>PYXC01002514.1:242500-247500 GCA_015244755.2 Tenualosa ilisha | reverse complement strand
GTAAAACAGTGATGGATTGCATTGTAGTGATGCCCCACAGAGAGGAAAGGCCAATACAGAGGTGTAGCAGATGGACAGGTTTAACATCCAAAACACCATGTTGCTTGTGGAAAACTGTGCTGTATTCCGTATTGAGCACCAAAGCTGTGATGTATTCTAAATTAATATTAAAAATCACACACACACACATACACACACACACATACACACATACACATAAACACAAACACTAGAGCTTAGATTGGTCCTAAGAAATCCAGCCTGACCCTGTTCAAGACTGTGCACGTTCTGTCCGAGCCCGGCCCGACCCAGCTCATAAATTGTCGTTATAAGCCTGAGCCTGATTTAAACCTGACATTAAAAAATAGCCTGCCATTGTGACTGACATTTTCAGTAACAATTTTGGGTTGTTTGATTGGCTGACTGTTTTTTCAGACTGTATTGAGGTTCCTGCTCTTTTGCCTTTTGTCATATGTAAGCAGCATGCTTTGGAGAACCGGAAATGAAATAAACACATTTTAATTAAACAGTTTGCAAAGCTGTCACACAGGATTCAAAGCTGATATTTTGTCTCTATCTGTTCGTCTCATACAATCAGTGGACAAACCAGTTTAGGAATAACTTGTGCAAAACTTTCTTTCATTCATTCAGGCTGTTGCATATCATTCTGCGAGAAATAGACATAACCAGAAGATTTTTGGCAAATCAGTGTAGGTTATAATGCTAAATGTTTGATAGAAATGCTGCCTGTGTATCTTCATTGCAAAACCATAATGTTTCTTTTGTCCACCGTTACAGTAGCCCCAGTTCCCCAACAAAGCAACATATAGCCTTCATATAAGCAACATATAGCCTACATATAAGCAACATATAGCCTACATATAAGCAACATAGCTATATAGCCTTCATATAAGCAACATATAGCCTACATATAAGCAACATATAGCCTTCATATAAGCAACATATAGCCTACATATAAGCAACATATAGCCTTCATATAAGCAACATATAGCCTACATATAAGCAACATATAGCCTTCATATAAGCAACATATGGCCTTCATATAAGCAACATATAGCCTACATATAAGCAACATATAGCCTACATGTTCTCACTGCTGACAAACAAACTTGAAGTTGCTCCACACTGCTGACTTTCCTCCAGAGCGGGCCAGTGTTAACTCTACAGATGTTTTAGGCCTAGTTTCCCCTTATTTCCCCCCCCAGAGATGTTCAATGTAGATCACAGTGTAATTTGTTTGCTATAATGCATAGGCTATAACATTACTGATTATCACTCCATAGAATCATATAGGCAGATAGATAATAACTAAAATATACCCAATGGGACTAAGTGGACACACGTGAACACAAGCCCAAAAGTGGAGGGAAATCTCAGCCTGAGCTTGGTTCAGGTTCAGGCTCGGGCAGAGAATCTGAACTCTAACACACACACACACCTAAACACACACACACACACACCTAAACACAAACAAAAACAACACCACAACCAGACTCTGCTCTGTTGTTTCCTTTGAATGGCCACCTTACATGCCCCTGAATCTGTTTTGAAAAATATGTCATCAATGTTTGTTTTTCCAATTGAGCTCCAGGCCAGCCCCATTCACATATGCAGCTGTGAAGCTCTGCTTTAATAGAAGCGCATCTCTTAAGGGCGAGTGGGGATGGCTCTTGACCACACTCCATCCCTCATCTCGTCTCCTCTTCCTCCACTACCGGCTCACCCAGCTGGACGGCACCGGAGTGGCCTTGACGAGGTGTAAATCTTTTTTTACGCACCACTCTCCCCTCACGCTCGCATTGGAGTGGCCAATCACAGCCCAGCAAAGCCACAGGGTTGGCTGGGAAGCTGCTGGCCCGCGTCAGGATGGTCAGCATTTTTAAAGCACCTGGCGGAGGTTCTCTTGCCCCCCAACCCCCGCAAAAGCCGGCGCTGAACACGGGTGGGGGCGGGGTTTGGATGGGAGGTGGCTTTCTGCAGTGCTCTGGCATCACCAATCTCTCTCTCTCTCTCTCTCTCTCTCTCTTGCTCTCTCTCTCTCTCTCTCTCTCGCTCTCTCTCTCTCTCTCTCTCTTTTTCGCTGTGGATGACCCTAGCTGTCTAGGCGGCTGATTTATAGTGGAGTTCAGAAGGAGACGAGGACCATTAGTGTGATTTGGGAGGCCCACGCCAAGCCGCGTGTGTGTGTGTGTGTGTGTGTGTGTGTGTGTTGGGAGGGTCGATACTTGTAATTGAGTGAGAGATGATTAGCCATTCCTTAATACCTCGCAACACGGAATAAATATAGTCACCCTCTTTCCGCTGTCCGCTGTTATCCTCCAAAACAGAAAACTGCTTTTTAATCAGCCCCCCGGCCCTTACACACAGGCAGGTGTGTTTATGTGACTGCATATTTACGGCCCCGAGGAGTTGCGAGGGGAGTCCAAGCTCTGGTGGTCCGCTGCTTTCCAGGAATGCTCCCTTGGAATGCTCTCGGAGCTTCCTGTTGCGGATCTGTTTTAATTGGTTGATGGCGACAAGATGGCGACAAGTGCCGACACTTGTCAAGTGAAGGAGAATATTGGAGTTATTTATTTAAGGGATCTGGAAATTGGTTTCTGGATCTGTGGGGTTCTTGGCTGATTGCAGAGGTGCTTTGGGAATATGGACTGGTTTTGGATTGTTGGGATGTGGCTTTTAACGGTTAATAGTCTAATCTTGTTAGTGATTTGGGAATGACCCAAGAAAGGCTTTGGGAATGAGCATTTGTGGGATTACGATGCTGTCTTATCATTGTGTGTGGGTTTATGGGTAATTGGAGGAGTGTGTTGCTGTGTGTGTGTGTGTGTGTGTTTGGAGGGGATGGTGGGGGTTATGGATAATCAGAGGAGTGTGTTGGGAGTGCGTCATTGCTGTTTGGGGATACAGTGCTCACTGTGGACGGGAGGGGAGAGGTGGTGTGTATGGATCTGTGTGATTACCTGCTCGGTATGAGAGAGCTTTGTGAACATTCCAGGAAAAGCGTTTTGAAATGAATGGCCAGGCTTTGGGAATTGGACACTGGTTGGGAAAGATATGGGCTCCATGTGTTACTGAAAGAGAGAGGGACACTGGAGCACAGGTAAAGTGTGTGGGGCCAGGTGCGCAGTGTAATTGGTGTGGTGACAGCATTCAGTTTATGGATTCAAGATTCAAGAAGTTTCACACAATGCCAGAAAATTGTCTTGGGTTTGAGGCTCAAAGGGGATTTGGGGGGAAATGAAATCCATGAACAGACCAGTATCTTTGTTACTGTTGAATATTTCCCTGCTGCAGTCAGGGCTAGAGGCTCAAGAATCACAGCCAAGCAAGGATCCCACTCAGTCACACAGACTGGCAGTGCTGCAAGCAGAGGGTCCCAGGGGGCCCATCCATCCATCCAGTGCTCGGAGGAGAGCTCAGAGAGTAGCGAGGAGCATAACATGCATGCAGAGCACAGGTCTGTTTTTAGAGAGCTTGAGAGATCGTGGTGTTTACCAGTATGGGGGTCAGGAGTGTGTGTGATGTTTTGTAGGACTGTACTGTCAGTGGGTGATTTGGAGGAGTGTTTTGTTGAAATGGAGTTAAAACTGAAGTTCATGTGTGTGTGTAGTGAAGGAGTGCTTTGATGTGTGTGTGTGTGTGTATGTGTGTGTGTAGTGCTTTACTGTACTGGTTATGTTGACTGGGCCACAGAGAGAGACAGAGACATGAGAAGGTATGTGATTGGTGAGTGTGTGTTTGTTTTTTTTAACCAGGATTGGATTTCAGGTGGGTGGTTGGTTAGTGTGTGAGTTTGGTTCTTTTAACCAGGGTTGGATTTTAGATGGGTGGTTGGTGAGTGTGTGTTTAGTCTTCAGGGGAGTTTCTGCTGCTACTGATCAAGCGAAGAGTCATTCTTATGTCGTCTTCTGACTTTGCCTGCATTATGCATGAGCCTACTGTTGACTCTCCACTCCTACTGTGATTGATTATGCACACACACACACACACACACACGCACACACAACAGACCTGTGGATTGATGTGCCGAATACCAAATTAAAACACTCTTTCTTTCCCTGTTCATGTGCTGTGTGTTGTCATCTCTTCCCCTCTTACTGATAGACACACTCTCTCTCTCTCTCTCTCTCTTCTCTCTCTCTCTCTCTCTCTCTTCTCTCTCTCTCTCTCTCTCTCTCTCTTCTCTCTCTCTCTCTCTCTCTCCCCCCCCTCCCTCACTCTCCTTCCAACCCTCTCACTCATTTGTCTTACTCACATGCACACACACACACTACTCACAGCGTCATACTCTCTCTCCTCCTTTGCATTCTCTCTCTCTCATTTCTTTTTCTCTCATTCTCCTCTCTCTCTCTCCCTCTCTCTCTCTCTCTCTCTCTCTCTCTCTCACACACACACACACACACACACACACACACACACACTTATCTGCTCCACTTGAGATCTCTGGAATGGTGGATGCATAATTCATCTGCCCTGTCAGCTGGTAGACAAACAGAAATTGGGACAGAGTGCCGTACCTCTGAAACATCCCTCAGCGTGTGTGTGAGAGAGAGACTAGGCCAGAGACAGAGAGCTTGTGCTGTACTGTGCAGCCCATATCGACCATCAAACTCAATGAAAAAGCCTCTAGTTGACAATCCCCACCTTAACAGTTTGGGACACAGAGGCGTCACACACCTGCCACCAAAACACACACACGCAGACACACACACAGAGCCATTCCCGACCTGCACCCAAAATCTATCACGTACCCGTAAAAACGCACGCACTCACACACGCACATTTGAATTCTTTATTTGGACCCAATCATATATCTTTACAGACAGGATTCAAATATTTTCAGAGGTGAAATACAGCTTTGACACTCATGGGTACAAAAGACATTGCCTGCGCCACACAGCAAGGCTGCCTATTACCGCTGAAACAGAGCAGAACTTTGCAGGTTAGTTAGATTTCCCTTTATTCAGCCCTGCCATTCT
>PYXC01002514.1:232500-237500 GCA_015244755.2 Tenualosa ilisha | reverse complement strand
CATTTGTCAGACATGCTGTATGAGTGTGTTGTGTGTGTGTCTTTAGTGTATATCATGGCCTGTAGTGTGGGCAGGGGGCCAGAGCTGGGCAACAGATGGCCAGAGAGTCTCCTACCCATCATGCACTGCTTCAGGAGGAAGGCAGAGAAACACATCAGGGGCTTTGGGGAGCTGTTCTTGTAAACACACAGAAGAGATTTCTATCTCACACACACACACACATACACACTGTACCTCTGAAAGTGTTTTTCTTCATGCCAAGCTGCTGAGGTTTTCTGCATTGGTATTCATTAAATGTGCTGTCCCTGACATCTCAAACGCAGAGGAGTGTGTGTGTGTGTGTGTGTGTGTGTGTGTGTGTGTGTGTGTGTGTGTGTTGTGTGTGTGTGTGTGTGTGTGTGTCTGTGTGTGTGTGTCTGTGTGTGTGTCTGTGTGTGTGTCTGTGTGTCTGTGCGCGTGCGTGTGTTGTGGATGGAGACGTTGCCCAGCCTTGTTGTGACAGGACTGTGGCATCAGCTGCTCAAACACATAAACAGAGCTGGCTTAAGAGGCATCACAAGGCTTCAAGCGTTCAGTGTGTGTGTGTGTGTGTGTGTGTGCGCATAAGTGTAGGAAAACATAGGAAGACATCAGGAATGCTGCCTTGTGTGTATGTGTGTGTGTGTGTGTGTGTGTGTCTGAAGATATCAGATATATTGCTCAGGCACGGTGATGTAGGATAGGTGTGCCATTATCTGACGAGTCTCTTGGAGTAGTGGTGCTAAGGGAAAGAAGATGAGTGCACACACACACACACACACACCACACACACACACACACACACACACACACACACACACACACACACACATTTACAGGGGCTCCTGAAGTTGTGGTGCTGCTGGAAGGGAGATGAGAATGAAGCATAACTCAAGATTCTTTTTTTTTTTTTTTTTTTGTCTCTGCCAGCAAAGGGGTTTGTGTCCGATCCGCAGCTTAATTAGATCGCTGGGGCATCATCTCCGCCACACATACACACACACATATATACACACATCTACACACACACACTCACACGTCAGAGCACACTCCTCTAATGGGAACTCATAATCAGAATGTCCGCTATGGCGTAAAGGTGGCACTGGGGTTTGGTCGTTTTGATGTCATTTCTGGCTGAAAGTGAAAGTACTTCTTAATGATGTTGTAACTTCAGCCCCACGGTCTCGGCCTTGCAGCTAGCACCTATGGAGGCACGACACACGCACACACACACACACACACACACACACACACACACACAAATGCCATGGTGAAGGCATTTAGATCTCTACATGCCCTAAAAAGTTCGGCGAGAGTTCACACACTCCTCTAAGTATTTATGAGGATGATAGTCGCCTGGTGCAGAAAACGCTTTGGGCCGCAGTCGTCATGGCAATGTCTTTGTCTCTGCTCACGACTCCTCCCAGTAGCCTGGAACTTGTCAGTCTTCAGAAAGCTGCGCTCTAATAGAGTCATTTCCTGCTGCTGATGTCCTCAGCATAACCCTGGAAGGGGGCCGGGTGAGGCAGCATCGGAGACGAGAAGCATCACTTTATTAAGTGTCCCAGTGCATCATGGGATGTGTGGCACAGCTCCAGCTGTATTTCAGCCAATCCCGGGCCAGGATTCATCCGTCTGTCGGCAGCCAGTAAATCTGTGTGCCCGACGGTGGCAGAGAGGTGGTGACCTGTGTCTGCGTGATTGTGTTCAACGACGAGAGAGAGAATCTCGGACGAGCGTGTCGGTGTCTGAACCTAGAGAGGATTTACATTCTTCTCATTAGACTGCGGTCAGTGACACAGGCAGAGAGATGGGGAATACCAGTCAGTCACCAGAGAGAGAGAGAGGGGGGATAGAGAGAATCATCCAGGGAGAGTGATTTTGTCCTCTGAGATGCCAGAGAGAGAGGGAGGGAGAGATGGAGAGAAGAAAGGAATAGAGAGAGAGACAGAGAGGGAAAGATGGAAAGAGAGTTCCCTCTCAAGAAAACAAAACAAATTCATTTTTCATTTTATTTGTAATTTGACTGGAAAACAACAAGAAATCTGCATAAAGACATGGTCATAAAAACAGTGGCTATCCACATGACTCATGGCAGCAATAAAAATCTTTATATATTTTAATGAGGTATTTAAATAATCCTTTAAAATAATTATAATTATTATTAATCAGAAATGTTAAGAAATGTTCTCTTGCGAAACAGGAAAAGGAAAGAAGAGATCCAAGTCCTATACGGAAATGGAGAGAGAGAGAGAGAGAGAGAGAGAGAGAGAGACTGGGAGTGTGTTGTGCCTCCTGTACTCAAAATTAGTAAAAGTAAGAGCCACCTCCTGCTGTGTGTGTGTGTGTGTGTGTGTGTGTGTGTGTGTAGAGGACGCAAAGGCGGTCTGGCAGATGGACAATGTGTGTGTGATTTGTGGCCAGTGTTCAGGATGGTGGCATTAATGGACAGTTAAATTGCGTCCCCTCCCACGTCCGAGTCAGGAGGTGAAGAGCATATGCCCAGTCTAATTCCAAAGAACAAGCTGAATTACACATACACACACACACACACACCCACACACACATACACACACACCCACACACACAGCCAAGGACCACGGTTAGCCCGCTAATGGCTAACGGCCATCTGTGGTGTGGCTGAGCAGAGCCTGTCTGGGACTTGATGGCTGGTAGTCACAGAGTGGTGACAATCATGACCACCTGCATTTTGTCCTGGCTGCGTTTCATGTGTGTGTGTATGCTGTACCTCCATATGTGTGTGTGTTTGTGCGTTTGTGTGTGTGTGTGTCTGTGTGTGTGTGTGTGTATGCTGTACCCCCATATGTGTGCATGTTTGTGTGTGTGTGTGTGTGCGTGTGTATGCTGTACCCCCATATATGTGCGTGTTTGTGCATTTGTTTGTGTGTGTGTGTGTGCTGTACCCCCAGATGTGTGCATGTTTGTGTGTTTGTTTGTGTGTGTGTGTGTGTGTGTGTGTGTGTGTGTGTATGTAGTGTTAGTGTAGTATGGCTGAGTCAAAGTCTCCAAGACTACAAGAGGGAGCGGTCAGACAGATTTGCCTGTCCAGAGCAGCAGTTGTGGGTGGAGAAGTCATTCAGTGTCCTTGTTTCTTGTTTTTGAGAAAAAAATACAACAACAGAAGTTAAAAGTCTCGAGCTGTGAATTGTTTTTTTTGTTTTTTTTTTTCCTCTTGTTCTTCTGTGTGTGTGTGTGTGTGCGTGTGTGTGTGCGTGTGTGTGTGTGTGTGTGTGTGTGTGTGTGTGTGTGTGTGTTTGTACTTTTTTTGTCAGGCCTACTGAGGGAGTTCTCGTTCTTGTAGCTTTATATTGTGTGTGTGTGTGTGTGTGTGTGTGTGTGTGTGTGTGTGTGTGCGCGCGCACGCACTGAGTAGATTGTGTAGGTGTGTTTTGATGTTAAACCAAGAAGCAAACTTTCCCTTTGTCCTTTGCATTTGCACTGCTGTGGGGTTGCTGTGTCCTGTGGGAATAGGCAGACTTGTGCTGCCTCAGCCAATCGCCTGTCTGGATTCAGACTGAGTGATGGATGGGAGTGGGCGTGTCACGGTTCCCGATGAGGGGAGTTGAGCTCGTGTCCCCTCCCCCTCTCCCTACCTCCCTACCTTCTCTCCTCCTGGCCTCCAATGCTATGGGATGCGTTGGACAGATATTGTGGGTGGCTGTGCAGGCCAAGCTGTTCTTTGAGGCGTTTGTGGGTTGTGTGTGCCTGTTGTGCTCTGTTTTGCTGTGGCTGTGTGTTGTCATAGCTACGGGGGATGTGCTGTGTGTAGTGTGTGTGTGTGTGTGTGTGTTGGTTGCCGTGGTTACAGGGCGATGTTGACACAGACGTGTAACATGAGTAGTGTTGCGATGCCCCTAAATCACAGCAGAAGCAATTAGAGGATTACCCACTCTGACGTCAACATCGCCCGTGCTCATGAACATTTTCCACCATCTCTTCTGCTTTTTTTCTTTTTTTTTTCATCCCTTCTTTTTTTTCCTCCTCCATTGCCCTTCTGCGCTACACTGTGTCTCTCTCTCTCTTTTCTGTTTCTCTCTCTTCCTCTGTCTGTCGCTCTATCAGTTTCTCTCATTCTGTTCTCTTTCTCTGTCTGTCGCTCTATCAGTTTCTTCACTCTGTTTCTTTCTCTTTACTCTATCAGTTTCACTCATCCTTTTCTGTTTCTCTCTCTTCTTCTGTCTGTTTCTTTGCAGAGGAAAAGATCTTTAATCAGCGTAAGTCCAAAGGTAAACACCCCAGACAGGAGTAGAATAATAGCAGATTATCAAATTAGATAAACATTCTCAGGATTAAAAGAATGGGTGTGACACATTTGTCACTGCTAAAGATCTGCCCCTTCCCTCTGAGCATCCCATCCTGCCTACACCACTCAGTTGTGTTTAGCACACACACACACACACACACACACACACACACACACGAGACCAGTTAGCAGTGTGTGTCTCTCCACGTGTGGCCCCACAGCCCATAATATCAGGGACTGATGAGTGTATCAGGTTTGAGGTCCAGCTTGTGTGTATTCTTGTCATCTGATACACTGTACCCTCTGTAGTGACCTCTGTGTATCTCTCTCTCTCTCTCTCTCTCTCTCTCTCTCTCTCTCTCTCTCTCTCTCTCTCTCTCTCTCCCTCCCTCCCCCTCTTCTCTGCAGGTCCAGTGACCAATGCCTGCATCATGCTGGCCCCTGCTAACATGTTCCTGTCCGAGAGTCGCCCGGCCGTTCCCTTGCCACGCTTCAGCCGTCATCTTAATCCCACCGAGCAGGGCGACTCCTCAGCCACCACCGGCATGTGTCTGCGCGTGGGAGCCAATGCTCAGGTCAGTGTGTGTCTCTGTCGCTCTATCTGTGTGTTGTGTGTGTGTGTGTGTGTGTGTGTGTGTGTGTTTAAAAGAGACAAAATTTTGACTCGGACATTAAGTTCTGTTTCTTGACCCTTCTTATGCTGTTGGGCGTCTTCAGT
>PYXC01002514.1:195000-227500 GCA_015244755.2 Tenualosa ilisha | reverse complement strand
TCTAGTGCAAGAGCTGCCCCTGGGGGTGTAACGTATTTGACTCTGCAGGCCCTCTCTTCTCTTCCTATGGCTATAACTCCTATCTAGTCTAAGGGAGCCTCTGTGCCAGTCTCTTCCACTGGACATGGGTGTCAGGGCTGATTTGGAGCCTGTATCTCTGTGTCTGAGTAGGGGAAAGTTGTAAGGCTCAGGCCCAGCTCTTGCAGTGGGTGTTGGGCTGTGGTAGTCTCCTTAAGTGGTTATTCCTGTGCCAAACCCTTTCGGGTAGCACTGGGCACGTCGGTCGCTGGGTTGGATTTGTGGAGGAGTCTGGCTGGCGCTGCAGAACTTTTTAACTGGATTTGAGTGGAGATCTTCTTGCCTGAGTGGCCAATCTGTTGAAATCGGGGATGGCTGTGTCAGGCACCGGTGTGGGTGTGTGTGAGTGAGTGTGTGTGTGTGTGTGTGTGTGTGTGTGTGTGTGTGTGTGTGTGTGTGTGCGCGCACATGTGTAAGCACGTTTGTGTGTGTGTGTCTCAGTGCGGACTATGTTTGAATGGGAGAAACAGTACAGCCGTGGCAGCCAGCTAGATCATCAGTGGAGCTCAGTCACAGGGTGAGAGAGAGAGAAAGAGGGAGAAGGTGGAGTGGAGAGCGTGAAAGAGGGAAAGAACAAGAGAAAGAGAGAGGGAGAAGGAGGGGGTTGGAGAGAGGGGTGGTGGGGAGAGAGAGATGAGGGGTGAAGAGAAAGAGCAGGTGTGGGTGTGTGGGGTACAAGATGAGGGTGAGAAAAAGAGAGGGAGACTAGAGGCTGGGGGGAGAGGAAAAGAGAGAGTGAGAGAGAGAGAGAGTTAAGTTAGAGAGAGAGTGCAGTTAAACACCATTTAAAGATGGACAAGGTTTCCGTCTAATAACTTTTGACGCTTGCGGGGGTTTGGCACAGTGGTGTGTGTGTGTGTGTGTGTGTGTGTGTGTGTAGGGGTGTGTGTGTGTGTGCGCGCGCATGTTTGTGTGCATTCGCAGTGAAAGTTTGTATTTTCGTGACAAAGATGCTTTAATTGTTGATGGTGTTTAAAATGGTTGTGTGAGTGTGTGCTTGTGCCAGAAGGATTCAGTGGAGTGTGTCAGTGTGTGTTTGAGATGCTTTTAAATCACGGCAGTGTCTAATGGAACAGATGCTGGTGAATTAACGGTCACAGCCTGACAGACTATAGGCAGAGACTGTGTATGTGTCACTGTGTATCTGTTTGTGTGTGTATGTGTGTGTGTTTTACTTGCTGTTCAACCATGTGTGTCTACCGTAGCAAATACATGATGTCAGCCTAGGATGAAATGTCATCTTAAGTTGTTTTAATCCAAGTGTGTGTGTGTGTGTGTGTGTGTGTGTGTGTGTTTAGATTTTTCTATATAAGGGTTACTGGTGGTGTCCTGAATTTATTTAGCTAAAATTATGTCCTTTTCTAATGATAACATTTCTTGTGTGTGTGTGTGTGTGTGTGTGTGTGTGTGTGTGTGTGTGTGTGTTTGTCCACTGGCTGCCACTACTAGCAGGTATATTTAAAGCTTTCTCCCTTCCCAATCCCTGTCCGGCCCCTGCACTCTAAAGTGTCGGACACCCAGGGAGTGATAAAAGTGTGTGTGGGCGTGTGTGTGTGTGTGTGTGTGTGGCCCTTCCGTCCCCCCGACAGCCCCCTGCCTTGCCTTAATGAGTGTGTATCGGCATCGGGTACAGCACAGTGTGTTCTGTACGGGTGCGTTAAAGACGGCATCAGTCACTCCGCTCAGCACCTGCTGGGGGGCCCCGGGCACGTGCTCACTCTCGCCCTCTGCTGGCCAGTGCAGGCACTCCCTTGAAGATCAGTGATGCTGCCTTCAGCTTGTCTGGCCTAACTCCTTTCACCATCCACTTCACCTTCACCTCGTAGGAAAACCTCACGTGATCATGGAAATGTCTAAAGATGAAATCCACAAAGAGGCAAATCAGCCTATATCCCTATTGCGCAAGCTCACAAAGTGCTACTGTGTGTGTGTGTGTGTGTGTGTGTGCGCATGCGTGCGTGCACTGTGTGTGTGTGTGTGTGTGTGTGTGTGTGTGTGTGTGTGTGTGTGTGTGTGTGCATGTGCGTGCACGTGCGTGCACTGTGTGTGTGTGTGTGTGTGTTTGCATGTGCACGTGTGCGCGCACGTGCAGGTGAAGAATGTTGTTTCAATATGGCTTGTTTCCCCATGGCTTATGTTTGGTCCTAGTGTAGATTTGGTTCAGTTTGGTTATTGGTCCCAGTCAGTTTCCACTCATAACTGGTTCGGTTTCTGTTGGTTGTTGGCTCCAGTCGGTTGCCGCTCTCATAACTGGTTCCTGATAGTTTTGGTTCCTGATAGTTTTGGTTCCTGTTGGTTGCTGACCCCAGTTGGTTGCCAGTCTCATAATAGGTTCCTGATAGTTTTGGTTCCTGAACCTAAACATAATGGACCAAAGAGGGCTTTGACTTCCTGTGCTGTGTGACCAAACACAGCCTGCGTGTGTAGCAGCAGCCAAATGCAGATGAACGGGGGGAAGCTGACTCAGTCATCACTGCTGCTCTCAGACACATTTAGACCAGCTGAGCGCCTGTCCACCAGCAAGTACCCCCTTCACATTAAGTGCTCTTATTTGAAAGGAAGTGTGTATGCGTGTGTGTGCATGTGCGTGTGTGTGGCCGTGTGTGTGGCTGCATTGCTATGTCTTTGTCGGTGTGTTTGTGTGCGTGCACGCATGCTGCATCTGAGTTGGATGCTTGTGGTCTGTACAGTGCCTTAGAATTGATGTTCTGTCTGTGTGTGTGTGTGTGTGTGTGTGTGTGTAATGTGATGGAATGACCACCAGACTGTTTGCGTAGCCGTGTTCATTAGGGGCGGTCGGCTTGTGCTTATTACACTTGTTGGAGTGTAGCCACACAAAACACTCAGTGCAAACACTGCAAATGCGGACAATGAAGTACCACTATGACGCACTCACATAGATAAATGTATTGACTTTCTAAATTAATATGTACACACACACACACGGAAAGAGAGAGAGAGCAGGGCACAAGACAGAAGTGCACACACAGAAATGTTTTCCTGCATATTTGCCATGAAAATCACTCATGCACATGTGTAGATAATTACTTACAGAAAGACTTACCCACACTAATAGATTATTTGTACGCCCTCTCTCTCATGCTCTGTCTCTCTCACTCATACACACACACACACATACACACACACACACACACATACACATACACCTCCTCTCCTCTCTGCATTTTCCCCCGAGGGGACTCTTATCTCTTTAGCATGCGTCTCACACATACATACTCACACACACACACACACACACACACACACACACACACACACACACACACACATACACGCGCGCTCGCTCGTAGTCCGTCAAATGGGGCCGCGGTGCACCGGTCCATGGATTTACCGATGAATTGAAATATTGATTTAATTTCTCTTCTCTCTTTCTCTCCCCTCCTCCTCTTCTTCTGTATCCCTCGTTCCCACTCAGGACCCTGGGGAGACCTACTTGGAGAAGGCTGACAAGCTACACTCCCTCATGTGCGCCGTCACTGACAAGGTGAGGAAGAAGACGGTTAGGAGGAAGAGGCTGGTGTTTGTGTGTGATTTTAATAAAAAGCAGTTGTATCCCAGACCCAGTCATCCCTCTCACACACTCTCTAACCTGTGGAAAATCCACATGAAATACAACTGTTCCCACATACACACACACACACATACATACACACACACATAATTCATGCACTGTGTGTAGTGGCTATCTTGGTACAGGTCAAAATCTCAGCAAGTTGTGGATTACAGGGCAAAGTGGAGTATAGTGTCTGTGCAAATGTGTGTTTGTGTTTGTGTGTGTGTGTGTTTGTGTGTGTTGGGGGCAATTCTCACCTTTATAAAGGTGGAAACAGACACATACGCACATAGATACATACATACATACATGCATACATACATACATACATACATACATGCATACATACATACATACATACATACATGCACTCGTACATACATACATACATACATATATGCACACATACATGCACACATACATACACACATACATACATACATACATACATACATACATACATACATACATACATGCACTCGTACATACATACATACATACATACATACATACATACATACATACATACATACATGCACTCGTACATACATGCACACATGCACTCATACATACACATTATGTTGATTCTGGAACCTTCCCTCTCCAGCCTGACCCATGAGGCTTCTCAGGAGGAACAAATTGAGTGTGATTTAGCCGCAGGTACTGACAGCTGTGCAGAGGGGCATGCAGTTACACATCACTGGGGGCTCTCTCTCTCTCTGTGTGTGTGTGTGTGTGTGTGTGTGTGTGTGTGTGTGTGTGTGTGTGTGTGTGTGTCTGTGTCTGTGTCCACATTTATAATTGTGAGAATTGCCTGGAGTTAAAGCTGGCCACAATACTCCAGCCATTTTATGCCTCATATCATCATAAATACAAACACACACACTCTCTCTCTCTCACACACACACACACACACACACACACACACACACACACATACACACACACAGAGAGAGAATGGTTCTTTATTTGTCAGGTTGGTAATCTTCCATGCTAGGATTGCTCTTCACGGTCTCTCTGAGAGCTTTAACTGGAAAGAGCCATGTAATAGTGCTGACAAAGCCCTGGTCAGAAACACACACACACACACACAGTTACTCTGTGCGCACATACACACATTATCACTGCACACACACACTGCAGCCACCGCCGCCGCCGCCACCACCACTGTGCACACACACACACATTGACATTCATACACACTCTTGCAATCAATTCCCAGCTGTCTCAGGATCAGAACCTTGTAGAAATACACATCCCAGAGTCACATCCCAGAGTCACATCCCAGAGTCACATCACAGAGTCACATCCCAGAGTCACATCCCAGAGTCTCCCCGCTGATACTGAACCTGTGAACCCTAGAGTAGGGTGCCCAGCCTCCATCACTGATACTCATCACCTCTCCCCCTATCACTGACACTCATCACCTCTCCAATGTGATCAGCCCCTATCAGTTATGCTCATAACCTCTCCGTATTGGTCAGATTGATGTGATTGATGTGTTAATCAGTACGTTGATGTGATTGACATGTTAATTAGTACATTGATGTGATTGACATGTTAATTAGTACATTGATGTGATTGACGTGTTAATCAGTACGTTGATGTGATTGACGTGTTAATCAGTACGTCCCCCACGTGTCCAAGCAGAGACTTGCAGCATGGGAAGGGGTGTTGCCGACGTGTGCTGTTTTACGCCAGCGCTCTCCAGTGAGTTCACGCACAGCCGCAGCCCTAATAACGCAGAACAACACACCAGCGGGGCTGACCTGGAGAAAGCTCCTTCCCCCATTTGTGGTTTTGGCCCAGGCCTTGCCAGAGAGAGAGAGAGAGAGTGAGACAGTGAGAGAGAGAGAGTGAGACAGTGAGAGAGAGAGAGTGAGACAGTGAGAGAGAGAGAGAGAGAGAGAGAGAGAGAGAGTGTGACAGTGAGAGAGAGAGAGAGATAGAGAGAGTGAGGTCTTATCGGCAGACTTCATCTTCAGTGCAGCCAAGCCACTCATACCCAATCATATCCTCTCCAAGGAAATCAGTGGGACTGCACACATCCCTAAATCATAGCTGAGAGCGCTTGGGCTAGCTGCGTTCACCAGAGTGACGCACATCTCTCTCTCACACACACACACACACACACACACACATACACACACACACACACACACTCCTGGCCAGTCACAGTGGATCTTTGAATCCCTGATTCAGATCCCTGAATCAGAGCTGAGACCATTGGATGAGCCGCATTTACCATGAACCACATCGTCTCCGACACACACACACACACGCATACGCATTACTGGCCAGTCATAGAGGCCCCTGTAAGTGCCCAGATCCTTTCAGTACAGTCTGATGCTCCACTTAAGGTGTGCAGGGGGTTGGGTTGGTTGACAGGCTGCTGAGGCAGCAGTCTCTCTCTCCCTCTCTCTCCTTCTCTCTCCCTCTCTCTCTCCGTCTCTCTCCCTCTCTCTCCCTCTCCATGTTGAAGAGCCAGAGAGTTCTCTCCCTGAGCAAGTGACATAATTATCATTCAGGCCATAATGGAGATTGTCTTTTTAAAGCCCAACCTTAATTATGGCTGAAAAGAGAGGCCAGTTTGGGATGCAGATTGTCTTATAAGTGCCCTCTCTTTTGAACTGAGGGAGACTGTGTGTTTGTGTGTGTGTCTGTGTCTGTGTCTGTGTGTGTGTGTGTGTGTGTGTGTGTGTGTGTGTGTGTGTGTGTGTGTGTGTGTGTGTGTGTGTGTGTGTGTGTGTGTGTGTGTGTGTGTGTGAGAGAGAGAGAGAGTGAGAGAGCAGATTGTCTAATACGTGCCTACTCTCAGAAGTGGGTTCTCTTTTGAATTGAAGCAGGCTTATAAGGAAGGGTACTTCTCAGGGTCTGAACTTACTAGGCAGATGATGATTTGTGTGTGTGTGCGTGTGTTGTGTGTGTGTGTGTGTGTGTGTGTGAGAGAGAGTGTGAGTGTGAGAGAGGGAGAGAGAGACCGCAAGAGAGAGAGAGAGAGGGAGAAAGAGGCCAGGATGCAGTTTCTCTAATACATATGCTCTCTTTAGAACTGATGTAGACTCAGGTACCTCATCAGGAGGGGTACTACTCAGGGTCCAGACTCAGACACATGATGATGATGATGATGATGATGGTGTGTGTTTCTGTGTATATGATGGAGGTTCAGTAAATGATGTCTTAATCTGAAGTGTGTGTTAAAGAGAGAGAGAGAAAGAGAGTGTGTGTGTGTGTGTGTGTTGATTTGAGGTGCTGCGCATGCATCTGAAGACAGGAAAACTGTGCACACCAGGGCTCCAGAACTGAAACACAGCCAGAGAGGAGTTAAGTAGATTAGTCGCTCTCAGTCAGACAACACAAGAGGGGCTCATGGAGAGAGATGGATGAGAGAAAGAAAAGAAAGAAAAAAGGAAGAGAGATGGAGCAAAGAGAGGGAGAGAGAGAGTGAAACAGATCAATGGAGAGAGAGATGGGGAAGAGAGAAAGAAGGAGAGATGTAGGGAAGAAGGGAGGGAGAGAATGAAACGGATGGATGGAGAGAGAGATGGGGAAGAGAGAGAGAAAGAGAGATAGAGGGAGGGAGGGAGAGAGGAGGTGGTGAAGCAGTAAGAGAGATTAAAGAGAGAGAAAGACATGGAGAGAGGGAGAAGTAAGAGAATGGGAGGAGAAAAGAGAGGTGAGGTAAGAGAATGGGAGAAAGAGAGAGAGTGGGAGTAAGAGAATAGGAGAAGAGAGAATGAAATAAGAGAGAGTGATGGGTAGAGAAAGAGATGGAGAGAGGGAGAAGTAAGAATGGGATGAGAAGAGACGGGGGGAGTAAGAGAATAGGAGGAGAAGAGAGAATGAAATAAGAGAGAGTGATGGGTAGAGAAAGAGATGGAGAGAGGGAAAAATAAGAGAATGGGAGGAGAAGAGAGAGAGGTGGAGTAAGAGAATGGAAGGAGAAGGGGGGGGTAAGATAATGAGAGGAGAAGAGAGAAAGAAATAAGAATGTGATGGAGAGAGAAAGAGATGGAGAGAATAGTAGATGTATATATCATAATGAAGGGATAGAGGAGAGGTATAAGTGGGATAAAAATATACACACAAATTGGGAGAGAGAGGGAGAGAGAGAGAGAGAGAGGGAGAGGGAGAGAGAGAGAGAGCATACATGTTCTTGGACTAGGGGAGGTTTGTGTTAAAGCTATTAGTGTGTTTGTATATGTTTTTATTCTGTGTGTGTGTGTGTTTGTGTGTGTGTGTGTGTGCAAATAAATTATAGTGTGGACCGGAGAGAGTTTTCCGCTCTTAAGCTGGGGTGCGGAATAGTGCCTGGCTGTCATCCGTGCTCTGCCTGCTCGGCAGAATTCCACACAATAGGAATGTCAATATTTTGGCCCACAGAGATTAAGGCTGGTTAAAAATGCCGTTTATATGACCTCACTGAGAAACCTCACAGAGCTCGCACAGAGTTGGAGTTTGTCTACGTGTGTGTGTGTGTGTGTGTGTGTGTGAATCTGTATGTATGTGGGGTTGTGTGTATGTCTGTGTGAGCTATGTAGAAGTGAAGATAGGTGTGTGTTTGTGTTCACAAATAAGTTTGTGTGATTCTATATGTACGTGGGGTGGTGTTGATGTGAGCCATGTATGAATAAAGTTAGTTCTTTGTGAGTGTGTGTGTGTGTGTGTGTTTGCGAGCCCACATGTATACAAGATGAAGTAGAAACTGTGTGGTGGAATCTTGTGTCATCACTGCTCAAAATTAATTCCTTGCTCATTTTTGCAATATTGCTCCTTTTGACATCCAGCATATTTCAGCATATAAAGTATCAAACAGACCTGCTGTGCATGCTCTTAGGGTATGTGATTGTGTGTGTGTGTGTGTGTGTGTGTGTGTGTTTTGATCCTTCCATCTCATTTAATCCAGATATCCCCCAAAACCTCAGGGGGCCGTCATCCTCTTTGAGGAAAAGTGACTCTTTTAGGAAATCTAATCAGTCTGGATCCAAATAGTTTTTAGTCTAATCATTCCGAGACTGGCTAATTCCTTGTCTATCCGTCTACATGTCAGTGTGTGTATGGGTCTGTTAGTGTGTTTACACACATGGGGCTGTGCATGCATGTGTGCTCGAAATGGTTGTTGACATGTGATTATTGTGTGTGTGTGTGCGTGTGTGTGTGTGTTTGCAGAGTGTTTTCGGCGACGGCGAGAACACCAAAGTGCGTGTGTCGGAGCTGGAGGAGGAAGTGAAGACGCTGAAGAAGATCAACAAGGACCTGTACGACTTCTCCAGCCAGCTGCTCATCAAGCCCAGCTAGAGTGGCGCAGAAGTGGGCCACAAGTGGGCCAGGACTGGCCCGCAAGTACCACACCCACACCCACACCCACACAGGTCCCTTCAGAGACACATGACTGTCCAGCCACCAACGAGGGCCCAGTTTCAGCAGGAAAATGCCTCACTGGACAGACTCTAGTCTTCTTTAGTTCCAGTTGACTCATGTCTGTCTCTCTATCTCTCTGTCTCTCTGTCTGTCTGTCTCTGTCTGGCTGTCTGTCTCTCTGTCTCCGTCTGTCTGTCTCCGTCTCTCTGTCTGTCTGTATGTTTCTGTCTGTATGTTTCTGTCTTATCTGTCTGTCTCCGTCTCTCTGTCTGTCTGTATGTTTCTGTCTTATCTGTCTGTCCGTCTGTCTGTCTCCATCACTATGTGTTTCTTACTGTGTGTTGGTCTCTGTTTTCCAAGTTCATTATTACCAGTGAAAATAATGAAGAAACTGTGTGGTAGTTTGCTGTACAATTTACTGCAGGTAGACTCTTTTTTTTTTTTACTTTGTTTTTGGTTGTTTTTTTGGTTGTTTATTCTCCTTCTGACATAGACACTCACATGTACTGGATTTCTTGTGTGTGTGTGTGTGTGTGTGCGTATTTGACAGGTCATTAAAGTTAAATGAGGTTTATAGTTTGTGTTTGTAACATGCTTAGACTTAAATCCCCAAATCCCCGTCTCCTCACATTTGCCTCCACTCCCCAGTGGCCTCCTCAGTCTGCGTAGATTTGATAGAAATGTTGGCCTTAGCTTTTTCCCCTCAGCCCAGCTGCATGTGGACTTTAATCCCCTATTTGTTCAGCTCTACATACTGGGCTGTACTTTCCATGCATCCCCAAACCCAGTCTTCTCCAGCTCTCGAGTCAAATCCCACGGATCCCCCGTGTTGCTTGCTGACCCTGAAGAGACACCAAGACCACCGCTGGTCTTCCGGAAGTTGCTCTCAGTGTTCTACTCCCGAGTCCTATCGGGTCTCCCGGGAGCAGCCCCCGCCCACATCAGCGTCAGAGCTTAGACAGCCAATCAATAGCATGGATTTTTTTGATGCTACCTGGTGGGAGCCAAAGGGGTGTAACACTGAAGTGCCCATTCACCCCTGCTGCCGCCAGCAGTGGACACACTTCCACTGGGACCGTTGTTTTTTTTTCATTATTGTTATTATTGTTCATTTTTCTTGCATATTGCATACCTTTGTTAGTAGGCTTTTTTGGCTCTCGGAAGTCTGCATTGAAATCTATTGCTGTTGGAGGTATTGGTGCTGGTACTGATTTGAGTTCAGCTGTTTCACTGAAAATCCATCTGCCATTATACACACACTGCTCTGTGTAATTCATAATGAGAAGCGTGTATGTGTGTGTGTGTGTACTGCAGTGTGTGATTCACAGTGAGAGCCATTAAGTGTGTGCTGATTTTTCTTATGGGCTGGGCTGGGCTGGGCTGGGCTGGGCTGGGGAGACGATGGTCTCTCAGATCTAAAGTGATGCATGTGTTTGTTTTAGAGATCTGGGCAAGGGGCAGAGTGTGCCCTTTTAATTAGTGTGTGTGTGTGTGTGTGTGTGTTTAGGCCGTGGGAGTTTCAACCTTTGACTACAGTCATTGTTGAGATCTTTTCTTTCTCTGGTTCTCTTCTTTTTTGTGAGGGTTTCTCAGCTGTGTGTGGTGTGTGTGGTGTGTGTGTGTGTGTGTGTGTGTGTGTGTGTGTGTGTGTGTGTGGGGGGGGGGGGGTCTGGGAGGCACTGACTCAATATGTATCTGATTCCACTCATTTGCAGCAGATCAGAGAGTCCCAGTGTCCCTGTCTTAAGAGGACTGTGTGTGTGTGTGTGTGTGTGTGTGTGTGTGTGTGTGTGGCACAGATATCACCACACTCCTCTTCTCACAAAGCCTTTGAAGTGGCTTGTTTTATTCCGAGCAGTTCCACTCATTCAGCAGAGAAGGCTAGAACACACACCACACACACACACACACACACTCACACATACACATATATATTCCCTTCACATAAACACACTTTTTTTGTCTCTCTCACACACAAACACACACACACACACTTAGGCACAGGCACATGCACGCACGCACACACACACACACACACACACACTGTAGTGTTGACCCCAATTCCTCCCGACTTGCACACTTCAACTGAGAGGCTGGATCTGTGGAGAGAAGAGTTTTGAAATCAGCACAAGGAAAGCAGTTTCAGGACATTTTGGTCATCGCATTTTGTTTACACACACACACACACACACACACACACACACACACACACACACACTCACATGTCAACTGTTGTGTACTTATTAAGACTTTGATTACATTTTGTTGTGTCTTCAGCTCTGTTTTGTACCTCGGAATGAAAATAAAAGCTCAGTGAAACCTGCCAAACCTCCATTTGCTCGGGTCTGATTCCATCAGGGAAACACCTCATGGTTGCACCGCTCCTCTGACCACCTGCTTCCACAGCACACAAACATGGAGACAGAGAACAGAAGTCATTCTACTTGACATGAGAGAAACACAGAAATCGTTCAGCCTTCTCATTTTCTTTTAAATGGCGGGGAAATCAAGGAGTCAGGTAGTGCGGCGGCGGGAATCTGATAGTGCTCACGCGGCGCAGGTTAAGGCTCTGAAATAACGGGATTAAGGCGAGCAAAGAAAGCGAACGAGAGTGGAGAAAGAAAATGTAATTTACGTTCTGTCTGTCTCTCTACCTTCTCAACTTCAACTGTCTCTCTCTTTCTTTCTCTCTCTCTCTCTCTCCCTCTCTGTCTCTGATGGTATCGGTGACCTTCAGAGAGCAGAGCCAAGAGAAGTCTTTCAATCCCATACGAGGCAGATGCTGAGTGTGTGTGTGTGTGTGTGTGGTGTGTGTGTGTGTGTGTGTTAGTGGATAGTGTAACGATCCTGGGGGCTTTCGGTTGACTGAACTGTCGTTGTGGAAGGTGTTTGTGTGTCGTATGTTCATTGTTATGGTGGATGGGTGCAGCTGTATAACCATTCTTATGGGTGATGGGCTTTTTGCACTCATTGGATTCACACAATCATTCACTCATCTCATTCCCCCACAACACAAAGAGGAGCTGAAGGACCCCATCCCCACCACTCCTCCCTTTTCCCTTTGGCCCCAGGGGCATTCTGGGTAGGGAGAGGGGGCCTTTGCTAAGAGGGGCTTGCAGTATCAGGGGTAGAAGGAGGAAGAGAGTGAGATGGGCACTAACTTTGCATCAGTCAGCTGTAGGATAAATAGTGTCCACTCACTTGTGTAAGAGTGTGTGTGTGTGTGTGTGTGTGTGTGTGTGTGTGTAAACTACACTGATTACACTGACCTACCAGCTGTGTGTTCATGATTAACAATTATTAGAATCACCACCACGGCAATGCTGGGCTCAAGAAGTCCTGCGATCACATCTTGGCACAGCACTTTGTCACAGCACTCTGTCACACACACACACACACACACACAATGCAGCTCTGTGTGAGTGTGTGTAAGTGGGGTATATTTGACAGTCATGCTGGCGTGCCTGCAAGTCCAAAAAGTGCCATTTAAACACTCTGTGGGGATTGTGCAGTGCTAGTGAATCGCAGCTAAGCAGCTTATTGGGCCTCACCAGGCTAGCCTTACACTGACTCCATAGGATGCTCAGCCTAGCCTTACACTGACTCCATAGGATGCTCAGGCTAGCCTTACACTGACTCCATAGGATGCTCAGCCTAGCCTTACACTCACTCCGTAGGATGCTCAGCCTAGCCTTACACTGACTCCGTAGGATGCTCAGCCTAGCCTTACACTGACTCCGTAGGATGCTCAGCCTAGCCTTACACTGACTCCGTAGGATACTCAGGCTAGCCTTACACTGACTCCATAGGATGCTCAGGCTAGCCTTACACTGACTCCGTAGGATGCTCAGGCTAGCCTTACACTGACTCCGTAGGATGCTCAGCCTAGCCTTACACTGACTCCATAGGATGCTCAGCCGCCCAGTCCGTGGCCGCAGTATAACGCAGCAGCTGACAGCTAAGGAAGTATACCTTTCAACACAGCACCAGTGGCATACTGCTACGACAAGTCTGTGCAATTCAATCACACACACACACACACACACGGCTGCCACTTTGTAAAGCCATACATTCACTTACGATCACTATGACTTAATGCTGACAAGATGGGTTTATCGGAATGGGATTAAATTCATATTGGATTAGGACTGCTTGGTTGGTGAAGTAGCATGAGTTGATCTATAGTGTGAGAGTAACAGGAGTTCTGAGGATGGAAACTTGGGTGAATGTGATGTTTCTCTTCATGAATAAGCAGTGTGTGGCCACGTGTATCCCAAGGCCAGTTTTGGATGGGTGCAGAATCTAAAGCATGAAGTATCTAAGGAAAGTCAAGTCGTTGAGGGAGATCTGCATGGCTGAAAACATCACTTATAATAACCAATAAAACACAATATATGCATTCAATAAATATGCACAATTTCATTTTATGTAAAATATAGTTCTGAGTGGCTTTTCTCATCTAAAGTGTCCGACTGGCTTTTTTTTTAAGTGTAACTTTGTGTAGATTTAATCCTTAGTATCTTTGTGTCTAGGTTTAATCTTTAGTCTTTTTTATTCTAGGCCTTATATGTTTATGTCAGGACAAGTTAATGACTTGCTGATATATAGACAGAAGAGATTTAATCCCATAAAACGGCCTCTGTTGCAATGGATGTCAGTATTTTGCATTAATACACATACATCATTAAGATTCTAGGAAAAAAGATCTTTTTCAGTGGACACCAGGGTGTCTCTCTCTCACGTACACACACACACACACACATCAGTTAGAGCCTAAGTAGATATCTGTTCCTTTTGCACTGATCCGCTAAGTCTTAAGAGCAATGCCCCAGGGCTGTGCGCAGGAAGAGGCCTATTGATTACTGCAGGAATGTTAAGGAGCGTGAGCAGGACTAACTAGCCTCTGCAGCCGCTGCCTCCCACTCTGGCCAAAGCCAAATGCCAGGCTCATTTACTCCTTATTGATTGCTTTGGTCTGGGAAAGAGGCAAGCCAAAGGGCCACCCCCGTATCTCCCTTTAAAACGGCATCTGAGGAAAGTCGGGTGGTGTCAGGCAGTCAGATGTATATCTCCATATGGCCTTGTGAAACACCAGCCGATCTCTTTTATTGGCCAGACTAAACCCATTTAGGGCAGGCTATTCTCATGCATTAAAGCTGTTTATGGTTTACAAGTAAACATTGTTAAAATAATGCTTTGCAGCTCTGATGCAACTCTATGGACAGCAAATGGGAGGTACATGCAGTTATACTGCTAGGTACACAGTGCTGTTTGTCAAACTGTAGTCAACCCCCAGTAGGAAAGAAGAGGGTTTTAGTATATGTGTGTGTGTGTGTGTGTGTGTGTGTATACACACATAGATTTAAAATATCCTATTATTAGAGTGTCTATTATTATATGCCCCACCATAGCTCATTATGGTTAGCACATAGCTCTAGCATCTGAGCTACAGAAACCTCATGGAACATTCCTCATTGATTTTCCTTCTCAATAATAAGTGTTTGTTTTGGTTCTGACAGAGGATCACACTCCTTCTTTCTAACAGTAACATCTTCATCTGTTGGACATGCATGACTGAAGATCCCAAAAGGTGTGTGTGTGCGTGGTCAGGGATGTGTGTGTCCTATTCCCTTGTTTGGACGTAGAATAATAGAGAAATGATTCAGTAATTGATCCATTTTTCTCTGGAGAAGCAGATGAGAGGGGATCGAGCTGGTGTGTGTTTGCACATGTGTGTTTGCATGTGTGTGTGTGTGAGTGTGAGTGCGTGGGACCTGTTGATCGATTTCCTTCTGCAAGCTACGACAGTAATACTATATTTCATCCTGCGTACATTTGCAGTAAAATCAATGCTGATGGTTTTCCTTTGGATCCCTACGTGGGACGATGGTGGGACAAGACAGCAGAACAGAGGGAACTGATGGAGCTGGGAGACTTTATTGCCTTCCAACGATCACACCTGGATTATTCTGGGGCAGCTAAGGACATCCATCACTCTCCTCCCAGCAGAAGGCACCTTTTCCTTTAATCTGGCTCAAGTCTGGCCCAGGTCTGGCCCTGATCTGGTGCTGATCTGTCAAGGCCATATCTGTCACAGAGGTTTCCTCTGCTAGGGGCTTCTGTGGGGTGGGGGGTGGAGGAAGGGGATGCTCATGGACACCCTTGTCCGGTGGGGCTCACAGAAGTAATCAATGTGCTGATAGCAACCAGCAGCAAAGGCCCATGGGAAGGCACGACATGGCATGGATATTTGTGGGATTCATCTGACAAGAAAGACACATTGCTGGAATGGTTCCTCAGGAACTACGCTTTAATGACACATTGCTGGAATGGTTCCTCAGGAACTACGCTTTAATGCCTGGTCCTGTCTGTCTAGCTCCCACTGTGAAGTATTTTTACCTTGTTTATTCATGATGCGTGTAAAACTCTGACTCTGTGTGTATGTGTGTGTGTGTGTGTGTGTGTGTGTGTGTTTATGAACAAGCTCCTCCATAAACCCTGGTTGTACTGTAGTCATACGGGAAACCACATCTCCAGTGAACAGTGTTTTTGTAGCTGGCTGAAGCTGTGCTTGGGGCCGTCTGAATGGGAAGATCTGGCCTCTCTTTTAACCTCTCTTAGTTCCACGATTCTGGTCCAAACGTGACCGTAACGAGATGGGACTCATTAGCTTTTATCTGCCAACGAGACGAGTATCCCGGAGAGACTGAATTTAAAAGGGCGAAGAGAATAGAATGCAACTGAAACGTGGTTCCACCAGGGTGCCCATCCATTGCCGCGGTGGCTTGATAGCGTGCCAATTTGGGCGCAGCGGCATTCCACTTCTCCGCCGTTTGAAGCCGAGGCGCTTCTGGGCCCCTAACGCAGAAATAAAGGAAGATGAGGGGGGTTCTATGCTGAGAGATAAAAACGCTTCCTTTTTTAGGATGTTTTTTCTCAAGGATCAAATGAAAGGCCATGAAAATCCATTATGAATTACACACACACACACCCCTCCGCCTCTTAACAGCGCTTACACACACACCGCTCACCTGACTGCTCTTCTCCTAACTCCTCTCCTGGTCCCCTGAGTCCATTCACTAAATCAGCTCTGTTTCCTCCTAGGAACACATGCAGGCTCCTCTGGAGAATCAGCATCTGCGCAGACTGGAGGAGGAGATGGGGGCTGGGAGTGTTCTAAGGGCTGACAGTAGGCTACCAATTGAACGTAATGACCAACCTAATAACTTGAAAGGGCTCAGAATTATGTTTTTTCAGAGAACCAGAAATTTCTAGCATTGCATCTGCCTGTGTGTCATCCACCTAGAAGAGCAAAAGCAGAGAGCTGTTATCATTCGGTGCTCAAGCAACAGTCATCTGAGCAAATCTGTGTGTCTGCTGTTGCTGTGGGCAGAGAGAGTGTGTGTGCCATAAACACTTTATCATCACAGCCCATTAAACACATGATTTAAGTAGAAATACCTGGGCAGTTTCCCACTAATTGGGCAGTTACACTCTCCCAGAGGGGCCGTCAGTGGACACATCTGGAGACAGAAACACCTGCTGGAGATTAGCCTGAATCTTCATGTGTGTATTAGCAAGGGAACATCTGTGCCAATTTCTGCCCTTATCGTAAGTGCCCTTATGGTAACATACACTAAAACACCACTAAATACATCTAATATTCACCTCAATTAGCTTACGGCTGACAACATGATCTTATCATTTAATCATCAGGAACAAAATAGATATAAAATGGTGCCATTATTCTCAGATTTATTTTTTCCAATCATTTTTTATCATTCAATTCAATTCAATTCCATTACAGTAAATGTATACAGCGCTATTTACAATAGAATGGTCAGGTGGCACTTTACAGACATTAACAAATAATCCCCAAGAGAAACAAGGGCAAGGAAAAATTCTCTTGTGGTAGTTATTCAAGGAAGAAACCTTGGGCAGATTCATGGCTCAAGGGGTAACCCAACTGCCAGGGGTCATGCAGGAAAAGTACAGTCAGATTTCATAGGTCATAGACTACAATTTGCCTATGATTTTGGCTGAGCATCACAATAATTCCAAAATATTGTTAAGGTCAGGGAGTGAGATCGATCATGGGGATGGAGTGGAGTCCATTTTGTGCCAAGTGCCATCGTCAGAGGGGTCGGTTGCAGGGCCTTTGTTATAGCAGTGATAAAGGTGAGACATGTCAGTGGTTTTGAAGTTTGACCATCAATTTCAAGCAACTGACATGGGGCTAGAGAGACAAGCAGGGTACATCTGAATTCTAGAACTCTGAGGCCAAACGAGGGTTCCATTTCAGAAGCCTGCTCTCTTTATCTCGTTGTCTCAAACTGCACACAGGATTCTTGGTATCCTTGGTGATGTGCCTGGAAGAACGCTGGTTCACCTCTGCCCTGGGGCTATCCTGGCCTCAAGCCACAGCTGCCCCTCAAGAGCATGAGATGGAGCACAAGGCCTTTAGAGATGGTTAAAAATCAGGAGCAGACACCTCGTTTTTAGAGTTTTTTGGCAGGGTCAAAATCAAACTTGAGTTCAGAGCAGGAGCCCTACTGACCAAATATAAACAATCGGAAAAAAGGGTCTTTGAACTGAAAGTACTTTAGTCCCTTGTTTGAACGAATACTCACCTTGTTGAAAGCTGTATGTGTTGAATATTAAAGAGTGAACTTGTGGAGACCTCACAGAAGGCCCAGAGAAACTTAATGTAACTATTAGCACTTAGCTATTAGTTTTGGTCAGTGACTGATTTAGCTTTTGGTCTGATGGGCTAAAGAAAAGTGTTTAGAAAAGACAGACAAATGCCTGAAATGGTTTAGAATGAAGTCTTTAATAGTGTGAACTTGTGATAGAGGGAGCTATAGCCTTTCTTTCTTTCTTTCTTTCTTTCTTTCTTTCTTTTTTCTTTCTGTCTTTCTGTCTGTCGTTTTTTTGCTGCTATTTAGTGCTTAAAGTAAACTTAAAGCCTTTTTTTCTGATCGTTGATGACGAAATACATTTGACAATGCCTCTGTTCTGAGAATAGCACCCCTTCACCTACATAATGGCTGCACAGGTGTGCTGCTGCATTCTTTCCTAAACTGCAATAAACTTTTGTTTGTAAAGACATTAAACTCATTGAGCGGTCAGTAATGTTCACTGAAACATTTACACAAAAATCATTGCAAAGTATGGTTTCAGTTCTGACCACTCATTCTCAGTTGTGGACCTCTTTAAGCCCATCACACCCGTATGTAAACTCCTGCCTAAGAGTCTGAGGCAGTCCAAGCTGATGGAAGTTACACTTTGAGATTCATTTTGCATCAGCGAATCAGTGAACATATCTGACCACTCGGTGAGTCTCACGTTGACACACAGCGCTGTGAGGCCTCATTTCTCTGAACAGGGATCATTCTGACAAATCAATTATGACAATTTGATGAAAAAGTTAATTAGAACTAGAAAAATCCTGATGGATCCGTGTGTGTGTGTGTGTGTGTGTGTGTGTGTTTGTTGCTAAGGGGTGAAGGAGACCAGCTTGCGCATCATGGAATATTAATGATTTGCTGTTCCCCATCCCACCTACAGTGATCTCATCAGCACACACACACACACACACACTCGATCAGGATTGCAGGCTCTCTGGCAGACGTGCATAGTCAAACGTGTGTGTGCGTGTGTGTGTGTGTGTGCGCGTCTGTGTGTGTGTGTGTCTGTGTGTGTGTGTGTGTGTGTGTGGAGGTAAAGAGATGTGTATGTGTGTGTTTGTGGAGAAATGCAAGACAGAAAAGGCACAGACAGAGCAAGAGAAATGAGCAGTGTTTGGGCCGTCAGAAGATAGGCCATAATGATGTCATAAGAACATTCTCCCTCTCAGGACCGACAGGGAAATGTTTAATAAAGACTTTAATTATCTCCTTTCTCCTCCCCTGCCCAATGCCCCCCCCCCTCCCCCCTAGCCACTCCCCCTTGTCTAGGTGGCACATTTCCATGACAATGTGGCGAAATTAACTGTACCCCAAAGGTTCCCACTGGAGCTTCTGGACACGCTTACTGTGACATCGTGGCATTTAAAACCGAGTGAACCTATGGCTTTGTGTGTGTGTGTGTGTGTGTGTGTGTGTGTGTGTGTTGGAGAACGTAAGAATCACAGGGGATTTTTATTCTCAAAGGTCTTCTTACCTGGCAGGATAAGAGAGTGGGTCCTCAAACTCTCCTGTGGTCAATTTCAGGCACGTGTGTGGTGTGTGTGTGTGTGCGTGTGTGTGTGTGTGTGTGTGTCTGAGCACTGGTGGAATGTTAAGACACTGTTGTGACATTTAAAAGCAGAATACGGCGTCACAGCTCACGCCTCTCCCGCTCCCAAAGGGGAAGCAGGTGCAGTCAGAGGCAGCTCCAGCCTGCATGGCCAGCCGTTCCCTGGCTTTCACAGAGAAACCAATTTCATCTGGAGTTGAGCTGTCTGCTCCGCTTCTGATCACTGCACAGCTCAGGTGCACAGGTTGATACACAAAGGTGACAAGCACACACACACACACACACACACACACATACATGTATATGCACGTGCACACACACAAACACACACTCACCCACACACACACAACACACACACTCACTCACGTATATACACACACACACAAATGTACATGCACATATGCACACACACACACACACACACACACACACACACATACATGTATATGCACGTGCACACACACAAACACACACTCACCCACACACACACACATACACACACACTCACTCACTGTATATACACACACACACACAAATGTACATGCACATATGCACACACACACACACACACACACACACACACACACTATCTGCAACCCTCAAATGGATTAATCTGGAGGCACAGATACAAAACCAGTACATGGCACACTTAAGAGCAGGATGCAGAAATCCAATTAGCACGTTAGTTTGTTTACACAGCGCTCTGAGTGAGCACAAGAGACGTGACGCATGGGAGAGGAGAGGGGACTCCAGTATCTCCTCTGTTTACACAGCCATTGGCTGCTGAGGTATCCATTAGACAGGGAGCTGCTAGAGAGAGCGAGCGACTCTCCTGTGTTATCTGCCGAGGCGCACCAGCGCATTAGCCTCGGCCACGGATGCTAATCCCACATAGATAAACTCCCTCCATTAATTGGTGTTGGAGGAAGGCTTTCAACAAGGCACCATGCCCCTGTTTTCTCGTTAAAGTGTGTCTGGAGACATCCGTGCAGCCATCTAGGGAGTCAATGATTTGACGAGGAAAAAAAAAAAGAGTTTAGATTTGGAACCAAGGCAGACCTTTTTAAAGGGGCTCACTAACTCACTCCGACCTCACTGAGGACGGGGGGTGTTGGGAATACACACGCCATGAAGCGGATGAATGGAAACGCTCATAGTAGATTCCACACACTGTTTAGAGACACACAGGGGCTCAGCTGCAGTGGCAAATGCTTGCTGACTGGTATCTGATCATTTCAGACAAAAACAATCAGTGTTGCACAAAGCTGCACTCAAAGCACTTGAGTAAAAGTACAAAAAACAATCCAGGTTGAAGTTCAAGTCACCCACTAGAACGTCACTCAAGTAAAAGTCTAAATGTGTTTTGTATTTCCTGTACTACAGTGTGAGAAGTATAGTATAGAAGTATAGTATAGAAGTATATAATTAACTGTACTTGCATGATGAAAATAAAACTACAAGTAGGCAAAAAAAATATGTAGCTTACAACAAACTTCAGAAAATGTTTAAAGGCCTGAGAGAATCGCACACACACACACACACACACACACACACACACACACACACAGTGAGAATGAAAAATGGTGCCTACATCACATCTACAAGTTTAATGGAGACTGTTGTTAGCACTTGCCTGGTGACAAGCCAGCTTCCCCAAGTTCAGTTGACCATTTCAATTTCATCTGATAATTGTAATTACACTGTCAATTGAAAATGTAGTGGAGTGAAAATATGAAATTAACTCAGAAAATGTAGTGAAGGAAAAACAAAAGATGACAGATTTTTGAACTCAAGTAAAGTACAGATACTCCTAAAACACACCGAAGTACTGTAGGGAAGTATTTCCCTTTTCATACCTAACATCTCTGAAAACAACAGAGCTGCACCTGGAATAATATCCACAAGTCCAATAACAGCCATAGTCATTGGCATTGGCCATTGCTCTAAAGGACCAAAGTTGTTTTTGTTTGTTTCTTTTCAGGAAGATAAGGTGTACTGAAGAACATTCTACTCTCCTCTCTAATGGAAAAGATGCCTTCTTAGTGTGTGTACAACCTCCACTCCACTCTCCTCCAATGGTAAGAAGCCTGCTTAGTGTGTGTATAACCTCAGCTCTCCTCTTCTCTAATGGTAAGAGGCCTACTTAGTGTGTGTGTACTAGTGCAGGGTCAGTTCACTCTACTCCCCTCTAATGGTAAGAATCAACAGTTGAAAAGCTAGATGCAACTGTTCTGACTCATCTCTTGTTGTGCCTTAGTTTGCAATGAATGGCCTAATCAACGCTTCCGGGTTTAAAGTTTGCTCCGGGGAATGGTGGATGAACAGGTCGTGCCGACAGTCGAGATGTGACAAGGGTTTCTCTAATGAGCCTGGGCAGTTCTGTTCCGCGCGCTCGCTCGCTCTCAGCTCGCTCTATCGCTCAGCACCAGGAAGGTGGGCGCTGCTGTTGCTGTTTTAAGTGGAACCGCTCGGCCCGCTCGGCCCGCATTGTGTATTCAGTGCAGGTAGGAGTGATCGAGCAAACAAGATTTAATGGGCGCCCGCTTGTGCAATGTCACTTTGGGCAGGTAGCCATGGCGATGGAATGCTCGCCAAAAGGCTCAGGTTGTGAGTATGTGGCGCCCCTGTGCAGCAACAAGCTCTGAAAGTAAAAATGGATAAATGGAAGAGAATATAATGTAAAGCAGGTTTCTGAGAAGGGAAATCATCATTGCTGACAAGAAAATTTCCACAGAATTATATCATTGCATATCCATATTCTCTTGTTGACAAAGACCATTATATAATCAGATAAGTACAAGACGTCTTTTCCATTCCAATTTGAACATAGCCAGTTCAACCCTTTGTCTAGCTATAATGGGTATTAAGGGGCATTTCGAGTAGCAGATGCCTAACCTAATGTGTTAAATTGTTGTGGAGGACCGTCTTTGCCCTTTCCAATATATAAATTCTAAATTGTTTCGAGACAAAAAATTCTTAGTGACACTTTTTGAACTTTTTTCTTAAAAAACTCTTAAACCCATGTGCCTCACACAAAAGTGCAGCGATGCATGTGTCTCTGATGTGAAGACTTCAAAGCAGCATTCATCTTGTATGTAATAGGACAAACAGTAAAACATGGAATGGGTTGTCTGAATAGTCTGTGGGTTGCCGCAGTCAGAGCCGCGTCTGAGGTGAACATGCTGGAGCACTTCTTCAACACACTGGGCACATATCCTTCAGCTCACAATGTAATCTCTTGCTCCTTGCATTTCCTTCCGTTTTCTGTCTACCCTAGTAAACCGGGGATGCATTTAATTTGTTGTCTGAGCTACATTTCACACTTCAGCACCTTTTTAATTTCACACGGGAGAGGAGGCCCCAGGTAGAGCGTAATATCCAGGGACGTGCCACGCCATTATCTGTGTCTTACAAATGCCCGTTCCTCTGACAGCGCTGAAAAACTTTAGCTGCAGCGTGAGGGTCCCCTGTCGGCATCTTGAGCTTCTCTCCGCTGTGGAGTGATGTGAGCAGTCTTAACAAGCTAATCTTAACAAGACTTCAACACACTCTCTCTGATGGGCGTTTTAATTGAAAAGCCAATTAGCGCAACGAGTTAATTAATGATCTGTGCGCTGAGCTCAACAAAACAGCTCTTGTGTCATTTAAAAATGTTACAGCAATGTGCGCTACCCAAATACAAAACTCGCTTTAAATTGGTTATTGTCTACGTACTAGAATAGTCTTTTTGGAGGATGCTATAATTGCAGGGAACAACGAAGACTTATTCTGCACTTGATTTCCAAAATGGATGTTCGGCCCCATGACGCAGGGTACTGAAGGAGCCAAATGGCTTCTCACATACACATTCCCCGCATGTCTGAAAGTCTTTCTGAGATCAGACTCAATCAGTGCTGAATGCTCTTTTGATGTGAAGTCTTCTGTATGGTGCCCTTTTTCCACACGACCAGTATCCCTACATCTGCTTCATGGCAAAAGATGATCTGATATATTTGTGAACTAGTCGAGATTATATGACATTCTAGTTTCCTCATAGGGATTTAATCAGTAGATCTATTGGACTCTATCTGTCAGCTCTGTTGGCGGGGCTCCAGCGCCAACTGTATTTTAGCCCGGACTTAAAAGCAAATTCTCATGTCCCCAAAACCGAGCCAAGTGTTGACGTCGCTGAAATGCAAAACCAGACGGGAGGGAGAGCTTCAGTTTCACTTGTTAAAACTGAAGAGTCCATATGTCTCAACGGATACTGTCAAAAAAAGAAAAAAAATCCTGCACCTCCACCATTTTCACATTAATTTGAATAATACATGCGCCTACGCACATCAACAGTGCTAGCAAATACTTTTGAGAAATGCGAAACTATGCTGAGGCTAAAATATATGTTTAGGAATAAATTATTTCTGTGTTTGCAAGACTGACAATATGTTTGACCTTGCCGAATGCAGTAATGCGTAACGTTTTCAAACTAATGAAAATAAAGAATGCGGTCAACAAGAAACAGCGCGCATTAATGTCTGTACATTTTCTTTTACTCAAACGGAAGACCCTGTATAAGGACAACGACCTGCACCACACTTATCAACCTCTGTGTCCGGTGTGACTGTCTCACGACTGGTCGTGTTGCGTTAACGGAGAATGACAGCGCTCGGCACCTCCGCCTTTCCAGCGGGCACCCCCTCCCCTGCCCATCTTCAGCACACTCTCGCACTGTTACATCTACAGATCACCAGTCATACCATCCTCCACAGAAGGAATTAAGGACATAAAAGAAAAGAAAAAGGGCGGCAAGGTATAAGGCAAGCAATGCTATCTTCTGACAGTACCTCATTCCGTTTGAGAGCGCAGCAGAATGAATTTGTTCTTTTCCAGTTTCTTGGCATACTTTTACTTCGGATTCCACGTCGTTCTCCATTCCTTCATCAGTCCGTGTCAACTTCATCCCCAACCTTGTCACATCCTGGCGCGGATCGGACACACTGTGCGCCTCGGTGCCCTCCTGCCGTCCAGACAACCGGCCAGGATTCGGGCTGCCCTGAACCGCGCCCTAGGCGGTCTCGCAGAGAGCGGGGACAACTTTCTTCCATACAACCTCAGCTTGGAAGTGGTTACTGGGGAGTCAACGGACGGCGACCCCGAGTCTCTCTTCAGGTGTGTGTGTCAGGCTATAGTGGTCCAGGGGGTCTCCGCTGTGCTCGCCTTCCCCCAGACCCAGGAAGAAATCGTGCAAGTGGAATTTATGTCCTCTTTTTTGGAGATCCCTTTTATAAGCATCATAGAACACGGAGAACCGCTTAAAACACAAGTGAGTACTTGCGCAAAAAGCTGTTGTATGTTTTAATTTCTTTTGAAATTGTGGTCTGTGTATATTGTCGTTGAACTTTGCGGGTGTGTTTGGCTGCGCGTTTTCCCTGTTTACTCTGGCATTTATTGGCCGGGCTTATGGTACTCATGCAGTTATGTGAGCCTCTGTCTCTCAAACAGTTTTTGTTTACTGTCAATACATAATTTTGGACATCACACAGCGCGTTAGGTTTCCCAACTGTTGCCTAGGTATTTTTTTTTCTCCTTGCAGTTCAAAGCGACTGTTCTGTTTTGTCCGCACCCCCGCCCCCCTTCCCTCTCTCCGTGACCGCTTCTCCGGTATAAATACACATGCCTAATTTGTATGAGTGCCGCATCTCCGAAATGTGCTGGTCAACGCGCACAGCGCACCTCAACTTGTCATTTCTTACGCACGCACACGTCCCAGCCTCCCCGTCTTGGGAGGGGAGGACGAATACTGAGGGAGAGGGACTGAGGCACAATGATTCTTTAATGTATCATCTCAGATGTTTTACCTGAATGCACAGTTTAGAGTCTGCCTCTGTAACTGAGTGTAGGTGTTTATGCGTCTGTGCCTCTGTATGTATGAATGTATGTATCTATCCGCTCTCTGTGCATGTGCGTGTGCGCGCGCGCGCATGTGTGTGCGTGCGTGCGTGCGTGTGTGTGTGTAAGAGAGACTGTCCTTTCAAGTAATTGCAAGTCCTCTAAACATAATTACTAACATAAGTTGCTGCGCTGACCTGAGTAACCTGGTGATCAAACTAGTAGTAGTGTGTGTGTGTGTATGTATGTGTGTGGTGGTGGTGAGGGGGGGTGTAGCAGTATTCTCCTTCTCACACTAATTTAAACTGATAGTTCAAGTCTAATAGGCCAGACAGAACAGAAGGACTTTTTGATTGGCACCAAATTGGGTTTTTCTCTCCTTCATCTGAAAATCCAAGTTGATATGAGGACCTCTGTGTAGGCAGCAGTTAGATGGTCATTGAGTGATGATTCAAAGGCCGTGGTGAACTTTATGTGTTTGTAGTCTTCCATCCACCACCGATCACTGATGTGTGTGAAGCAGGAGGGCAGAGGGCTTCTGGTCTTGGCATCTCCCTTCAGTTTGGTCGTAGCTGATCAAACACGCTCTCTTGGGTCTGTCCGACACACACTCTTTCATTTGTCTCTCATTGGTCCTCATTTGAGGACTGACAGGTTGCCATGGACACCAGCTAGCACCTCTGACCCCACTTGTCAGTCAGAACCCTTGTCTGTCTCTGTGGTTCAGTTACACACACACACACAGACACACACACACATACACACACACACACACACAGACACACACACACACATACACACACACAAACACACACACAAACTCACACCTCTTCCCCAAGACTGAGTTCACCTAATGACACTTGGAAAAGTGCCATACCCTGCTGTCATTCCATCTCATAGTGTGGACAGTTGATATGTTGACAGCGTCCCTGAGCGGATGCTGAGGGATGTTCCCTCACATACTCCAGTCTGTGGCATGACTTAATCTTTGAAGGAGCCCTGACGTAGTCTTTGATCGAGGCCTGATATGGTCTTTGGAGGAGACCTGATGTAGTCTTTGGAGGAGGCCTGATGTGGTCTTTGAACAAGGCCTGATGTGGTCTTTGGAGGAGACCTGATGTGGTCTTTGGAGGAGACCTGATGTAGTCTTTGGACGAGGCCTGATGTGGTCTTTGGAAGAGGCTGGATGTAGTCTTTGGACGAGGCCTGATGTAGTCTTTGAAGGAGGCCTGATGTAGTCTTTGATCGAGGCCTGATGTGGTCTTTAGAGTAGACCTGATGTAGTCTTTGGAGGAGGCCTGATGTGGTCTTTGAAGGAGGCCTGATGTGGTCTTTGGAGGAGACCTGATGTGGTCTTTGGAGGAGGCCTGATGTAGGAGGCATAATGTAGTCTTTGGAGGTGGTATGCTGTAGTCTTTGGAGGTGGCATGATGTTTTCTTTGGACGAGGCCTGATGTAATCTTTGGACGAGGTCTGATGTAGGAGGCATGATGTAATCTTTCTTTCGAGGAGGCCTGATGTAGTCTTTGAAGGAGACCTGATGTAGTCTTTGAAGGAGACCTGATGGAGTCTTTGAAGGAGGCCTGATGTAGTCTTTGGAGGAGGCCTGATGTAGTCTTTGAAGGAGACCTGATGTAGTCTTTGAAGGAGGCCTAATGTAGTCTTTGAAGGAGACCTGATGTAGTCTTTGAAGGAGGCCTGATGTAGTCTTTGAAGGAGGCCTGATGTAGTCTTTGGAGGAGGCCTGATGTGGTCTTTGGAGGAGGCCTGATGTAGTCTTTGGAGGAGGCCTCTGTTTTCTCCTGCACTCTGCATGTTTTGTGACAGACAGACTTTGATGCAGCAAATTGGCTTGTGTTTGCTGTGAGTAATGGCTTGCATATTACACCGCCCACGAGCATCTTGATTTATTGGTCTATCGGTGTCCAAAACATGTTTGTATTTCCCTGGTCAGGGCAGCCCAGCGGATTGTAAGCCTTGGCAAGGGGCACCAACAGGAAACAGTTTACATCACGAGGTACTTTAAGAAATTAAAAGTCCAAAAAAAAAAAACCCTCACACACGGTAAATCTTATTGGCTCCAAGGGGAAGTGGCCACATTTGTCTTGTTTAATGTCCGCCCATTAAAATCTCTTTGGAGGGCTCCATAACTGACTGTGAAAATATCACTGTGAAGAGCTGTACTGGAGAGGGAGAGAGACTCAGAGCTTTGTCCAAAACAGCTTAATCCATTTAGTCGAGATGGGATCCACTGAGATCTTAAAGGGGCTAGTGTATGTCTAGCAGTTTAAGTTAAAACATCCAAAATGACCCAAAAACCAGCAACAGAATGTGAGGAAACAACCATACTGGGTTGCTGGTAGCATATTGGTTAAGGAACCTGGCTAGCAGCCAGAAGTTGTTGGTTTGATTCCCAGATAGAAGCATCTGCTAACTGCATAAATGTAATGATGTAATGTCAAAAATACCTAAGCAACATGTCCAGGTGGCCTCTGAAGTTAGCATGCTAATCACCTAGCATCAGTCCAGCCTTCCTATCATATAACCATCAGTCCTTTTAGACTGTAGGGAAAGTCTCCAGAGTCATTGCAACAATGTGATCTGTGCAGCTACGGCTAAAGCAGGGCTGAATGTAGCAAAATCAAAATCAATTCCACTAAAATGACAGTTCATCCCCAACCAGGTTAAAATGATATCCCCTACTGGGAGGAATATAATGAATACCTTGGTAAAAAAAACTCCTGTATTTGTCTGTAGAGGAAAAGCAAGCAGGTTTGTGTAACCCAATCAGTGCATGGCTGCAGCAATGTCATGACATTTAGACTGACTGAGTGTCCTTGCCCTCGCGTGTTTAATGGGGAAGATTAGAGAAGTTAATCGGGATGACTTTGGTCCTAGGATGAATTAATCCTGTAGAAATATATACGGTGCAGCTGGAGGGGAAGCCCCCTTTGATCCTAGGAGGGTGCCAGCCTTACTGCATACACACACACACACACACACACACACACACACACATGCATGGGTGCTTCCTCACAGAGAGCTTGAATATGAGAGCTGAATTTAATACACTCCCTCCACACACACACACACACACACACACACACACACACACACACACACATACATAATGTTGTCATCTTAAGGAGGTGCTACATGCCACCCCTCTACCCCCTTAAAGATGTACTGCCTGCAATGTCACCCCTCTACCCCTTAAGAGTGTGCAGCGCACACACACACACACACACACACATACATACATAAGTAGCCACACATAAAATACTGTATCTGTTGCTTCATGTTTAGCTGTGTGTGTGTGTATGTGTGTGTGTGTGTGTGTGTGTGTGTGTGTGTATGTGTGTGTGTGTGTGTCTGTGTATGTTACTGTCTGTGCTGCACATTGTTAAGGGGGTAGAGGGGTGACACTGCAGGCAGTACATCACATGCAGCAGAGGGGTCTCACAGGTGTGTGTGTGTGTGTGTGTGTGTGAAAGCTATCTCCCATGTTGACTACTGTGTGTACAATGTGTAGAATATTCCAGCACCACTGTGTGTTCATGCCTGATTCTTCAGTCTGTTCTCTAATGCTCCCTGCATGCACAAATATTCCCCAAAAAGACCAAAAAAGTGTGTATGCATGTGTATGTGTGTGTGTGTGTTTGTGTATACTTGTGTGTATGTGTGAGCGTGTGCATGAGTGTGTGTTTGTGTGTGAGAGAGTGTCTGTGTGTGTGTGTGTGTGTGTGTGTGTGTGTGTGTGTGTGTGTGTGTGAAAATAAGGACAGAATGCGGGTTGCTTCTGTGCCGTTAACACAGAGGATTGCCTTCAGCTCCCAAGTCTCTCTAATCCATATTAACAAAAGCAAATGGTTGCACTCTTACATAACTTCAATTCAGGTTTTTGTGGCTGTCCTTGTGATGTTTAAGAGAGCCCTTCTCTGGGGAGACTATTAAATTTACAAATGGAACTTGGCACAACCTTGGTTACACCTTTCAATGCAAGCAGTGCGGCAAGTGGATCCATGGAGAGACGTGAAATAAAGCATTTTATTCACTGCAAATGATTAAAAATCCAGTTCGACATCAACTTGGGCATCCTGAGCTGGTGGAGGATTCCTGCATCTGCTGCTGGTTCAGTTAAGTGTATTATCCACATTTCCGTCCATGAGTGCAGCATGTGGCCGTGCTGGGCTTCTCCGGGTTTTGAAGTGCCCTGCTCGGCACGCTCTCAAGGTCACAGTGAACTAAAGCCTTTTTCGGCTTCAGAGACCCCTTTTAAAAGCCCTGCGAGTTAAAAAGGAACATTTTCAAAGATGAATGAATTTGATCCGTGTTTAAAACACTTCCGCCACCCACCCCAACACCCCTCCCCCCACCCACCCACTCACCCCCCCAACACCCCCTCAGACTAGCATCCGTCTCTGCTCCGAAGCACATCTGAAAAAAAGGTCAACTTCTGCCTTTCATGTAGCTTGCTTGAGGATAACATTTAATTAGGATTATCTGAGAGGACTCTTTCTGCTGGACTTCAGTGCCACAGCAGAGGGGCCCAGGCTCACCCATTGCAGCAAAACCATAATTTCATTTGGACTTCCGGTTGGTGTCATGGCCTTGGCCTCAGGTACAGGACAGGGTTTAGATGAAATAAAACATCCTCTCCTTGCTCTGGGTATTTGTTATCAGCTACAGTCATTTCCATGCACAACCCTCAGGCCAGTGTTTTAGGCACACTAAATAAAAACAAAACCATATATTAACCTCACCCATGTATTAACCTCACTCATATATTGACCTCACCCATGTATTAACTTCACTCATATATTAACCTCACCCATATATTAACCTCACCCATGTATTAACTTCACTCATATATTAACTTCACCCATATATTAACCTCACCCATATATTAACCTCACCCATGTATTAACCTCACCCGTGTATTAACTTCACTCATATATTAACTTCACCCATATATTAACCTCACTCATATATTAACCTCACCCATGTATTAACTTCACTCATATATTAACTTCACCCATATATTAACCTCACCCATGTATTAACCTCACCCGTGTATTAACCTCACCCGTGTATTAACCTCACCCATGTATTAACTTCACTCATATATTAACTTCACCCATATATTAACCTCACTCATATATTAACCTCACCCATGTATTAACCTCACCCGTGGTTTAATCTCACCCATGTATTAACCTCACCCACATAGAATGGATAAATGGAGTATTGTACTTTGTTCTCTGATGTCATGATCTTGTGTTGCTCCAATTAAAAGGCCACACACCACTACATTAACAACAGCCATTTGGGATTACCCAGTATTTGGGCTTCTCCCACAAGGGAAGGGCTGGTTTGAATCTCAATGTCCACCCCAAGCCCTAAGCCCAAAAAAGCCCAAAACGCCAAGTAGCCTTCCTGTTTAAGAGCCTATGTCTGCACCACATTCAAATCCCCCCATATTGTGCAGTACTGAGTGATTAGTCATACACCTTGACATACACAGCAGAACACCATTTGTTATACGTCCATTTTTAAAAGCCAACGTTGTGCATTTTGTGCGACAGAGTGCATTAATTTACACTGAAATGCCAAAGTGCACAAGAGCATTTCTAATGTGAAGAAAGTTACTTTTGTCTGCAGAATTAGTTTCTTGCTTCCATCTGAAGAGTGGGTCTAATCAACCATTCCTCTCAAAAGAGAAGTACTTTGTTTTGCATTATAGTCCATCAAATGAGTCGTTCCTTTTGATTTGGGTACATGAAAGCGATTGTCCTTCCATCCTAGTAGATGAGAGATGAGGCTCTTGTGTTGTTTGCAGAGAAAATTCCAGTGAGGTGCTGTCTGGGTTTTAATCCCTGAGAACTGAGACGTGATACTGGCACACGCCGCTACCTCTGCTCTCAGAGCTGTGATTTGATGGAGGTCTGGACAGTAGGGTGACAAAGGACAGCGGTTGAAACTTCAGAGGAAACTTATTCTTTTCTGGGCTCTCCTCTCTTCTCCTTCTCTTTCTGTGTCTGGCAGCCTGGACACCTGAGTCATCAAAGGAGCTTTAGTCCGCTAATGTCAAGTCTAGGTGATTAAAGGAACCTGGGATCCCTCCGACACCTTAATGCCTGCCTTCAACCTCAGCTGTGCAGCCCGGCACAACCATCCTCTCTTGCGCTCTCTCTCTCTCTCTCTCTCTTTCTACCCCCTCTCTTTCTTCCTATCTCTCCTTCCCCCCCTCACTCCTGAGGTCTGTGCGGTCGTGTTTGTTAGCGCGACGGGACATGCATATTTTATGGTGTTGGAGGGAGGGGGCTAATGGGTTGGCGCTGGAGCTGACAGTTATTGACAGCGGTGATGGACGAGCACCAGATTAAGCCTTGGTGAGTCTGGACTCTGGCCCTTGTACCCCCTGCCAAATATTTGACCTGAGGGAGATCTCCTCCAGCACACAAACACCTGCATCCTTTCTTCTCTCATTTTTGTCTGTCTGTTGGAATCTGTTTATCTTCATCTCTCTCTCTCTGTCCCTTTCTCTCTCTCTCCCTATATCTGTTCATTTCTCTCCCTCCCTCTCTTTCTCTCTCTTTTCCCTCTCTTTTTTGCACACTGTCCCTCTTTCTCTTTCCATCCCTCTCTCTCTATCTTTATTCTCCCTTTCCTACCCCTCCTGTTCCTCTCACTTTCTCCCTTCTCTCTTTTTTTCTGTCTGTCTCTCTCTTTTTTGCACACTGTCCCTCTTTCTCTCTCCATCCGCCCCTCCTTCTCTCTCTCTCTCTCTCTTTCTCTCTCTCTCTCTCTGCCCCTCTTGTGAATACACACTTCCAACAATGGGCCTGTGCTCTCTCCCCTGTCGATGGTGCCCACCCTAACTGCAATAAGCCTACAATGGGGAAAGGCAAGCAGACAGACAGACAGACAGACAGACAGACAGGCAGGCAGGCAGGTAGATAGACAGACAGACAGATAGACAGACAGAGAGGTAGGCAGGCAGGCAGACAGATAGATAGACAGACAGGTGGGCTGGCAGGTACGCAGGCAGACAGATATATAGATAGACAGACAGGCAGGCAGGCAGGCAGGCAGACAGATAGATAGATAGACAGACAGGCAGGCAGACAGGCAGACAGATAGACAGACAGACACGCAGGCAGGCAGGTTGTGTTGTGCAGGCTGGAAGGCCTGGAGGAAGATAAGTAGTAATGGCCTGGCAGGTGGAGGGGAGCGATAGATGGAATTACCCCTGCACAACCCTGGGCTCCTTCACCCAAATCTCCAACTGATGGGTCACACTGACAGGGACTTTAATACCACAACCTGATACCTGAGGTGTGTGTGTGTGTGTGTGTGTGTGTGTGTGTTAGAGTGTGTGTT
>PYXC01002514.1:137500-190000 GCA_015244755.2 Tenualosa ilisha | reverse complement strand
TGTCCATTGACATGTGTTGTCTGAGGGTTGTCTTGTCTCCAAGCAGGTATTTGCAGACTGTGGTGTGGTGTTTTACTGTGTGTTCGTCCATTTCTAGTTGTTGTTTGACTTACAGTAACTCAACCAGACTTCTATCCTCTCATCAGAGACGGCAGCTGCTTCAGTCTCGCTGTGCTCCACCCTGACTCCTCTTCTCCCAGACACTGACTCAGACAGGGGGCTCCACACCAGTCTGTTCTTGATGCTGTCTCTCAGTGGTTACACTCTTAGGCTCTTGTATCCCCTGCATGCTGCTCTCAGGTGCCTGCCGTAAATCACACGTCGCCCCCTGCAGGCGAGGAGTACAGAGAGAGGATGGTTGCGGCTGCTGATGCTGCAGAAACATCTGGAGCCATCGGTGAAGGGCCCAGAGAGGCCAAACACACATGCACACACACACACACACTGCTTATCTGATTGAAGTGGTCTGGTTTGGAGAAGCTGTTGTGACAGTTTCATGGCGCAATGCTACCTCGGTTATGGCGCGTCCCAGTAGTTACTAGTGTGTCAGTAATGAGTGTGTGTGTTGTAGAATGGCAGTGCTGATGGCATTCTGTCTGACAATGAAAAGCAAGCAGAGGCTCTCAGCTTGATTAAGCAGGCAGGGATCATGGTGGAAGTCAGGAGGTGAGACATGCAGTAATTTGTTTTTGAGTGTGGCACTGCGGCCAGATGTGCATAGGAAATCATGTCACTGACATGCATGCTTTCAATGTGTGTGTGTGGGCGTCTCTGCCTTTGTCTGAAGAGGTCTGTGTGTGTTAGACAGAGAGGAAGGTGAAAGGATTTTAATTGGATTGAAAGAGTATGTGTGTGTGCAACCATGTGTGTCTTTGTGTTTAGATGTAGGTCATGCTATAACATTTGTCACAAGACTATAATGGCACACAGTATTATCATATATTAGAAGTGAACAGGACCCAGTGCACTAATCTCATGGTACCGTGTAAAATCTCCTCTTATTAGACAGAACAGATCAGCCTCACAGTGGAGCCGTTGCTGGAAACGAATCGTTTGAACAGGGGTTAGTGTAATCTTCAGGAATCTCCTAATCAAATTAAAACCAAATGTGTTTTTATTTCAAATATGTGCTGCATTATCCATGTTTGACTGCATCTTACATTCACAGCCAAAGTTAACAGAAAGACTGTTTTGCAAAGAGACAGGACTGCAATCATGCCAAGGAAGGATTATTTTTTCATGATGTGTAGAATACACCAGTGATCCCCAGTAAGTGACACACGCACACACACACACACACACACACACACACACACACACACACACACACACACAGAACATGAGCTTATTTCTCATAGAGGAATGCATGACTGTGCCCTTGCCAGTTCATTCAGGGTTGACACCCTGTGTCATAACTTGCATTAAAGAAAGTGTGCAGATATTCTAGTGCTGAATGGAGTTATTTCACCTCAAGGTAATCTTGGATAAACAAAGCAACACACTGTTTGTTTTGACTGTATTCCATGACGCAGGAGGTTAACACTCTCCTCTCTCTTGCCCTGCAGGGAAACACAGCCTGATTTGGGTTCAAACTTTACTTTTGTGTATGCGTGTGTGTTTTGTTTGTTTGTCTGAAACCCTCAGAGTCAGTGGTTTTTGTAGTTTCTTTGATCTGCATTGAGCAAACCGCATCCTCACACAGACACACACACACACACACTCACACACACTTCACCTTGTTGTGTATGATAATGGTCCTATCTGTGCTTCAATAGTTGCTCCATCTGACGAGTAGGGAGAGGGCTGTGTAGAATTGGCTCGATGAAGTGTGAGTGTATCAGAACGAAACCTCCCATAAACCTTCCAGTGGAGTGACAGGCAGCAGTTAAACTGATGTCACCTCTCTGTGTCTTTTCTGTTCCCCACACAACCTCTCTGAATGCACAATCACAGCGTCTCCTTTCCCATCTCCCCTTTAACTCTGAGGAAACCCACCACGCTGAGCACAAAATGGAGCCGAGCCGCTCTTTGTAGCAGCACGTCTTCGGTGATTTGTCTTTGCTGGTGTTGTCTTTCAGGTTGGCTAATCCGCCATTTTTCTACCCTGTATAGAAGTGGTTTTAATGTAGAGCTGTGGCGTTTTGGGAGAATTTCTCTGACGTGTGTCTGCTTCTTATTAAATAAAAAAAAACCACACACACTCTCTATCACACTCTCTGCTTCAGGGTGGGACTGACTGACTGATTGCAGCTAGGTTACAGTAAGGCTTCTTCTCCAGCTTTGTGTGAGTGTGTGTGTGTGTGTGAGTGTGTGCGTGTGTGTGTGTGTGTATTTGTGTGTGTGTGTGTGTGTGTGTGTGTGTGTGTACGTATGTGTATATATGTGGACCTGTCAAATACAATCTGACCCAGCTTTGGCCTAGGTCTGGCTGTGTTTCGGCACTTAATCATCAGCTAAGTATCCTCATGATGGTCGTTAGTGCTGTGAGCCTTGAGTATGGAGCCTGTGGCACAGCCAGGTGACCAGCAGTGAAGAATGCTAAACACACACACACACAGACACACACACACACACACTGTAGATATGCATGTATGTCCAAGATCTGTGGCCTGGGCACGTGTGTGTGTGTGTGTGTGTGTGTGTGTGTGTGTGTGCTTATGTATATGTATTTTATGTGTGTAAAGACTATGTTGTCAGATGATCTCTCCCTCTCCCTGTGTGTGCGTGTGTGTGTGTATGTGTGTGTGTGTGTGTGTGTTTGAGATCATCTCTCTCCTCTCTTGTGCTCTTCTCTGCCCCCCTGAGCTCTCCTGAGTCTGTGTGTGTGAGGGATCGCTGCTCTGAGAGGACACACAGCTGATTTGTGTAATGGAGGGTGACTGACAAGGCCTGAGAGTGATGGGAGAACTCCAGACCCTAGACAGATAAAGAGAGAGGGAGAGAGAGAGAAAGAGAGAGAGAGAAAGACAGCGAGGGAGAGAAAGAGAGACATTGGGCCAGAGCAAGCCTCTGCTAAACTGGTGAACTCATAAATCATGACTGAGACAAGCTTCTCATTCCCAAACTCACCCTGACACACACACACACACACACACACCTCTCTCTCTCTCTCTCTCTCTCTCTTTCCATCTTGCTATTTCCCCTTCACTCAACCTTTGCTTCCTCAGACCCTGTTAGTTTTGGTTGATGATGTTTTCATAGCTTTATTGAGGCTCCTCATGAGGAAGTTAATGAGTTTGGTAAAGCATCTCACACACTCAGAAACTTCAGCCTCTGGTGTCTTGGTAAACCAAACTATCACATCACTATACTTTGTGCAAAGAGTCTAGACACTCTTCATAGGCATACATTTACTCAGCAGTGGCTGGGAACTTTAAACCTATTGGTTTTGCTTTCAGTTTCTGTTCTCCAATTGGATGCTAGACTATCTAGTTGTTGAGACCTCAAGAGCCTCCTCGTCAGTTGCCTGGGAGCCTGGGTTTTTTGGTTGACTGGGCGCTCGCCTCCTGATCCAAGGGTGCTGTGAGGTTGTGGTTTCGAGCCCCCAGTTGGACAGCGTGGGATGACCTTGGTTACACTTGGAACAAATATACTGCTGGATTTTTAATGTCTGAGGCTGAATTTTTACACCTCCGCTCACCGCCTCAGTCTCCCCCTGCTGCGTCTGCCTCTGCGGCGTCTCCCTGGTGATCTTCTCCTGGCTCCTCAGCTCTTTCCTCAGGCTTCCCACTCAAACATAATTTTCATTCTTCACACTGTGTTGAGTTACAAGGACAGGTGTCTGTTCCTGCAAGGACAGGCATCTATTTTGCAGGTCATATTGATATGTTTTTTTTTCCCCTGTCCATTTTCTGTGCACTGACAAATGGCCTCCCCAAGCCTGGCGCTAGATTTGGATAATGAGTCAATGCATTTACCCGTGCCATAGGTGCAAGACTTTCCCCCAAAGCAAATGGGTCACGACCAGAGGGGATCGTTAAAGTAAAGGGACAATCAATGTCTGGGATGCCACGCAATGAACGCTTATATTGATTAACCATTAAAAGAGGTGGGTGAAATCTGACTGGATGAAAAAATATGGGTTTCATGGACAAAGATGTCCATACTTACTGTCAAGCATATTTGGAGTCAGCTTTTTGAAAAAAAGTTATCAAGTAGCTCAGAACATGATTTAAAGAGAGATGACAGCATGTCAGTTGCTTCCAGTAGTCTACTATTTTGTAAAGAGTTAGTCAGTTGTGAATGACATTGCAGCCATGAATCTGTCATGGAAGAACAGTGCGAACTCTCTCAAAGAGTTAAGCATGACGCATGTCGCAAAGAAGAGCCAAAAATTAGCACGAAGCATCCAGGTCATTATTCTCAGTATATGCACAACCCATACCCCTACTTCACTGCTGAGAGACAGAGAGAGAGAGAAAGAGAGAGAGAGAGACAGAGAGAGAGAGAGAGAGCTTGTGCACTCATAGTATTCTACAGCGTGTCCTTGAAAGATAGTGTATCTGCAGTAAAAATGACTGAAATAAATAAGTGTTTAAATATTCCTCGAAGGGCAAATTTCCAGTGTTAAGCTATGAAAATAACAACAGAATGGTTTGTTTTGGGTTTGGTTTCTCTAAATTATACTTCATTTATCACAGCTTACAGAAAAAGCCTCACCCAAAGCCTTGGGATGCAAACTACATGATATACCACTCACATCATTAAAGCTTGCTGTTGCCTCCAAACATTTGCTTCAATCAAAGAAGTTGTTAACACGAGCCCACCAGTAATTTGTAATACAAAGTGCTGTTATGAAACATTGGTCTCTCTAAATCTGAATCTGAAATGCTATCAATTTCACGGCATTTCAGAACCATGGACAGCACCTCATGTAAACGTAAATGAACCATGTAAATAAACCAATGGCCTATGTAGGTTTGATATGCGTCATAGGGACGTTAAAACAAGGCATGTGAAATGTTTGAAAACACGGTGCTGCCAAAAAATATTTTGAAAATATAGATTTGAAAATATACAATAAAAAAAGAACTTATCCCCTCCTTTCAAACTTCCCACTTGGGTGACCACGGCCAGACTAAGAAAATGAGGACGCTTGTGTCTAACAGTGAGGACAAAGGGTCAAAAGAGAGGACGCTCCAATCTTTATGGTTTCACCCTACAACCCCCACAAAAATAGCTGCATCTTTTTTGAAATGTTAATATAGCAGTTTTTCAGTGCAAAATTGCAGTTGCATGAATATCAGCCTATTTTGGAGATCAGTGTGGTTTATTCTTCAACTATGGTGCACTTAGCAGAAATAAAAAAAAAACTAGGCTAAGACAAGACGAGGCTATTTGCATATTTGTTGTCTGCTAATTGCTAATAGGCCATTAAAACTAATATGGGCTCTCTGTGATTGGAGATTTAGTAGCCTAATTTTACCTTAACATAGTTGATGCCAGTTCCTGATACATTTGATCGCTGTAATTTTGAGAATATAGCACTTTGCGGTGAATCATTTCAGCATTCCGCCTTAGAAAACAGACTCTGAGCAGTAAAAAAAAACACATGCATCCCTAGTATTCCAAACTGTTTAGTGCGTGCAACTGCGCCGGCTGATGTCCGCTGTTGCGCTCGGAATGCAGAAGTGCTGATCGCGGAGAACACATTGTTTTTAATACCGCTACTTGTAAACATTGTTTGCTATAGCGAGAAGCAAGTGTCAGAAATCCGGACAAACGCCTAAAACCGAGGACGTTATTTCTTGGTCCGGACAGAGGGCTTGAAAACCGGACTGTCCGACTGAAATCCGGACGGATGGCCACCCTACTTCCCACCCACAGGCGCACAATGCTCTTGACCTGCCATTGTCCATTTGTTTGATGCATGTACAGTATTCAGACGTATTGGATGGGGTTTTTACATTCCCGTTCCACGGGTAACTGAGACTTTTTTATTTTAATTTCGGAGCATTTAATCAATTTACTGTGATCAGGGTGTAAAGAATATTTCAAGTAATTCCCTAAAAATGGCTTCAAAACAGCATATCGCACTCTTCCTTTGATGCTTTGGTGATGTTAACATCCATAGTGAATGAATACTAGCTCAGGCCTTGTTTAATGTGAAGTGCTTTCCTTGTCTGGTCTCTGTTGCTGTGAGTGTTTGTTATTACTTTAGAGACCCCTCCTTCCTCTCCCCGCCCAACCCCACCTCTTGGCCTGAGCTAAAAAGCTTTGATGAAGACTAACATAAGAATGGCTATTGATTGGGCTTTTTTTGTGGAACGTTGCTGTTGTTGTGACTTAGGAGGGGATGTCTGGGCCCTGATTGATCATCATCGTGCTCTTGGATTCAGTGCTCGGAGGAAGAGAGAGAGAGAGAGAGAGAGAGAGGATGAATGAGAAAGATACAGAGAACAAGAAATAAAGAGAAAACGAGAAGTAAAAGAGAGTGAGTGAGAAAAGAAAAAAGGAGGGAGAACAGAAATAAAAAAGAAGGATACAGAGAAGGACAGAAGAGAGACAAAGAAAGAGAGAGAGACAGAAGGAGAGCACACCATTAATCAAGGCCACTCACGTGTTGTCATTGTGCAACCCTCAGGGGACGGCTCACGTCTCTGACAGCAGCCAAACTTGGCCCTATTTCAGTCCCGCTCTGTCGCATACATGGCAGACTCAGCCCTTAGTCACCCATTATGCTGGACACATCCAGAATGTCCCCTGATGGCACAATAAACAAACAAACAAACAATCAAACAGTGTTGTCATCTCAAGTTGGTGAGCTGTGAGCAATCATAGTCAGAAGCATAAACACAGTTCAGGACAAGAGAAAAGAGAGGGAAAGAGAGGAGGAGAAGAGAGAGAGAATAAAGGAGAGGAGAGAGGAGAAAAGGAAGGAAGAGGAGAGGAAAAGAGATGAGAAGAGGGGATAAGAGAGGAGCATAGAAGAGAGGACAGGAAAAGAGAGGAGAGGAGAATAAAAGTGAGGAGAGGAGAAGAGAGTAGAGAAGGAAGAGGAGAGGTGAGGGTTGGGGAAAGAAGAGAAGAAGGGAGGGGAGAGGAGGAGATGAGAGGGGAGAAGAGAGGAGATAAAAAGAGATGACAGGGGAGGAGAGGAGCGTAGAAGAGAGGAGAGGAGCATAGAGGAGGGGGGAGGAGCATAGAAGAGGAGAGGGGAGAGGAGAGGAGCGGCTGAACAACATCCACCAGAGAGAGGAGAGGGGAGAGGAGAGATGACAGAAGAGGAGAAGAGAGGAGAGGAGAGAAGTGAGAGGAAAAAGGGATGTGGGGAAAGAAGAGCAGAGGAGAAGAGGAGAATCCCATCAGGTGGGATACTGGCATTATGATTTGTGTCAGTGTTTGTCAATCCCAGGGCCATAAAAGTGACTCATAAAAGCTTAGTACAGTAGGAGGGCCGCTGTGCATTGGCAACTTCCTAAATAGAGCAGTAAAGACATTTAGGTGTCAGCACTGCAATAAATCAACAAACAGAGAGGAGTGTGTGTGAGGATGATGAGGAGATGTGTGTGAGGATTGGGAAGAGATGTGTGTGAGGATTGGGAAGAGATGTGTGTGAGGAAGGTGGGGAGATGTGTGTGAGGAAGGTGGGGAGATGTGTGTGAGGATTGGGAAGAGATGTGTGTGAGGAAGGTGGGGAGATGTGTGTGTGGGGACTGGGAAGCAGAGGACAGTGGGGCAATCCATGCAAAAGTGGCCGTTTTTGTCAAATCCATGACATCAGTTTGAGGTCTTCAAACAGGTTACATGAAAATGTGTGCAAAATATTCCAGTAAAAAAGACTAATGCTGTCTGCACACGTGCAGCTACTTCCATTATGGTGGAATTACTCAGTGCTTTAATTTCAGTATTTTCCCCTGCTGTGTGCTGTGTGTGTGTGTGTGTGTGTGTGTGTGTGTGTGTGTGTGTGTGTGTGTGTGTGTGTGTGTAATTCTCATGCACAGTGCATGCCGGTGTGACATAGCTACAGGCATATAGGAGATGGTATACTAAACCAACATACTAATGAGCCGGGCTGGGAACATTGAGGAGCTTTCAAGCTCTGTTTATTTGTTGTTGTGTGTGTGTTGTGTGTGGTGTGTGTGTGTGCAGACATTTGTGCATGTCAGCTCTGCAAGGTGAGGGGCATAACAGGTTGGCCAATTGTTATCTCAACAGAGATAAAGAGAAAAAAAACAATGGAAGATCTTTTTATTTCTTGTCTTTGTGTTTGTGTGTGTGTGTGCGTGTTTGGTTTGTGTTGTGTGCATGTGTGTGTTGCGCGTGTTTGTGTGTGTGGTGTTGTGGCTGAGTGATGCTGTGCCTCTAGAACTTGGCGGAGGCTGTGACAGACTGGGAGCTATGCTTTGCTCGGCTCTGCTCTGAGACTGTGTGTGTGCGTGTGTGTGTGTGTGTGTGTGTGTGTGTATGTGTGTGTGTACTTTGCTCTCAGAGTGGCAGATCTGTTGATTTCTGGGCTCCCCTCGAGTGAGATCCTGCTCATTAAATGTGTCTGCTGGCGTGTAGCTCAGCCAATGATCTGACCAACTGGGCTCCAGCCTTCTTTGGCGTCCACAGAACGGTGCTATCTGCACCACACTAATAGGAAACAGCAGCAGAGACTGCGCAGGTGATGGGCCAAGACTGGGCCAGGACTGGGCCTAGACTGCCGGAGCTGAGGGGGTCCCGTGTGGTCCTGGGTTTTCTCTCACAGGCACTGGATTGATTACTGGCCAGGCCTTCTCTGATGTGGAGATTACATCTAAGCTGATGATTACTGCAAATATTGTATTTTAGAAAAGAGGAGGGGGACATCTCTGCAACCTGAACAGGACAGATCTGAATAGTAATCACGATTTTCAGATTCTCAGTGCATACACCCACACACACACACAGACAGCACATCCAGCAGGAAGTCCGTAGAGTATTCCATAACATGTCTTAAGTTTTAACCTCAAAAAACATCATTGTCCCCCGGGTGACTGATAAAAACATCTGCTTTCATTTACTTCACTTTCATATTGAATTGAGCAACTTTGACTGTGCTTTCTGTAGTTTGAAAAGTCATTAAGGAGCAGAGCCCTGGGCTTTCTGTTTCATCGGTGCCCTCCTGCCTTATTGGTTCATTTCTCTCTCTTACACACATACACACACACACACACACACACACACACGTACACACACACAAGCAGAGGCAGTAAGCATGAAATTGACAGATCTTTATTCGATGTCTGACAGAGAAAGATGGGGGGGGGCATGCAGCATTTCGCTGGTCTCCGAACAATCTTCGGAGGGGAAGGTCAGAGCGTGGAGCACAGCGCGCGGAGCAGAGGTTGAACGTGACGGTGAGTGACAGTGTGTGCTATTGCTGTGACAGGGTGCCATGTCCGTGTGAAAGACACCCTTTGTTCTTCTGTTGACGCCGTCAGTGGTGCAGTTGTGCTGTGTTGAGGCCCTCGGCGGTGCAACCTGCTGCGGCGGTGCAACCTGCTCTCTGTCCCCGTGCACCTCTGGCCCTGAAGGGGCCGCATTGGGTTAGCAGCGCACCATGTTCAGTTGTGTGTGAGTGTGTGTGTGTGTGTGTGTGTTTGCGAGTGTGTGTGTGTGTGTGTGTGTGTGTGTATGTGTGTGTGTGTGTGTGTGTGTGTGTGTGTGTGTGTGTGTGTGTGTGTGTGTGTGTGTGTGTGTGTGTGTGTGTGTGTATGTGAGTTTGCGAGTGTGTGTGTGTATGTGTGTGTATGTGTATGTGAGTATGTGTGTGTGTGTATGTGTGTGTGTGTGAGGGAGAGAGAGAGAGAGAGAGAGAGAAAAAATAGTGTGTCTAACTGCTCTCTGCATACTTGAGTTGGAATGCCAGATGGGTCCCACTGCCTCGTGTCTGACAGTCAGGTGTGTGTACTAGATGAGGGATGAGAGTTGAAGGACTGAAAAAGGCTCTCTGTGGTGGAAGCTGTGCAGACTCTTGATTGCAGACATGTGAAGAGAGTGTGAGATAATGGATTGATTAGCTGTCCCCACAGGGCTTTCATTCGAACGCTCTAAATGGCTGTTTGATGGGATATAAACTAGTGGAACAAAATTGAGTGTTCAGAAATTGTTTTTGTTTTACTGTTGAAATGGTTTATACCAAACCAATAGAAGAGGCTTGCTCACTGTCATCACACCGCAGGCTCCCTGGAGACCCAGGCTTGAAGCCAGGTGGACTGACTGCTTTATCCGCTGTCCCACTCACCGGCAGGTTGCAGTCCGAAGAGACTTGGTTGTAATGCCTGTTGCACGACCAACAGCCTGAGATGTGCATGTTGAGGTGTAAATGCACAAACTTGTTATGATTGGTAAAACGTTGCTGTAACACAACTGGCAAAACATTGCTGTGACATGTTTGCCAAAAATGAAAATCAAGATGTTCATACAACCCATGTGGTGTGCATTAGAGTCAGAGTAGAGTAGTTAGGCCTTTTGATTTGGACTTTTTTGTAGTTTTGGGTTCAAAAAGTATTTATAAACGTATTGTCCAAAAGAATCTTTTCCAACAGCCCATTGTACTTTCATGCAGGATGTCGACCCCTGGACTATTGTGTTGGTATCACATCGTCCCACTCTGGTTGAGCAGCAGACTCAGATGAGAGCAGACACTCCCTGTCATTTCAACACAGAGCTCCTTCATTAAGGAAGCACCCCCTCTGCCTTTTCTCTGTAATGAGATGAGAATCATTTGCGATATTTGCTGGAGGTCTTTGGTTAAAGTGTCTCACCTTGTGCTGAGAGGATTTGCAGTGATTCCACTCTGCAATTATTTTGGCCTTGTTTGAGCAATGGAGACGGGGCTGTTTCAGAAGGGCTTTTATCCGCTCATCCATCCATTAAAACGAGAGGTTGAGTTTTATTAGTGGAGGTCACCAAGGGCTCCTTCTTTCCCTGCCAGCAGAACCTATTCCCTTCCTCATCACCTCTCCTCTGATCTTCTCCTCATCTTTGTTTTCTGCTCCTTCTTTTGCTTTCTTCTCTTCTTCCATCATCTGTTCTTGCCCTGCACTCCTCTTCTCGTTTCTCTACTAGTTCTCTTACTCACTCTCTCTTGGTCTTCTCTGCTCACCCATAACTGGGGCTTTTACATCCCAGTAGACTTATAAAAGTCAGGAGGTCGGAGAGTTACTTGCTGAAATCCCAAGGTTTGTAGGGGATCTCTCTGTCTGCCTGTCTGAGCCTGTCTGTCTATTGTAATGTGTGTGTGTGTGTGTGTGTGTGTGTGTGTGTGTGAGCTCAGGTCCAGCGGTGTGAAGTGTTAGCCTTACACCTGCGATGTTTGAGGTCAGCTGTTGGGGATCCTCCCCGCCGCTCATCACCTTCCATCCTTGACGCATCACGAGGCTCGTCCCAGAGAATATCAAAGAATTTTCTCCCTAGGTTAAGCGCCAGAGAGTTGAAAAAGGTTGTGGATTCTTTTTGTTAAAGCCTCTTTCATCTGCCTGCATGTCAGTCGTGTCGTTGAGAATTGAGAGTTGAGCACAGCTGGATCCTCTGCCAAGGAAGAGTTTGAAGGAAAGACAGGTTAGGAAAAAGAGAGAAACTCCACAAAGCAGCACACAAAACCCCCAAGGATTGGAAACTGGAGAAATTATATGGCTACATTTCTCTGAACTAAGGGAATCCTTAAATTGATTTGGATCCCATGTCAGAAGACAATGATCATAAGAGACAGGCTGAAGCGTATGTGTGGGTGTGTGTGTGTGTGTGTGTGTGTGTGTGTATGTTTCTGTCATGCATGGAAACTGTCAGTCACTCCAAAGCCCAGGCTGCAGTAATTCATCCTACTACTGACGCAAACATCAGCTTCAGTGAGAGACAGATGAGAGACACTGCAGGACAAAGAAGAATCCTCTAACCCTCTCAGTACACACACCCTCACCCACACCCACACACACACGCATACACACGCATTCTTCAGAACACCTCGATTAGCGCGATAACGCTAAAGCTTTATGGGCCACTCTACTCGGATGCTAAGAGGCTGTGCTCAGCCCCACACAGAGTCGTCACTGTCACCCTTAATGGGTTTGTGTCGCCAGGGGAAGCTAAGCTGTGGATTTAGGGGAGCTGAGCTGATCTTTCTCCCCCTCGCTTGCTCACGAGGTTCCCCGGTTCTCACAGGGCAGCGTTGTGTAGCGTCTCTGTGTGTATGTGTGTGTGTGTGTGTGTGTGTGTGTGTGTGTGAGAGAGAGAGCGTATGAGTGAATGTTCTTGTCAACTTGAGCCAGAGAAGCACTAGCATAGCTAGTCATTAGCCTGTCAGCGAAAGAGGATGCCGGCCTGGCCTGCGTCTGTCAGGGAAGCCCAGACAATCTTACGGGTGCAGACTGAGGCGTCACGTGTGCTGCATGACAGGGAGATTGTCTAGCCCTAAACCGCCATGGCTGTGGAGAGAGCCTGGCTGTGTGTGTGTGTGTGTGTGTGTGTGTGTGTGTGTAAGTTGCTAACGTCTGCTATGTCATGCTAATGTCTGCTGCAACAGAGAATGGCTCATTAGTGTCAATAGGAAGAGGTGGCTGACAGAGAAGCCTAGATTTTTGGGGGAGTTCAGCTATAATGCTTCCACTGTGTGCTAACTGTGTGTGAACATCAGACTGACTAGAACTGAATGCTCTTGGCTCACTGGATCTGTTGAGTGTCTCTCCATTCTCTCAGATTTCTTATTTAAACAAGCAGAGCAACACAAGCAGTAGAAGAATCGTAGAGAACTGGGGCGAGTGACTCTTAGTTGGGATATTACTACTAAAACAGAGTGATCAAAGGAATCCAATTGAGCTTGTTGCTAATGCTAGCTTGTAGCATAGCGTTCTTACTGGACTGCTATGGTCAGTCATGGAGGCAGAATGCCATAAAAGCGTGTGGTTGACTATGACTATGTGTTCAGACTGCTGTGCTGATGAACCTAGCAGCATGGTTGTTGCCCTCAGATAAAACTGAATTCAGGGAGGGTCAGCTAGTCTCTCGACCACAGTGCCAAACAGTGCTGGCCACAACACTAAAAGCCCCACCATCTATACTGGGTGTAGATAAACAACATGAATGAGTATGTTAGTGTGTGCTCTTAGCTGAAATGGGTTTGAGTATACACACACACACACACACACACACACATACATGCACACACTTTTCTCTCTGGAACTGCAAACAGCACTTCACGTACAGTGAGATGGGGAAACACACACACACACACACACACAGGCAAGTCGGTGGCGTTAGAGTAATCCCCCCTACACAGGCACACTATCACAGACAGAGTTAAGTGGTGCAATTAGGCGCTGAGATGGGGATGAAAGCACAATGACTGACCTCTCGTCAGGGAGGTCAGCAAGGAACAAGGCAGAGGAGCACTTGGCCAATTTCAGATTTTTCCCCCTCATTCAGCGCTGGTAATGTGGTTGGAATGAGATTGCTTCAGCAGTCACTCTCAGACATGTCATGTGTTCCTGTTTCTCTCTCTCTCTCTCTCTCTCTCACTCTCTCCAACTGCCTGACACCCCCATCCTCTTCTTTTTCTAGTCTTTATCTCTCCTTCATCCATGTCTCTTCTCACTCCCTCCTTTTCTCTCCTCTTTCCATCCCTTTTTTCTCTCCCATTCTCTCTCCCAGTCCAGGAGTCTCCCCCTCCTCTCTCCTTCTTGTTACGATGACTATCTCACTCCTCCTTCTTTCCCTCTTATCTGTCAGTTTCTGTCTGTCTCTCTCTTTTCCTTTGTCTTCCTCTCTCTCTCTCTCTCTCTTTCTTGTTACGATGACGCTCACTCCTCTCACTCCTCCTTCTTTCCTTCTCATCTATCAGTCTCTCTCTTTCTCTCTCTCTCTCTCTCTCTCTATCCTTCCCTGCCCTCCCCACCTCCACTCATTCTTCCATTTCTCTGCAGCCCTGACCGCGCCCCCCCCCCCCCCCCCCCCCTCCTATCTATGACATCTCTTGCTCATCTTGTAATCTTAATTCTCTTTGCTTTTGATGAGGGCTTTGAAATGGTGACAGGAAGCAGACTGGCAGTAGGCCTGCATCTGTGGCTGACGGCTTCAGCTCCTGAGCCTCCTCGGTTGGCGCCGACCCACTGTGCGTCTGTTTGACAGCCACTCTGACTGTCTCTCCCTAATGCTGTCTAAAGTCATTTCTTCCTCGTCAGCTAACAGGGCCACTTGAAGATACTCGCTCTACTAAGATGAAGCCGTCCCCTTCAATTCAGTTAAAGGGCATGAATTATTAAACAGCCATTCATCATGTTATGGCAATGCATTCTCAAACAAATTATTATGCCTGGGTTAATAAATGTGATATGTCACACCCCCCCTTCCATCGTCCAATTACAGCCTGTCTTCTCCATCTGTACTCCCACCTGGTGCCCACCCTGGGTCATCTGTTAAATATGTCATCACTTAATCATCCAATCACATGGAGCGATACAGAGCCAGAGATCGTCCGAATTGAACAGAAAAGAGCTGACACATACAGTATGCCATGCTGTGTATTCCTGGGCACTTGCACTTGTTCTTACATGATTTACATGACAGACAACCAGAAATGAAATTCAATACAGTACAAAAGAAATGATGTATCAGTGGTGTTTCAGCCACACACTCTTCCAGCCTCATGTCAGTGCGCTGTCTGTGTGAATGATTTATTGGATCTCAGGAGAGATGAATATGTTGGCACATCGGGTTTGACACAGTAAATGTTGCTCTGCGTTCACCTGGAAATCATCTCCAGTTGGCTGGTGACTTGCCCTTAGAGAACTGCTGTTCCTTCCACCATATGAGTTGTGTTTTCAGTCAGTCTGTGCGTTCACTTGTGATGCCGGACAGTTATTCACAAGACTTGGTGAATTGCCCATTTGAAACGCATCAGTTTTTGTGTAACTTATAGGAACCTCCTCTGCCCACTACAGTTGTGAGATGTGGTATTTGATCTTGACAAAGGACTGTTTGTCCATAATTACACACTGTTGGATGAGCTGATTCAGCAAGAGATCTGGCTCTGGCCCTGGTTTCTCGATGATCAATTGATCTGAAGAATGTTTGCTTGGTTTCCCATGTGTTTTCCAAACATGGTCGTACAGAGTCAATTGATGGATCACTCATTAATCTGCCAACGTTTTTACGATCATGAACAAAGATGGTGTCAGGAAATGGTCAGGGAACCTGAGATATTGTTAAGTGGGAAATTACAAACTACTTAGGCCGAAGATGCTTTGGGAAACTCGATCCTGATCTGATGCTGCTCTGGTGTCAGATCTGAAGTGGGTCCCCTATCGCTGTACTGCCATCTGACTGCTTGAGCGTGTCTGGGAGGCATAATGGATACTGATTGCCTGGCAGTTTGTTCAGTGGAGCGCACTGGCGAGACACCACCGACTGTGGCATTTTATTATGCATTCACGTACAGTATTCCACAGTCATTGATGGAAACACACGGAGAGACATTCCCCAGAATGCATTGCAAATCAACGCAGCCGGCTAGTTGCAATGTGGTTTTTTAATCAGGGGAAAAAAAGTGTATAAAATCATGGTCAAGTGTGTGTGCTCAGTATGCATTCCAGGGTTATCACTTCTCCTTCAGTCTCCACTGCTTCTTCTGTCTGACTCGCCTGTGTAGTGCTGCCTTACAGCCATGCAGAATTCCAACAAACTCAGACCCTGGAGTTGAAGGGTGTGAAAAATAAATAGAACAGCTATGCTTCAAAGCACTTTTTTTCATCATCTTCCTCCTCTTCTTGGAGGGGAAGGGCATATAGAACACGCACCCTTCTTTGAAACACATGTCCAACTGCTATTCATCAGCAAGGACTCCCCTTCAACAGCGCTCCTAAAAGAGCTGCGAGAAAGGCGAGGGGGAAATGTTTGCGTAGACTCCAGAGAAGCCATGCTGTGTTTTCCAAAGGGCATCTTAAAGTGCAAGTCACAAACAACGGCACATTGTGCTGCCTCACTTCTTCCTGATCAGACCCTGACAAAAGGGCTCAGCCACTGCTTTTGCAGACATAATTGTCTCCAGCCCAGCTAAGGACGTCATATTCAATTCCACATAACAATAAGGCAATAAGAATAATAGTGTAAGTTGAAAATTAAAAGTCTGCGATGTTTCTATCCACTCTTCCTTACGGTCATGAGCGGTATGAGTCTGAAGTTAAGTCACACTCTGATTTGGACTGCGTCTTGTTTCATTCTGTGAATATTCAGCCTGTGTGTGTGTGGGAGAATAGGGATGTGTTGAAACACCACTGTCACCAACTATAAGTCAGGAGGTCCAGGTTTGATTCCTGAATGTGTTACTGCAAGTCTGTGTTTCCCCAAATAGAAGTGTCTGCTAAGTATCAACTTTATTTTTATGTTTTATTTTTATGAGGTTTTCACCCTCTCAATGATTTTAAACAGTCATTAGAAAGGGAAAGATATCAGAAGCATTACTTTTGTTCAGTGCTTTCTGCTAATCCAAAAAGGCTTTCTATATGCAAAACTTCTCACTCCTGCAGTTGGGCTTGTAGTTTATGAGACAGCCGCCACCAATGCCTCAGGGTGCCCATACTAAACACTTTCCCTGATGTCTTACCAAGTGGGACAGAGGTGTTGCGGTTTACACATTCATATACAATACCTCCACTCATCAATCTACTTGCTGCTTAAAATACTATAAATGCAAACATAACAGTGAGTGTACAGGAACACGCCTCAGGATGAGGGGGAAAGCTAAGTGCAGGTAAAGAAGTTCTCTCTCCTCTCTCTCTGTGTGTGTGTGTGTGTGTGTAAGAGTGTGTGTTTTGTGTAGGATAAGTTGCTATTGGAAGTGTCTGCCTCAGCAAAAGTAAATGGCAAGTTCAGTTAGACATGTGTTTGCAGACACCTAGACGCTGCACAACATAAAAGATGCTAAGCCTGCAGCAATAGACCAGGTAGCCTCATATCAGCTAAACAAACATTACACTCCTCCACAGCCACTCAACGAGCGGAAAACCATCTGGACAGAGATCTTAAAAAGCACAAAGTCGCAAACCTACGGCTGGATGTTGTTCGTCAGCCTCAGGCTCCAGGCTCTCCATGCAGAGGGAGGAACATTTGACAGTGAGAGTTGTGCTTAGTGATTTGCCATATCATCCCGCAGTGCCCTCTCGATGAACTCTTTTGTTGAGCTTGTGTTGGTTCTTGCGGCTCTGCTGAGCAGAACGCAAACAGGCAGACGCCACAGACATGAAGGGTCTCAGCTGTCACAAATACACAGCAGCGAGCTGAGTTAGCACAACCCCTGATGCACTGAGGAAAAGAGACTCCAGCAGGCAGAAAAGCACCCAAACAAGTGGTGGACATCCAGTCATTTGACTCTGTTTGACCTGTCCCATGCAACAGATGGGAGATAAACTTCCATTGACTGTCCTCCCACTACAAACTCAGTACTCAGAATGCTTAGTCCTGAAATGGATAATACTGGCCAATTTTAAAATGTTTGTTGCTTTGAAATGTGGTAATGTCTGACCTCTCAGCATGGACATGTCCCTTCTCTCTACATCTGATAGGTTTGATTAGTAGTCTATCAGCCAGGAAACCTCTTCACGTTCATTTTAACATAAAGATGAACATGCCAATTCACCTTGACCCAGACCGATTCCTTTTCCTGATTAAAGCAGAACACTTGAAAGGTTAATTAAATAATTGGAGGTTAATCATATTTAAATGTGTCTTTCTTCCTCTCTGATTCTCTTTCTTTCTCTCCATCCTCCTCTCTTGCCATCTTGTTATGATGTCTTTGCTCATACACAGACAGTAGTGTTTAGTAGTAGAAGAATAGTAGTAGTAGTAGTAGTAGCAGTAGTAGTAGTAGTAGTAGTAGTGGTAGCAGTAGCAGTAGCAGTAGTAGTAGCAGTAGTAGTAGTAGTAGCAGTGGTAGCAGTAGCAGTAGCAGTAGTAGTAGCAGTAGTAGTAGTAGTAGCAGTAGTAGTAGTAGTAGCAGTAGTAGTAGTAGTAGTAGCAGTAGCAGCAGTAGTAGCAGTAGTAGTAGTAGTAGTAGTAGTGGTAGCAGTAGCAGTAGCAGTAGTAGTAGCAGTAGCAGCAGTAGTAGCAGTGGTAGCAGTAGCAGTAGCAGTAGTAGTAGCAGTAGTAGTAGTAGTAGTAGCAGTAGTAGTAGTAGTAGCAGTAGTAGTAGTAGTAGTAGCAGTAGCAGCAGTAGTAGCAGTAGTAGTAGTAGTAGTAGCAGTAGCAGTAGTTGTAGACTAGTCTCCCTGAGACTATTCCAGTCCTGTCTTTCCACATGTAAACCATTTCTTGTCCCTAACTGCAGTCACCCTCCTGCGGAAGCATTCTTTTACTGTGTGTGTGTGTGTGTGTGCATGTGTGAGCGTGTGTGTGTGTATGTGAGTATGTATGTGTGCGTGTGTGTTTGTGGCCTAATCAGTTTATTCCTGAAGCCTGGGGAGTCACATCAGCAGTGCCATTACAGGGGCCCAGTGAAATGATTTGAGAGACAGCGTGAGAAATAACCAACATCAGAGGAAAAAGAACTGTTGGATTATACAAACATGTGGTTGTGTAGTCAAGTCAGCTGTGCACATATTCCCCTGCCATTCTCCGTCACAGCCCCATTCCTCTTGCCAGACATTCAGAGCGTGCGCACATTACCTCTTAACCTGGCCCCTCCAAAGCCCGCCGTCACAGATGCACATCAGAGAGGGGGAACGTCGTCTGTCTCACTGTTCCCCGCCGCTGAATTGAGTGTGTCAGTTGTTCCGACGTGCGTGATGTGATTTGGTGGCCGCAGTGCCAATGTTAATCCCAGACCAGTCCTTGAGAGTCTGCGGCACCGTCTCCAGGTTTGCCAGCGACAGCTTTCAGGGGCTGATCTGTTCCTGAACTTACTGAGGGAGAAATTCACCTTGACTAATAAATCAGACCATTTGGTCTGTGTGTCTGTCTGTTTATGGGTGTGTGTATTTATGTCTGTCTGTGTGTGTGTGTGTGTGTGTGTGTGTGTGTGTCAGTACCAGTCATATTTTCCTGTACCTGCCGGTTAAGGTGAGTGTGTGTTGTTTGCTTTAGTGGTGTGTGAGTGTTTGAAGAGCTGGAGCTCAGTGGATGCTGTTGGCCATGGTTGTGGGTGCTGATTTGGTTGTGGTGTGTTTTTGCTAAGTGCTAAGCAGAAGAGCTCGCTGCATGCTGTTCTGGGTGTCCTCAATACATTGAATTCATGAACACTGGGGGTTGTGATGGATGCCTCGGGTGTTCCCTGTCACTGAGCCTATTTGTCAGAATGTGTGTGTGTGTGTATGTGTGTTTGTGTGTATCAGAATGTCTGTCTGAGTGTGTGTGTGCGTGTGTTTATGGCCTAATCAGTTCATTCATGACACAGATGCATGTGTGGGTGTCTGTCCGTCTAAGTGTGTGTGTGTGTGTGTGTGTCTGAGTGCATGTCTGTGTGTTGCAACCAGCCTTATGATGAGGGAACAATCTGAACTGCATAAAAAAGGGTTTAATTGGCTGTGTGCTTGTGTCTGTGTATGTGTTTGTGTTTGTGTATGTGTTTGTATGTGTGTGTGTGTGTATGTGAGTGTGTGTGTGTGTGTTTGAAAAGGAGTAAGGCCCTGCATGAAAACAGCCCAGCTTTTCTCTCTCTCTGCTTCTCATTCTCTCCTTCTCTCTCTCACTCTTTTTTCTCTTTCATTTTTTACTCTGTCTGGCTCTGTCCCCTCTTCATTTCTCTCTCCCTCTCTCTCTCTTTTGCTCCCAATGCATATTTGTTCCTCCTTGTCCTCTCTCTCTCTCTCTCTCTTTCTCTCTCTTTGTGTGTGTGTGTGTGTGTGTGTGTAAGTTGGGCAATGATCTTTTCCTGCTCTGACCCAGTAATCCATGTGATGTGTGGCCTTTGGGTTCATACAAATCCTTCTCAGTTGCAGCCAGTGTGTGTATGTGTGCGTGTCAGTCTGTGTATGTGTGTGTGTGTGATGTGTGTGATGTGTGTGAGCCTATGTGTGTGTGTGTTTGTGTGTGTGTGTGTGTGCATGTATTGTCCTGATCCAGCCAGCACAAAGGTCCAGCTCCTAGTCTCCCACACAAATGGGGTTTCCTTGCCTGTAGACTCGACTCTAAACACTTAAGTGTGTGTGTGTGTGTGTTTGTGTGTGCGTGTGTGCATGTGTGTGCACAGTGCGTGTACACGGTGTGTGTGTGTGTGTATGTATGTGTGTGTGTGTGTGTGTGTGTGTACATTTGCATGCTACCAGCTTGCTGACAATACACTGGAGATCCCTCTCCAACAATTCCAGGCCTCTACTGGTAAGTTTGGCTTGTCAAACTGAAGCCACAAACATTTCCAGACTTTTCCCTCTCATCCTTTAAGACCCCTCTATAAGACGCTTTAAAATAGAGATCTCTGGAAGCCCCCAGGGTTCAAATGTACTCAACACCAACGCACCAATTCTGTATTGCATGCCAGGCCAATATGTGTGTGTTTGTGTCGTATGCATGTGTGTGCATGCATGTGTTTGTGCGTGTGTTTGTGTGTGTGTGTGTGTGTGTGTGTGTGTGTGTGTGTCTGTGTGTGTAAGTGTGTGTGTGTGTGCGTGCATGCGTGTGTGTGTGTGTGTGTGAAATGTGTGTGATATATATGTGCTTCGGTATGAATGATTGAGCCCTGCTGTGCCTGAAGAACTGGATTCAGGCTCCTGTGAGGCTGAGAAGATTTTCTGTGTGTGTGTGTGTGTGTGTGTGTGTATGTGTGTGTTTGTGTCTGTGTCTGTCTCTCACCCTCTCTCTCTCTCTCTCTCTCTCTGTGTGTGTGTGTGTGTGTGTGTGTCTCTGTGTGTGTCTGTGTGTGTTTGTGTCTGTGTCTGTCTCTCTCCCTCTCTCTCTGTCTCTCACACACTGTGTGTGTCTGTGTGTGTGTGTGTCTCTGTGTGTTTGTGTCTGTGCCTGTCTCTCTCTCTCTCTCTTTTTCTCTGTGTGTGTGTGTGTGTGTGTGTGTGTGTGTGTGTTTTGTGTCTGTGTCTGTCTCTCTCCCTCTCTCTCTCTCTCTCTCTCTCTCTCACTCTGTGTGTGTCTGTGTGTGTTTGTGTCTGTGCCTGTCTCTCTCTCTCTCTCGTTCTGTGTGTGTGTGTGTGTGTGTGTGTGTGTGTGTGTGTGTGGTTGTTGACAACAAAGGCCTCCTTACTCTGGGCCTGATGGCAATAATAAGGATGTACTCTGTCATTACTGATGGCCTTGTCCATTGATCCACCTAATGGTTGGCCATCAGTAAGAACAGATAGAGCACCGATTTTCAATCAGCTTTTCATTTCTCCCTCCGCACCGCAGATCCAGTCACGACCTCCACTGCTAGCCCCGGTAATAGGACTGGATGAGTTCAATGGGGTTTAGAACTAAATGTTTACTGTTAGACAGAGTGAAACCTCAATCGACTCCTGAAATCTGAAAATCGAAATCTGAAATTTGAAAGGAATCATTTTGGTATTAAATTATACATATTTTGTCTTCAAACTATTTGTGCTTCATTTGTTGTTTGTTGCTATGTGTGTGTTTTGTATCTGTATGTGTGTGTGTGTGTGTGTGTGTGTTTGTGTATTGGTAATGAAAGTCTCTTTAAGTAAGTACTTTGAGGGTGAAAGTAAACTCAAAATGCTTTCTTGGAGACACTTGCCTGTTCTTGTCTGTGTGTTTGTCTTGTTTAGTCGGCTCTGATGTATCACTCCCTTACTAAATGACTTATTCAGATTCCTCCCTATGTGTCATCAGGTTTGTCAGATTTGTCAAATTGCCCCCAATGTTCCGTGTGCTTTGTGCAGCCCACTCCTCCTCGCTAAAGAGATTTTCCAGCCTTTGCCAGAATAGATGAGCCAAACATCCGTAACTTCACTTAAACACATTATTGCCTTTTTGCCTGTGCCTTCCAGCTTGCAAAATTTCCATCATGCATCTCCCGGAGTGATTTGCCGAGTTGCCATGCGCACAGTTGTGCTGAGAGAACTCTATTCACATTTGGACAGGCCATTTGCAAAAACAAATGGATGCTGTGTGCGATTATGTGTCTCCAAAAAGTCTGATCTGTGTGGTTTGATTCAATTAGGTCTCTGAGACGCTTTCCTGCTTCATACTCATACAACCTCATGAGGGAGGAGTGCATTCAAGTGGAAGTGTCAGAGACAGAGACATACAGTAGACATCCGCCTTGAGTAAGATTGAGAGGGTCACACTGCATAATGAGGAATGTGTGTGTGTGTGTGTGTGTGTGTGTGTGTCATACTGTTTGACAGGTTTATGTTAGTATGCCAATGTAAAGTCCTATTAAGGTAAGTCCCTTCACGCGGCAGCCATCTTGGTGATGCCTTTGGCCAGTTATTTTGTCAAAGAAGTGCAGATCCTGTCTAAATGAATGGAGAGATATACATCCTGATCAGCAGGTCATATTCTAAATGAATGGAGAGATATACATCCTGATCAGCAGGTCATATTCTAAATGAATGGAGAGATATACATCCTGATCAGCAGGTCATATTCTAAATGAATGGAGAGATATACATGTCTCCTGATCAGCAGGTCATATTCACCTAAAAAGTGCAGTATGTGAATTCTTGTTTAAATCTGAATTCAACGTAAATGTAAATATCTTTGTGGAGGTTGCCCAAATAACGCTTAAAAAACGTTGTTCTGAACATGAATTTGCTCACTGCATCTGTGTCAACATTTGCCACATGGTTATAATGGAGAGATAACCAAAAGGTTTAATGTCAGTCATGCCGTTTTGAACAATGCGATTGGCTACTTTCACAGCGGGGCAGGACTACCAGTTTCTCAAATCCACCATCTTTGCATTACGTAATTAGTTTCTATGGAGGGTTTTTTTAAGTGATGTGTCTCCTATAAAATCATCTCGGGTTATAGTATAAGTCATGTTTGCAGATGTAAAGCATGTTTTTCTACAAATGATGCGCACATGTGTGATCTTTCTGTGTTGTGTGTGTGTGTGTGTGTGTGTGTGTATCTTTTGCTGACTGTGGATTGTGTGTTCAGACTGCACAACACAATTCCCCTCAGAATGGAGTGTTCTGCATATTTGTCACACTGCAGAATGGATATGTTGCAGACCTAATGTTTATTCAAAGAGATGTCAAGTATGTGTCAAGTGTGTGTTCAAATCTGTGCGTGTGTGTGTGTGTGTGTGTGTGTGTGTTTGTGTGTGTGTGTGTGTGTGTGTGTGTGTGTGTGTACGTTTGTGCTGCTGGGTGTGATGGCTGCTCTGTCCCATCACCCCTTGTTGGTGTTGGCCTCTTAGCCTTGGTGATTGAGTTTCATTATCAGAAGATCACAAGAGTCTCTCTCTCTCTCTTTCACCCTCTCTGACACACACACACTCACACACACACTCACTCACTCACTCACACACACACACACACACACAGAGACGTCACACACACTCCCCTGGGGAATTAGCCCCAACCAGACAGCCTGATTACTGCAGCCCCAGTCCTCTATCCCAATCCCCAAATAATTCCATAACAACCCCCCGACTCAAACACACACACACACACACACACACACCTAGTCCACCGCCTCAGCTCAACCACAGGCTGGGCAGATTGGCCTTTTGGTTACTGAAATAGCTCCATGGCTTGGGTTGCTTATTGCCTGGCCCTTACTCTCCTAACAATGCAGCACAAGTCCTCCCACTGTAACAACACTGATACTTTGCTCAATTACTGCACCCACAACTTGAGCTGAGTTCACACACACACACACACACACATACACACACACACACACACACATACACACACACACACACACACACATACATACACACAGCTGTGTAATGACTGTCAGCTGTTGCTTATCTCTGAGGGGACATTGAGTTGGTGTGGGGTCTTGTCAGAACTTGATTACTGTAAGTGTGGTGTGTATCATCCTGATCAAAATGAGCTCTCCCACTGTGTTTTATTTCCTGCAGCAGAGAATAACATAGCCTAGGATGAGACCCTGCAGTAGTTTAGTAGGCATATAACCTATTTTGGCACTAATAGTTTTCATTTGAAAATGTGATTGCGGAATATGTTGTACAACCACAGATGTCCTCACAGACATTTGGCACATTGGAGAGGTTTTCTACTGACCTCCGGACTGGATCTAAATTGAGCATGCAAGAGAGATGAAATACTGTTTTCTGACTGGCTGACAGGGTGTCCATTAATCTCTGATAACGGGACACCTGTCAAGTAGATCCGGTGAAAAACTCCATATCAATGCTCTTTGGAATGGTAACTATAACAACCATAGTAAACAACAGTTGAGCTAGCAGGCAACAATGGAATTAGCTGTTATCAAGCTCACTGTGGTCAGTCACTAAAGAAAATAGTACAGCAACCACAACCAAAAAGGTTAGTTTCTTTAAAAACTGAACCAAATGTTTCTTTTATTTTCTAAATGCTTATTGGATATATGCATCAGTTGCATCAGTCCACCCATAACCACCATCACAGTCAGCTCAAGGCCACTGCTGACCAGGTCATTAGTCTTGATCTATGGATTCACTTCATACAGCCTGAGCTCCAACATGTGGCCTACATGCTAATCAGCAAACTCAACAAGTATTTGTGCATCCAGGATTATCCATGGTGTAGTGGTCAGGGGATTGGACCAGTGGCCGAACTTCGCCGCAGTAAAGCTACTTATGTTAACTGAAGCATGGCGACACCATATCAGACCAGCTCACAGTGGGACCACCAGCTCAGTCACCACCAGAGAAGTCTATTGTGGTAAGGGTTTTGGAGTGTGTCTGGACAAGTGTGTTGTTGTAAGGTAAGGCGGAGTGTGTGTGTGCTCGGCTAAGCCCAATAGAGACATGGAGGGATTCATTTGAGGAGGTGCAGGTGAGAGGTCATTACAGAAGATCTAGTCTCAGGATAATCCTTTTAGTGACCAACATTTTATTGATTTTCAACAGGGGTGGGGTGAGGGAAGGGGGAGGGGTGGTGTTAGTCTCAGGAATATCTGAGGCGCCCTGATAGATGCTGTTTTCATGCCCGGAGTGGCTGGCTAACTGTGGAGTGAAATCAGCAGGCTAATTGCTTAAATGGTCCATCAGTCCAGCAGTGTCCATCAGAGCTGCAGTGTCTCATCAGAGAGGCAGCAGGGGCCTCAAAGGGAGGAAGCGTTCAGTAGCAGCAGGGGGATTTTGGACTCAAATTGAGCAGATAGTGGCACTAATAGTTTTCATCAGTACGGACCTTGTTGTCCCTTAGTCCATTTAGCCAACTCCAAACACACACGCACACACGCACACACACACACACACACACACACACACACACACACACAGACCTCTAACCCACCCCATCCTTCATACACCCTCAGATAATGCAAGCGTATGACACATTGCTCAGTACATTACCCCATTAACACAAATACCATGCAGAAGACAGGAGGCCTCATTTTGGAGTAAATTTTCACTGCACCAAACTTTGCTGAGTTAGGCAACTGCAAAAAAAGTTGACTTCTTTCATATTTTCTGGAAGCAACAACCTGATACACTCACTGTGGTCAGCTGCACATTAAAGTCCATATCCCCGGTGGAAAATAGGAAATATAAGCCCCCATAGGCAAGCCAAATAAACATTCACAGTCTGCTGCAGCTCTTGATGTTGTTTCAAAGTTTGTTTTTTTGGTTGTTGTTTTTTTTTGGAGAACTGCAAGTGTGTCTAATGGTGTTAATGTCCCCTGGAGTTTTGTTACGCACATGCCTTTAGGAAAAACTTTGACCAGTAACAGCAGTGCACGCTGGGAGTGATACCAGGGGTTGAGTATAATTATAATCATTATTATTAATTACATTTATTAATTAGTTAATTTAACCTTTCTGTTGCCAGGACAGTCCCACTGCAACTAATTATCTGGCTAGCAAGCAAGTCCCTACCTGGACAGTCAGCAGAGCACAGAGTCTCAGAGTCTCAGACATGCAGTACACAAACACTCAACTGCCCACGAGCACAACACCATTTCCCATGAATCATTTGCATAAAGATGGAGATACCCCTCCACACCACTGGTCCCATGACGGCTACTGTTAATCTAACAGGGCCTTAAACTGCACAGCCCACAGAGAATGCAGTGGGAGGATTAAAACTATATCAAGGGTGCATTTAACTGAAACCTCCTCTCATTTCAATTAAATCATGTGATGATTTCTTGCTATAGCCTCTCTGGGACCGGCTGTCTAACTATAAAACAGGCCGTGTGGGCACCTTTAAAAACTGTCCTTAAGTTCAGTGTACTGCGTATTCTCTCTCTCTCTCTGTACTTGTACTCGGCTAGTGTAAAGTGTCTTGCTCCATTCAGTGACTCCCTATTTGTTCAGAAAAGGAGCTGGATATGTGTGTGTGTGTGTGAGTGAGTGAGGGAGGGAGGTAGGGAGGGAGGAATGAGAGGGGAGGGGTATCTGGGGTTGTGTGAGTTCATGTCTATTTGGCCTCCTTCTCACCTTTACCTCATCCACCTTACCTTATCTCAGCTTGCACCGTACACACACACACACACACACATTTACACAAACACACACACCTTGCTTTTACGCCCAGACTTCTGCTGCGTAATTGACCATTTCTGGCCAAGCTGTGTGTGTGTGTGTGTGTGTGTGTCTGTGTGTGTGTGTGTGTGTGTGTGTGTCTGTGTGTGTGTGTATGTGTGTGAGACAGAGATTGCCAAACTCTCCAGAAGCAGCTGACTGTAGAGATGATGGTGTAAGAATGCTGCATGAACTGGGTCAGGCTAGAGGTGTAGAATAAGTAGTTACACTTTGTTACTAGAATCTGTATTTCACTCCACTTCACTCTGCTGAGCGAACTGCATACTTTCACTCCACTTCACTCTCCTGAGCGAACTGCATACTTTCACTCTACTTCACTCTCCTGAGCGAACTGCATACTTTCACTCCACTTCACTCTCCTGAGAGAACTGCATACTTTCACTTCACTTCACTCTCCTGAGTGAACTGCATACTTTCACTCCACTTCACTCTCCTGAGAGAACTGCATACTTTCACTCCGCTTCACTCTGCTGAGCGAACTGCATACTTTCACTCCACTTCACTCTCCTGAGTGAACTGCACACTTTCACTCCGTTATGTTTCTGTCGTCTACCGAGTGACTGCAGCAAAGTCTTGGGGAAGCTGACCTGTCACTGGGTAATTGAACAAGTGCAAATAACACAATGTCCATTAAACTTGTACTTATGGATGTGATGTAGACATCTGTGGTTTGTTTGTTTTAGCTTCCAAAACATTTTGAGATTTGATGGAGGCTGAGCTTCATCTTAAAGGGTGTTGGATACATTTCATAAAAAATCAAGCAGACATTTTATATGGAAAAAAACACCACTTGTATTTTTTATGGCTTTTGTCAGATTTCTGTTTCTTGTGGGCTCTGTGTCGTAGGCAAATTTTGCAAACTGAAATATTCTGATGTTGTAGTAGCTCTCCATGCCCTCTCACTCCTTCTGTAGCAATCGTTAGCTGGGCATGAAATCTCATCCTACGCTACTTTAGCATTAGCTTATGTGCTGCTCTTCACCCACATGACTAACAGTAAAATACAGACAAACCTCATCATCTGTCTACATGCACCCCAATTACAAATCAAAGCCCCATGCTCTTTGTGTCGCTAATGCTTTGCTCTACACCTTAAGCCACAGATGGCGGGGAGTTTAACCCGTAGCAGTTGAGGAACCTGGCTAGCGTGGTAGTAGTCTGGAAATTGTGGGTTCGAATCTCAGCTGCCACCATTGTGCCCTTGAGCAAAGCACTTAACCCTAAGGTGCTCTAGGGGAGACTGGTCCTGATGTAACTGATAGCTGACAAATGTAAGTCGCTTTGGATAAAGGCGTCTGCTAAATGCATAAATGTAAATGTAAACCAAACATGACAAGTGTTCAATGTGTACTTATCCCTTCCACACACACACACACACACACACACACACACACACACATATGTTGTGTATCAGCACAAAGACGCCTCCACCTTTGTCATGGCTTTGCCAGCGCCTCATGCTGACATAAAGTACAGTACAGGTGATTAGTCTAGATCAAGGCAAAGGAACAGTACAGGTGATTAGTCTAGATCAAAGCAAAGGAACAGTACAGGTGATTAGTCTAGATCAAAGCAAAGGAACAGTATAGTTGATTAGTCTAGATCATAGCAAAGGAACAGTACAGGTGATTAGGCTAGATCAAAGCAAAGGAACAGTATAGGTGATTAGTCTAGATCATAGCAAAGGAACAGTACAGGTGATTAGTCTAGATCAAAGCAAAGGAACAGTACAGGTGATTAGTCTAGATCAAAGCAAAGGAACAGTATAGGTGATTAAGCTAGATCATAGCAAAGGAACAGTATAGGTGATTAGTCTAGATCAAAGCAAAGGAACAGTACAGGTGATTAGGCTAGATCAAAGCAATGGAACAGTATATGTGATTAGGCTAGATCAAGGCAAAGGAACAGTACAGGTGATTAGTCTAGATCAAAGCAAAGGAACAGTATAGGTGATTAGGCTAGATCAAAGCAAAGGGACAGTACAGGTGATTAGGCTAGATCAAAGCAAAGGGACAGTATAGGTGATTAAGCTAGATCATAGCAAAGGAACAGTACAGGTGATTAGTCTAGATCAAAGCAAAGGAACAGTACAGGTGATTAGGCTAGATCAAAGCAAAGGAACAGTACAGGTGATTAGGCTAGATCAAAGCAAAGGGACAGTATAGGTGATTAAGCTAGATCATAGCAAAGGAACAGTACAGGTGATTAGTCTAGATCAAAGCAAAGGAACAGTATAGGTGATTAGGCTAGATCAAAGCAAAGGAACAGTACAGGTGATTAGTCTAGATCAAAGCAAAGGAACAGTACAGGCACTGGCGGAACAATTGGAGACAAGGCCCAGGGGCAAAACGTCACAATCGGGCCCCCCTAACAACCCCCCCCCCCCCCCACCCCATGACTCGCTATGTCAGTGATAGCATTTTTTACGCCGACCCTCCCCATTAATCCGGCACAACCAACTCCGTGGAAGTGTAATGCCAGCTTTAGTGACTGAGGTGTAATAATGGGTGGAAAAACTACGGCTACCAGTGTCTGGAAATGGGCCATTGGGCTTACAAGGGCCCGTTTCCAAGATATACCGCTTCACATTGGCATCAGTAATATTTTCTATGAAATTGCCACGATCCGTTGGAAAACTAGCTTCCTTGTGGATGCTACTCACTTCACTCGACACTCCACACTCGCTGCTGCTAATCAAGTTGCTACTGCTTGAAGATGACGATGCATGTTCTTCCCTGTCACTGCTAGGCTGAACCCGAGAAGGAGTATTTAAGAAAGAGTCCAATTTGGGAAGTTTGGCGTTTGCCTCATCTTATTTTTCTTTTCTTTCCTCTTTTGGGCTCCACTTTTAGCTTTAAACATGTCGAAATGTCTGCAATATCACTACACGGACACTACTTCTCATGACCTATGTCACGACCACACTGTCCTCCTGCCCCCTGCCTACTCTGGACAGGCTCGTTGAGGGGGGAGGAGGAGCGGAGGAGACGTACATTTCGCTACATCAGGGTTACGTACGCGCTGCAGATGATGACCCAGAATGCATTACACTTTTAAAAGACAAATTACTCTGTAATAACTACATACTCAAACAGAAATATATGTATCACAAAGGGACAATGTAGCTTAGTTTTAAAACTACAATCGTTATTATATTTAGGTTCATTGTAGTGATGTTTACAAAGAATGATACATGGAAAAAAAACAGGCTTCCAAATGCCCACCGTCAGCAACACAATCAATACAATGTCTTGGTATATAAGGCTTGGCGCTGCCAGCCTTTGTATATGCTTTTGAAATGAGTACATTGACCACAGCAATTTCATGTGAGAATGAATGGCATTAATATGAAAGGCCCGTCTGCGATGGGTGGGGCCTTTTAGCAGACGGGAAAGGGCCCTGGGCCCAGGGGCGATTGCCCCGCCCGCCCCGCCCATAGCTCCGCCCCTGAGTACAGGTGATTAGTCTAGATCAAAGCATCTGTAAAGGATGCACGTCATCTGCTGTCGGTCTGCTAGAGAATAAATGTGTATTAGCATACATGCATGTGTACACAAACACATAAGTAAACCCACAAGTAAACACACACACACTTGTATGTATCTCCGACACACCCACACACACACATGCATGCGCACGCTCACATACAAACAGACAAACACAGACAGATGTGTGTACAAACACCTACACACACACACACAGACACACACACACAGACACACACACACACAGACACACACACACACACACACACACAGACACACACACACAGACTGACTCCTCCACAGTAAATGAGCTGAGAAATGACAAACCGGATGGGGGTGAACAAGGTCAGACATCAGTGGGCGACGATGATGAGAACTGATGAACCATCTTCATCCCAGTACACAACACACACTCTTATACACACACACACACACACACACACACACACACACAATTACTCTCTCTATCTCTCTTTCTCATACTACACTCACTCACACACACACGCACACGCACACAAATATACTCATGTCATGGAGATGCATCTCTCTTCATCTCCGGCCTATTTAACACCTAGTCCCATTGAAAGCTACTCACTGCGAAGCCTGGTCTTCTGTCTTCAGAGTTATCAATGTCAAACCACTGCAGCTCAGCTGAACACACACACACACACACACACACACACACACACACACACACACACACACACACACACACGCACACACATAGCTGACTCATCATGTCAGATTTAACACAATTGACACAGATACAAAGGATTAGCTTATCAATTGCACAAATGCTCTTTATTGGTTTGTTCATGCATCAAGGAGAAGCCTTCAGTCATGTGATCGGTGACCTGACCTGACTGTCTGGAAGAACACTTGTGATGAACACAACCGTGACCTGCAAACACAGCAGCATAAACTGGCGTCTGAAATTAAATGAGCCGGTGGAACTGGATTTTGCGGAACAGTGGAGAAAGCCTCAGTGCGCCTCTTAAACATGAAAGAGAAGAGAGGGAGCGCTAATATTAACTGTCTGTCTCTCGGCTGTAAACATGAGAAGAGAAGGAGCTCTAATATTAACTGTCTGTCTCTCGGCTGTAAACATGAGAAGAGAAGGAGCTCTAATATTAACTGTCTGTCTCTCAGCTGTAAACACAGACGTCACTGATGATCCATCTGTGATCACTGCAGAGCTGCACTGGAGCTGATTGGAGAATGACATTAATCTACCTTTAAAAGGCAGGGTCAGTTTTTTACACTTAAACCTTTGTTTTCTGATTGTTTACGATGAAATACAGTGGTTAAGATTACAATTCTGACGAATGCCTCTGTTGCAAAAATCTTTGAGTGTTGCAGCAGCATCTCCCCCCTACTGAATGGCTGCATAAGTGCACTGCTGCAGTCTTTCCTAAAACACATTACACTTTGGTTTGTAAAGATGTGAAACTCACTGAGTGGTCGTAATGTTCACTGATGCGCTGACACAAAAAAGTGTGACTTCCAACAGCTTGTACTACTACTGCGACAATCGAAAATTCTCAGAACAGAGGCATTCGTCCATTAACCCTTGCATTTTATCATAAACAATCAGAAAGCAAAAAAATGAATCTGTTCTTCAGGGAAACGTAAAGTAATAGGGATGCTGGAAAGAAAGTTACTGTGTGTGTGTGTGTGTGAGTGTGTGTGTGTGCATGCGTGTATGCATGCGCCATAGTCTTCAGGTATGTGCTGTTCTGTGTACTCCCAAGAAAGGAGTGGGCAGAGCATGGAGCTGATTCCTTACTGCTGTTGAACAATGCAACAGTGTTACTGTTAAGGTTTAAAGTGTGGAACGTCTCCTATGTACACAGTGTTGTTTCTCTATTGTCTCCCTGGTGTCAGCAGACGCAGTGGGCTTCTAGGGATCTAGGTCAGATCTAAGGCGGTTCTGGCAGGGCTCCACCTTATCTGCTCTCAATCGGAGCCAGAACCAGAACATCCCTCTGTCTGGGTTGTGTGTGGAGGTTTAGAATGTGGTGGGTGTTAGAAATGCATCAAACGCTCCATTCATCCATATATTCATATTCATTTGGCACATGCCAACACCCTCCATCTTCCAAAAGCTTTTCACACAAATCAGGTTAAACACACAGGGGAAATGCTGCCACCCTTGCCTGGTCACACTGTGGCATTTTGGATTAACAGGAATGTCCTCTAGGATGCACATTTAAATGACGTTTGTCTTGGTTAACGTAGCCATGCTGTTGTTTTACCTATAAGACTAGTGTTCTCAGAGTCTTGGCTCTCTCTGTGTGTGTGTGTGTGTGTGTGTGTGTCTTTTGCCTTAAAAGCCTTGTCTTCTCAGAGTCTTGGCCTCTCTCTCTGTGTGTGTGTGTGTGTGTGTGTCTTTTGCCTTAAAAGCCTTGTCTTCTCAGAGTCTTGGCTCTCTCTCTGTGTGTGTGTGTGTGGTGTGTGTGTGTGTCTTTTGCCTAAAAGTCTTGTCTTCTCAGAGTCTTGGCTCTGTGAGTTGGAATCAAAGTAGGGGCAGCCTGTTCACCAAACTGTACCACAAACAAACAAACTCAACTGGACTACGCTGCCATAATTCTCACACAAACCCTCAGCACCAGGCAACTGTACTTTACTGTTTTACTGTAGCTATTTGTTTATCTGCCTTTATCTCTATTGCATCTACCTCAGATAAGCTCATAAGTGTTTTTTATTCAACTTTTCTGAATACAGTCTTTGATTGCACTTTTTTCCAAGTGGAGCAGTGACGGCTCTGCTCTTTAAAAGCTTAAAGGAAAAATAGACGCATTTACAGCAGAGCTCTTGCAGTCCCTGTCGTTTCAGTTCTCCATAATTTATCACAACCAAATATATTAAGGTAATTAGACTTGATGAAAACAAATGGTTTTTATTTAAATTCATCTCACACCTCACTTAGATTTTTAAAGTACCGCTACATCTTATTTTTCATACAATCTGTCCTTGTCACGTCCATGCACATTGCATTCTTGCATTTGTAGGGAAAAAATCACTTGGAACTTTAACTTGATACAATCAAAAATAAATTCATTTTCATGTAATTTCTGTGAACTGAGTTTTGAGCTAACACAGAACACTGGAACACACTTCCTCATTCAGACACACACACACATTCTCTCACACACATCCGTAAGACTCCCTTCTGTCCTCTGTCCTATTGCCCTGTGATAAGCGATGTGTGTGTGTGTGTGTATGTTTGTGTGTGTGTGTATGTATGTGTGTGTGTGCGTGTGTGCATATGTGTGTGTGTGTACGTGTGTGTATGTGAGCTCTCTGTGTCTGTGGTGACAAAATGTCTGTGCTTCAGACAGCATAAGATAGAAGTAGCAGGAAAAGAGAGAATGGACAGAGGGCAAGAGAGGTGGACAGAGAGGACGAAAACGGCAGAAGAGAAAGAGAGTGAAAGAGAGAAACAGCATATGAGACAGAAACTGAAAGGCCGTGACAGGCAGAGGGGGGGAGGAAGAGAGAAAGAGAAAGAGAGAAAGAGTGACAGAGGCTCTTGTCCTAAATAAAGGAATGATGAGTCCTCTGATCAATATTTCATTTCACGTGCCAGCGCTAACTCAAGCCTCACTCAGTCTCCGCTCTGACTACACACTCACACACACACACACACACACACACGTACCAGCGCCAACTCGCTCTGACCTCAGCAGCACAGGGCAGCCAGCTCACATCAAAGGCATCCCATCAGCAGAATGCCACCGCACACACACACACACACACACGTATTCTCTCACACACAAACACACACACTCTTTCTCGCACAGCCTCTAATAGTATAAGACCCTCCCCCTTTCATGTCACTGCATGTAAAATGTATGCGACAGATAAAGCACTTGAACTTGAACACACACACACACACACACACACACACACACACTCTCTTATACATACTCATTTACAAATCCTCCTTGTCATATACACAGACTCAACATTTTCCTTGTCTGCCACGCACACACTGTTTTACTCACCCTTTCCCCATGCAGTCACACACTGTCATGAGATAAGGAGACACACACACACACACACACACACAGACACACACAGACACACACACAAATACCCATAGATTCCCCGGCAATAACTGATCACATGCATTGTGTAACTACTGGCTTGCCGAGCGCTCCACTCCTCATAACGATGAGGTGAATGGCCTGCTTTGTTCTCTGGGGAGCAGCTGCTGGATGTGCTGCTCACTGATGTGAGCTTCCTCTGTTGGGATGAGCGGGGTGAGATGAGCAGTGGAAAAGACGCTTTCTGCAGACAATGAAACCTGTCAGAGAGCACAAATGAAGACAAACCAACTCCCTCTCCTCGCTCTCCTCGCCGCTCGCCTCTCCTCGCCGCTCGCCTCTCCTCTCCTCTCGCTTTGTCTCTCCCCTCCACCCGCTTTGCCTCTCCTCTCCTCCTGCTTTGCCTCTCCTCTCCTCCTGCTTCGTCTCTCCTCTTCTCCTGCGTCGTGTCGTCTCGTTCCCAAACTTTTCCTCCCTGTGTTTTTTTTGCTTCTCATCTGCCTCCTGCTGCTGCTGCATGCGCTGATGGATGGTGTGGAACAATGCAGAGGAATAAATATTAATTTGGCACTCTTAAATTCAGTCATCGATCGGGCCTGCCTGCATGACGATGATGTGTGTGTCTGTGTATTTGTGCGAGTGTATGTGTGTGTAAGTATGAGTGCATGCATGTGTGTGCATGCATGCGTGCGTGTTGTATGTGTGTGTGAGTACGAATGTGTGCATATGTGTGTGTGTGTGCATACGTGTATGTGTGTGTGAGTACGAGTGCGTGCATGTGTGTGTGTGTGTGTGTGTGTGTGTGTGTGTGTGTGTGTGCACGCGTCAGGACTCAGGAGACTCGTCTGTGACAGGGCCGATGAAAAAGCGTTGGCTTCAGTCAGTGAACGAGGGGGCAGGCCGGAGACACAGAGAGCTTCTGAGTGATGAATGCAGCCTTGTTCTGCCTCGGATTAATCTTGACTCAGTGGTTTTGTGAGGCTCTACATTATGGTATACTTAAGCTGCCAACAGACGCACACACACTTCCTGTCCGAATGATGATGATCAGGCAGGCTAGCACTGACTGGTGGCCACAAATAGCTTTGAGTACCTGGCTACTCAGCAGAAACACAGGAACCAATCACAGCTGTTTATTCGGTATGAGGCGGGCTTTGTACAGTGACAGACAGAGGAGGGTGGTTGGTATTGCCAATGGCTGTGCAGATGACAGATGGCAGCTGAGTTTTACAGTAAACAGGGCAGATGTGTAGTTAAACATAGAATAAACCACTACATGAAATTCTTTGGTTTGAGTGAAATAAAATGTGTTTGCTGGAGTTTTATGTATGAATCAAGTAGAAATTATAAATCGGGAACTCAAGGTAGGTTGACGTTGACCGAGTCGGTTGGTTTGATGTCACTATTACACTATCGATACATACATTAGCTAATACTGCCGCTAAAGTTAAATAAACACAGTTAGCTGTGTTGTCGACTAAGTTACACTCCATGTCATTTGAGTGACGGCCATTATGTGCCGCTTCCCCTCACTGATGGTGCAGTGCTAGCTCAATGCAGCCCCTCAATACCTGCTTGTGCGGTTCATAGACTCGCCAAAGAATCATCAGAATTGGTCAGGTATCCATGTTTTACCAAACAAACGTACTGGAACTGGAAGGCATTTAGAATGGAAGTGGGGAAACTTACTTGTTGGCCAGCTTGCAGTGCTACGCAGAGTAAGATACTGTCCACACAGCACAGCTAGCGACCTGCACAGCTAGCGACCAGCACAGCTAGCGACCTGCACAGCTAGCGGCCTGCACAGCTAGCGACCTGCACAGCTAGCGACCAGCACAGCTAGCGACCTGCACAGCTAGCAGCCAGCACAGCTAGTGACCTGCACAGCTAGCGACCAGCACAGCTAGCGACCTGCACAGCTAGCGACCAGCACAGCTAGCGACCAGAACAGCTAACGACCAGCACAGCTAACGACCAGCACAGCTAGAGAAGAGCTGGAGCATGGAGAAGAGCTGACTGGATGCTTGTGTTTGACTTCAGCAGTAGGCCTAGATAGCATAGCAGCACGGCTCATTACCGTCATGTCTGATAAGGCCAAGAGCTACTTGACCAGCTCATTACCATCATGTCTGATAACCACTAGATTGACCAGCTGTGGATTGCTGTGGTGTCTGATAGCCACTAGAGTCATTTCATCAGCCGATTGCAGTAACATGTGATAAGGACCTCCAGCCCCTAACGACCACCAGGTGATTAATGCAACACCAGACAGGGGCTCGACCTATATGTCTGCCAGTGTGTTTTATTACTTTGGCGAGTGTTGAATGAATATGGGCTTTAGTCAGCAGTCTATGGGCCAGTTGTGTGGCCTTGAGCCCAGCTTTGACTGATCTGTCTGGGACAGTACAATAGCCCTATATTGGGTTGCCACTGCTTCAGGCTAAAGAGATCCATCTTCTGCACCTGTTATTTGTTTGGATTTTGGAGTGGAGCTTTTCCTCACCTGGCCACCGTGTTTGGCTGGTGATGACAGATGGCTCATAGACAGCATGCTTTTACTCTAATAGAATCATATGCCTGCTTCATTACAGCAGGGCACAGGAACCTCTGCACCTTTCTCTCTCCCTGCTTGTGCATTTTACACACGCACACGCACACACACACACACGCACACACACACACACACACACATGCAGAGCGATAGAGAGAGAGCCTACTGTGGATGTGTGAATGATTTTCTTTCCTTCACTGACTTCCCTTCATGCCCCTTCAGTTTGCACAGTCCACATTCAACCTCATTCTCTCCCTCTCACTCTCACACACACACACTCTCTCTCTCTCTCACACACACACACACACACACACACTTCTCTGCCTCTTTCATTCACTCCATCTTGCCATGCATACTACAGTTATTTATTCCACCCAGGTTCTTCCATCACTCAACATTTCATTCAACCAGTCTCCCGTTCACTCATGCCCACACCCCTTTATCTTTCTATCCATCCATCAATCTATCCATTCATCAATCTGCTACCTATCTATCCATCCATCCACATATCTACTCATCCACTTCTTCTTTGCGCTCTCATTTATAAAGCTGAGTGTTTCACTCAAGGTCTCCCTGTGTGGAAATGAAATAAACACACCCCTCAGCTCATAATTACACGTCTAGCAGTCCTTACGATTGACAGACCTCCCAGACTCCTCCTCATAGTCTCCTCACTCAGTGTTCCCAGCCTTCTCCTTAGCTTTCCCATTCTGATCCTCAGTATTCCCAACACTCCCAGCCTTCTCCTAAGAATCTCCTCACCTATTCCCAGCCTCCCCAGCCCTCTACTTAGCATTCATAGCCTTCTCCTCATTCCTTTAGCCTTCTCATCAGTATTCCTGGCCATATCCTCAGTATTCCCAGACACATCCACAGCATTCCCAGCCCTCTCCTCAGTATCTCCTCCACCCTTCCCAGTCTTCTCCTCAACATTCCTGCCCTCTCCTCCTCTGTATCTCCTCACCGTGTCCAGAACTTCAGACCACATCAGGTGGAACTCCGAAGCGTCTGTGTCTGCTGTGTCCAGTTAAAGCCACAGCGTGTTGGAGTGTGTGTCCTGGCATTCCCTCCTATCCCAGTCTGCAGATGGGCTGAAGGATGGGCCTCATGCACAGCTCTACACCCCTCTCTGCCTTATCACATTTCCTGACAGCTATTGCCTCAGTCTGGTATTTGTATTTTTGTTATGTGTGTGAGTGTGTGTGTGTGTGTGTGTGTGTGTGTTTCTGTGCATCACTGTTTTTCCCTTTACAGGCTCTGAAGTGCTGATTGGTCCCATAACGTGCCTTGAATGTTGAGCAGGGCATTCCAGAACTCTCCATGCTATAGGTGATCGAGTGCTGGAGGAGGTTAGCATTCAGGACATGCTGAGGACACAAGTGAGGACACAGCCTGGAGGAAATGTATGAGGACATTAGGATTCACTGGTTTAGACACCTGCTTCTCTTCCGGCTCTGTTCCAGTCCCGAAGGTTTTGCCGTGGTTCCGCTGTGGTTCTTTAATGTGTTCCTTAGAGGAGATCAATAGTCTATTCAGATGCCTGACACATCATCTTGTTGACATTGCACACACTGATCTACCCAGACCTCTGTGGCATGCATGGCTATCAGGCACCTCACCTCTCCTTCAGGAGGCATACACACACACATACGCACTTGACACACACACACACACACACACAGACACATGCAAGCATGCACACACACACATACACTCATACGCACTTGATACACACATAAACACACACATTGATATGCACTTGACACACACACACACACAGACACATGCAAGCATGCACACGCACACACACACACACACATACACTCATACGCACTTGACACACACATAAACACACACATTGACATGCACTTGACACACACACACGTGCGCACACACACACACACACACACACACACACACACACACACACACACTGTCTTATTCATGGCTCAGTAGCAGTGTTGTGTTTTATTTGACATGCCTACACTTTCCCCTGCTCCAATTTCCAGTCTGGAGTGTATCAAATTGAAAATCCCAAACTGCCTCAGAGAGGTTATTCACTGCTCTTCATAATCACGATGTGCTGGTGAGTATGCTAGTGGAGCCGTTCGCTTATCCTGTGTGTGTGTGTATGTGTGTGTGTGTGTGTGTGTGAGTGAGTGAGGGAGAGAAAGGTGCGCAGGGTTGTTGGTTGGTTCAACTCATTGCTGTCTCAGGCAGCGTGAAGTCTTCCTAGTGGGTTTGTGTATGTGTGTGTGTGTGTGTGTGTGTGTGTGTGTGTGCGCATACGTGTGTCAGCCGTCACGCAGGTTCTCTGTGGGCATGAGACAAGGCGTGAAATGGGCACAGTGTTTAACATGAAGTGCAACATATCTGTGTCTGTATGTCTGATACACACACACACACACACACACACACATTCTTATCTCTCGTCTCTTGTCTTCACGTCTCGTCTTTTTTCTGTTCCTTAGTTTCTGTCTTCTGTCTTTTCCTCTCTTCTTCCGTCTCCCTCTTCTACACTTTTCTCCATCTCTCTCCATCTTTCTCTCTCTCTCTCTCTTTCTCTCTCTCTCTTGCTCTCTGTCTTCCAGCTGTCTTTTGGTTAGTTGTTTTGATTTGACTATTTTCCTCCCTCTGAATGAAGCTCCGTGCTATTTTTAGTGTGTGTGACAGGCCATTCTGATTGATGGGCTGTGTGTGCGTGTGTGTGTGTGTGTGTGTGTGTGTGTGTGTGTGAGTGAGTGTGTGTCTATGTGTGTGTATGTGTGTGTGTGAGTGTGTCTGTGTGTGAGTATGTGTGTGTGAGTGTGTGTGTGTGTGTGTGTGTGTGTGTGTGTGTGTGTGTGTGAACTTATTTCCCTTTCCGTGTGTGGCTCTTCACAGAAGGTCTCTTTGCTCGAGCAATCTGATCAGATTCAATTCCAGTACGGAAGTGTAACTGAGTCCAGTCTCTTGCAGTGTGACTGAGTCCAGTCTCTTGCAGTGCTGCAGATGGTCCTCTCCTAATGCAATTTTAAAGGGGGGTTTGATTACGATTGCATGGCCGCTCACTGGCTTTGCATCATGGCTGCCCAGCTAGTCAAAGCCTCTTTGATGGCTACTGATTGGATGGCCCATTTTAACGTTCAAAATGGTCAAATGGAAGTTGGAGTTGTTTAAGCTCCGGGCTCAAAAGGGATTTATTAATTGTCTCCAAGTCATCATTAAAGCTGTTCTGTATCTGTGAGGAATAAAACTACATTCATTAAGCTGAAGGACAAGATTGTGCTCGCTGTACCCAGCTGGGTGCTATATTAGTTGACACTGTGATATAATGAGGTCATGAATATATTTATTTTGCATGTTTGCTTGGGTGTGTGTGTCGCCCCAGTGTTTATGTTTATTTGTGTATGTGTGCATGCAATGTTTGTGTGTAGGAGTGTGTGAGTGTGGATGACTGTGTGTGATATAGCATATTTGTCTTTGTGTGTGTGTGAGGGAAACAGAGAGAGACTGTTTGTGTGTGTGTGTGTGTGTGTGTGTGTGCGTGTGTGTGTGTATGGCTCTTTATTTTTTACACTGTGCTCACTGGTCCAGCAAACTCACTGCTTTGTAATCCACTCTTGTAAACACAAGCTCTGTACCATACATATTTACCCTGTGATACACGTCGGGCTCCAGCAGGCCAGCTAGTGTGTGTGGCACATCCACTGATGGAGCCAGTCCAATGAAGCCTATCAGTCGTATGAGAGAGGAGTAGGACTCTCTCCTTCTGTTTCGCTGTGGTTGACGGGTTTGTGATTGGGGGGTGGATTGAATGTGAAATGTTTAGAAATAAAAGTGCCATGTTGAGTTTACATTTGCATCACATCCATCAGCCCGCCTGAGTGAGTCGCGAGTCTGCCTGTGTTTGGGTGGCTACCCAGAGTTTCATCTAGTCCGTACGGACAGGATTTTTGTCTCTCTCTCTCTCTCGGTGTAGACATTTCTACAGCAATTGTCAAACAATAACACAGGACTTGCTGGGTTAAAAAAAAAAACATGGCACAAGATCAGGAAGTAGCCCACTGCCAGTTTGTCTCTGCAGAGTTTTGAGCATTTTAGAAAAAGAAATCGTTCATCAATAATGTAACGCAGGGCTACTGGTGCGTTGGGTTCACTTCACATCCAAAGACTGGTTTGTTTATTTTGTTTGTTTGTTGTTTGTAAGCGTGCAGCGCTCTTGTGTTTAGTGTTGACACTTCCACTGATTCCTACTGGTTAGGGCCTCACACTTGAAGTGTGGCTGATTTGCTGTAGGTGGGGGAAGTGGTAAAATGTAACTCTTCAGCAGTATGTCCACATCTATGCCCTCACTGCTCCCCCGGCGTGTGCCTGTGTGTGAGTGAGTTTGTGTGTGTGTGTTGGGGGGGGGGTTGCAGAGGCTGAATTTCCCTCAGATATCAAAATACATACTATACTATACATACTAGACACATACTATATTATACTAATGTTGTAGCAAACACAGCACGAACAGGATGACTCAGTAATGCACCTGGTGTAGCCTCCCTGTAAGGTTCTAAAATTGTGTGTGTGTGTGTGTGTGTTTTTTTTTGGGGGGAGGGGGGTTAAAAGAGAGAAAAAGAGAGAGAGACTCACCTCTGGTCTGAAGGTTTCTGTGAATACAGCATTTCCAATTACCTTTCCATCAGGGCTGTAATTAATAGGATAAGGCAGGTAATTGTTAAGATCAATAGGAGCAGGCTAGTGGAAAAGGGTCAGATTAATATTTGAATCAGGCCAATCCGTAGGTGACCTGTGGTCCTCAGAAGTCTGTAATCTAATCAGACATGCTCAAGAGAACAGAAACGCAGTTAGAGTATCAAATAGGCCCAAGATGAAATATAAGGTTATATCCACACGTATCATGCACACACACACATACAGTACACACACACACACACACACACACACACACACACACATACACACACACACACACACACACGCATACACACACACTGACACACACACACACACACGCACACACACACATACATACATACATACACACACACACACACACACACGGGGAAAGAGAGAGAAACAAATAGAAAATGCTGTCCATACTCACAAATAACCATACACACACACTGACACACACACACACACAAAGAGAGAGAGAGAGAGAGAGAGACAGAGGTAGAGAGAGAGAGAGTGTGTGAGAAAGAGAGAGCAAGAGAGAGAAACAAACCAGAAAATGCTGTCCATACTCACAAATAACCATACACACACACTGACACACACACACACACACAAAGAGAGAGAGAGAGAGACAGACAGAGAGAGAGAGAGTGAGAGAGAGAGAGCAAGAGAGAGAAACAAAGCAGAAAATGCTGTCCATACTAACAAATAACCATACACACACACTGACACACACACACAAACATACACACACACACACACACACACACACACACACACCAAAGAGAGAGAGAGAGAAGAGTGAGAAAGAGAGAGCAAGAGAGAGAAACTCTGTCACACACACACACACAAACACACACATTTCTGGACAAGCCCGCATTTTCACCCCTTGTCTGTATTTAAATGCTACAGACGGGTCCCGCAGTGTGAGTGCTTTCTCCCCAGGTGCGCCGTGTTACCGTGATCCAATTTAGTGTGACACGGGCCCAGCATCTAACACATGCGCTCTGAGAGGCCTCACGTCTCGTCTGGCCCCTTTGAATGCTAAGCACTTGCATAATGAAAGCCCCCGCTAAGAACCCAGTCACTCAAGGGAACCGGGTGACACATGCACACTTGGCATGTGTCTGAGCAGAACCAGGACCTACACACACACACACACACACACACACACACACACACACCTGGTACCACTCAAGATGATGTCTGAGCAGAACCAGGATCTACACACACACACACACACACACACACACATACACACACCTGGTACCACTTGAGATGATGTCTGAGCAGTACCAGGACCTACACACACACACACACACACACACACACACACACACACCTGGTACCAATCAAGATGATGTCTGAGCAGTACCAGGACCCCACCAGAGTCTGCAGACACCTGCACAAGCGTGCATGAATGAGTGCAGTTTCACAGGCACGGCTGGTTTCGAGGGTCTGGAAACAGGTGTGTTTCTTATCCTCCATGGGCTAGTTTTTGTGTCCTCACACACGAGTGCAGTCAGGAGCGCTGCGGAACACATGCCAGATCCCGTCTGTTTGAAACGAATGGGACTTGTATCTTCTTTAGAGCTGAGTAAACAACCTTCAGAATAAACAACACTTGTTGTTTGTCAAGTTTTCTGAAAATACTTACAAAGGGTATTATTGCATCAGTTTAATTTCATCTCACTGTTGGTTATGATCCTTAGATATTGGAAGTAAACGAAGCATTCCCAGACCAGTTCCCTTTAGAGAATCAAGTCTGGTGATAACCAGGCTAATGAGCCAGACAAAGCTGACAACGAGACGGAGGAGACTACATTAAACACAGCTCCATGAAACTGTCATTTCCTCCATTAGAGACAGCTCTTTGCAGACACACACACACACACACATATCTCTCTCTTTTTCTCTTGTGAACTCTATCATTAGATGGTTATCTCCACTGCTTCCTCGTTGAGGCTGGTCGTGATGGAGTGAAGCGAGTGAGAAGAGGCTCTATTTATAGCCCAGGAGCCAGGGGGGTTTCTCAGACCTCCTCAACTCTTACTAATGACAGTGCACCCTTGATTGTTCATCTGCATCACACACACACACACACACACACACACAAAAGAAAAAACAAATACACACACATCCAGCTCTTGTGCCGAGGCTCTGTTCAGCTTCCTTAATGCTGCTGGTGTCGACAGAGATGATTTCAGAGTTTTTTTAGACTCTCTGCCTGACTCCGTGGGCCCTTTTGATGGCTGCTAATTAAGTTAGCCATCTATGTTATGTTAGGTGTTAATGGCGTTAATAATTTAGCGTGTTTGTTTTCTCCGGATGATGACACACACCATATGGAGAGATGGCACTGCCGGCCTATTTGCAGCTGTGCTGCCAATAAACAGCTTTGAGTTGGTTTGTTTGTTTGTCTATGTGTGTGTGTGTGTGTGTGTGTCAGTGACTGTGTTTATCTCTGTACTTGCGTCTGTGTTTGCATGCATGGGTGTGGCCTGGAATGCATGCATATTCATTTGGTGTTGCTTTTGTTCATCTGTTTTTTGTGTACATCTGTGTGTGTGTGTGTGTGTGTGTGTGTGTGTGTGTGGATGCAATCTTGCATTTGTATGCTTGTGTGTATCTGTGGTGTGTGTGAGTAGGTGCATGCTTGCATATTTATATGCCTTTGTACGTGTGTGTGTGTGTGGGAGAAGAGAGAGAGAGAGAGAGAGAGTATGAATGTAGGTGTGTTCATATACATGCATGCATGCATATTTATGTGCTTTCATTCATCTGGGTTTGTGCTTTCTCGTGTGTGTGTGTGTGTGTGTGTGTGTGTGTGTGTGTGTGTGTGCATGTGGGTGTGTGCGTGCATGTGTGTGTGTGTGTGTATGCGTGTGTGTGTGTGTATGTTTGTGAGTGCGTGTGTGTGTGTGCGTGCATGCGTGCATGTGTGTGTGTGTGTAATGTGATGGACGTATACACAGCTGTAATGATTACTGATAAGTAGATGCAACATCTCCTCTATTAAGCCTAATGGCTGCTGTGTTCGGTTTGCAATCAGGGCTTTCAGCTCTGCATGCTAATAAGTTCATCATCTAACAGCCTCATCTCAGAATAGTCTGCACTCTCACAGCCTCATAGCCTTGTCTTAAAGTAGTCTGCACTCTCACAGCCTCATAGCCTTGTCTTAAAGTAGTCTGCACTCTCGCAGCCTCGTAGCCTTGTCTTAAAGTAGTCTGCACTCTCGCAGTCTCGTAGCCTTGTCTTAAAGTAGTCTGCACTCTCGCAGTCTCATCTCAGAGCAGTCTCGTAGCCTTGTCTTAAAGTAGTCTGCACTCTCGCAGTCTCATCTCAGAGCAGTCTCGTAGCCTTGTCTTAAAGTGGTCTGCACTCTCGAAACCTTGTCTTACAGTAGTCTGCACTCTAGTAGCCTTGACCTAAAGTACTCTGCACTCTTGTAGCCTTGTCTTAAAGTAGTCTGCACTCCTGTAACCTTGTCTTACAGTAAAGTAGTCTGCCCCCTCGTTGCCTTGTCTGACAGTAATCTGCACTCTCATAGTGTTGTCTTACAGTAAAGTAGTCTGCACTCTCGTAGTCTTGTCTTCCAGTAAAGTAGTCTGCATTCTCACAGTCTTCAGTCTTGTAGCCTTGTCTTACAGTAGTCTGCACTCTCGTAGCCTTGTCTTAAAGTATAGTAGTCTACACTCTTGTAGCCTTGTCTAACGGTAAAGTAGTCTTCTCTGTCGTAGCCTTGTCTTACAGTAAGATAGCACACAGTCTTACAGTAGCACTCTCGTGCTACTCTGTAACAGCAGAGTCTTGAGTCTCCTACAGTATACTTACAACTTGACTATGGGCAGACTGCACTGTATCTGACAGAGTCTGAACACAACTATAGCTATACAGGCCATGCTCTGTGTGTATCAGTGTGTGTGTGTGTGTATGTGTGTGTGTGTGTGTATGCATGTGTGTGTGTGTGTGTGTGTGTGTGTATACGTGTGTATCTGTATGTGTGTCTGTATGTGTGTGTGTGTGTGTGTATACGTGTGCATCTGTATGTGTGTGTATGTGTGCGCATCTGTAATGTGTGTGTATGTGTGTGTGTATGCGCATCTGTATGTGTGTGTATGTGTGTGTGTATGCGTGTGCATCTGTATGGGTGTGTGTATGTGTGTGTGTGTGTGTGTGTATGCGTGTGCATCTGTATGTGTGTGATGTGTGTGTGTGTGTGTGTGTATGCATGTGCATCTGTATGTGTATGCGTGTGTGTGTATGTGTGTGTGTGTGTGTGTGTGTGTATGTGTGTGCATCTGTATGTGAAACTGCATCATTCATGCACGTTGTGCAGGTGTCTGCAGACTCTGGTGGGTCTGGTACTGCTCAGACATCATCTGATTGGTACAGTGTGTGTGTGTGTGTGTGTGTGTGTGTGTGTGTGTGTGTGTGTGTGTGTAGGTCCTGGTTCTGCTCAGACATCATCTCGAGTGTACCAGGTGTGTGTATGTGTGTGTGTGTGTGTGTGTGTGTGTGTGTGTGTGTGTGTGTATCTGGTTCTGCTCAGACATCTCGAGTGTACAGTGTGTATGTGTGTGTGTGGTGTGTGTGTGTGTGTGTGTGTGTGTGTGTGTACAGTGGGACAATGATGTATACTTGTTTGAGAAGATGGCCTTGTACTGGGATCGTGTCATTCCGGTCACACTGGTGCCACAAGCTGGCCCATAGAGACAGATAACTACACACACACACACACACACACACACACACACACTTGCCCCAGTACAGTTGAAGCACTTTATATGTGTCTGACAAGAACTGATATCTCCCTCGATCCATCTCCCTCCAGTCCACACTCTCTCTCTCTCTCTTTCTTTCCTCCCTTCCTCGCCCTTCCCTCCCCTCTCCCTCTCTCTCTGGAGACCCGTGTGTTTTGTTCAGCCTGTTTGGGTTCCGTAGAGGAAGTGCATCAGCGGGGGATGTTCATTTCTTAGATCATCCTCTTTGACAGCCCCTTAGGTTTCTAACCTCCCTAGAGGACGACCTGGTTGTGATGCTGGTGGTGATGATGATGATGATGATGTGTGTGTGTGTGTGTGTGTGTGTGTGTGTGTGTGTTTGTGTGTGTAAGAGAAAGAGCTGCCAGTCCTCCTCTGATCCTTCAGCACTCTCTTCTCCTTTTCTTTTCTCCTCCTTCCTCTCTACTCCTACTCTCTTCCTTCCTCTCCTCTTCTCCTGTCCTTCTCTTCTTTTCCTTACTCCCCAGTTCTGACTTCCTGTAATCCTCATGAGAAACACTGCTCATCTCTCTCTCTCTCTGTGTTGTGTGTGTGTTGTGTGTGTGTGTGTGTGTGTGTGTTGTGATATGATATGATATGATGTGGGAGGGAGCGTAATATAGAAAGCATGACATAGGAGCATTTGACAGAGTATCATAGAAAAGTTGATGTTCAGGAGCAGATGGTGAGATCAAGGCCTTCCTCCCCAAGGGTAGAGCCATGAAAGAGGCATGATGTAGACACACACACCACACACACACACACTGACAGAGAAATATCCCAGGGTGGAGACTTCAAACTTTTCAGTCAGCTTTGCCTCCCTGATGGAATGTCAGTGTAGCCATCAGGCCATCCATTATGGCACACACACACAAACACACACACACACACACACACACACACACACACACATACACACACACACACTCACACATACACACACACACACTCTCACACACACACACACTCTCACACACACACACACACACACACACACAATCATGGCTAGGGGGTCAGCACAAGGCAATGCACACACACACACACACACACACACACAAACACTAGCATGGCTAGGGGGTTAACATAAGGCAACACACACACACACACACACACACAAGCATGGCTAGGGGATTAACATAAGGCAGCACACACATGTATGTCTATGGCTGGGGGTGGATGCACGATCAGGGGGCATCCATCCACAAAGGTGTGTCAGATCTGGAATAACATCCACCTTTGCCACTAGATCAGACAGGCTGAGAATAACACTCTCCCTTCCCATCGGATCAGACACAGACTGGATCAGAACATCGAGACTTCCTGGGAGATCAAACCTGGAATAACATTTTCTCTCTCTCTTATCATTGCTGGAAAAACACTCTCCTTACTAAGTCGACCAGACTGGGAATAGCATTTCCTTTCTCTCTTATCTCTGCCGGAGTAGTCCGACTGGGAATATCAGTCCACTGCTCACTCCTGCATCAGAGCCACAGTAGGCTACTAGCTGCTATCCCCACAATATCAATGGCAAAGTAACTACACCGCTGCTAACTCCTGCATCACCGCTTCAGTGGCAGCCAGACCAGAGCAATCCAGTCCCTTGGCACGCCATGTCAGTGCCACAATAGCAACATCCTTCTGCCTCAGAGAGCCGTGTGAAAATAACAACTCTCTGCACACACACACACACACACACACAAACTCATCTCCTTTAGTGATGGAGCTTACCCCTCCATATACACACAGACAGACACACACACAAATGCACAAACAACCCCGTCTCCCTTGGTGGTGGAGAACACCCCTCCACACACACACACACACACACACACACACACACACACACACACACACTCACACAAACAACCCCCTCTTTCCCTTGTGGTGTGAACCCTCGCTGTTGGCGGGTTGGCTGAATGACCTCCTGTCAGGTGTGGTTATTCTGACACGCTGGGGTCTTTGCCATCACGGCGAGACGCTGGTGAATCTGCTCGTCTCGGACTCAAGAGATGAAATTGGACTTTCGAGCGCCATGTCACCTAATGGAAAATTCTGTGCCTTTACCACAGCAAAACCGCCAAGCTCCTCATTGTTAATGACAACCACAAGAATGAATCTAGATTGTGTTGAGGAATGCACCAGTGTGTGGGTGTGGTGGAATATACCAATGCACTGCGGCCTATTTCATCATATATGCAATTTAGCTCTAGTTGTACACATTTGTCATGCCTGCGCTAAACAATCCTCTTATACATTCCTCTATTGTACTGATCATCATCTGGGCCTAATTTCTTGTCTGCAGTGACATATTTGTGTTGACTGCTCTTTGTCATGAATGGTTTGGGTATTTGGGTATGTTACCCATAGCCTAAGCTGTATCTGGATGGCATCCACCTACACGTAACACCATTGTCCTGCCTGTGTTTGTTCCCTATAGTTGCTGCCTTGTTTGGATTATATGTTGTATGTTGTGTTGTTGTCTTGCAATGACATTATTTCTGCATTACTGATAAGGGTGATGGTGGCGTAGCAGTTAAGGAACCTGGCTAGCCTGGTAGTAGTCTGAAAATTGTGGGTTTGAATCTCAGCTGCCACCACTGTGCCCTTGAGCAAGGCACTTAACCCTAAGGTGCGCTAGGGGAGACTGGTCCTGATGTAACTGATAGTTGACAAATGTAAGTCTCTTTGGAGAAAAGCGTCTGCTAAATGTAAATGTTATGTAAATCTCTCTGTCTCTCTGTCCATACTCTGGGGTTGTTCTGTGTAAGAGTGCTATGGGGTGCCGTAATGTTTACTGGACATGTCTATAGGCGTTGGGTGAGTTGGTGAAGATCAAAATTCTAAAGATCAAAGCCTTGCAAACCATCAGGGAAGATAAAAACATTACGAGGCTCGATCTGGATTTTTTGCAGAGCAGCAGACTGGAAATGGACCAAAACAGCAAAGCTTCAGACTCATTTAGGAATTAAAGATGATCAGTCTGGGTTCTCTGCCTTTCGGACCAAATATTAAAACCCCTCCTGGGATAAAAGTTCAACTTCCACATAAACTGAAATTGGACTTCCTGGACCTTGCAGTTCATCTTGTGTGACTGTCATTGTACTCAGGCAGCAGACTACTCCGAACAACGTAAAGGTCACTGATCAAGTGCTGTGAAATGCTTTAGAGTACTGTGAAGTGTAGACTCAGTCTACATCCTAGCCGTGAGATTTTCAATGGCAGAGGAGCCATCATAGTTGTCACGACTGAGGCTTGTATGGACTGCAAACATGAACGGAGACATCAGATGCAATAGACCAAAAATAAATTCATTTATAATAAGAAAACCAGCAGTGTTTAGTTGATATGAGCCTGTGGTTGCAAGTATAGTGAGTCAATAGAACGCCGACAAGGAACAGAGTGGAAATGGTGGGGGGTTACAGAGTGCAGTGGAGTGTATAAGAGTAACGTTGAATGTGTGTGTGTGTGTGTTGTGTAAGAGCACAATAGTGACTGTGAGGGCTAGATGTTGGAAGAGGTTGTGTGTGAGTGTGCTGTGTTGTGCTGTGCTCCCGGGGAAAGATTTCCAAGCAATTTTAAGGCCACCACACAGGTGGATGTGACTAGAGTTAACCAATCCGCTGTCTCCTCCCTGTCAGGTGGCCCGAGATGCAGAGGGCTGTGACATAGTTAATACTGATTCCTCTGATTGGCCAGGCCTCACCCATCTCCCAGCTGTAGACTGATGAGGTGATGTGATGAGAGTTTCCCACTGGGACTCTTTTCCCATTAGCCATTATACTGTATGACATACAGAGTGCATCAAGGCTCCATTTTGGGGCCTGTCAAATGTCGTTTACACAAAAACCAAAGGGGCACGGAGATATTTCAAAAGACCTGCTTCCATAATTGGTTGCCTTTTCATTTCATGCTGAAATACGCTCACACACTGGCCACTTTAAAGCTTCTATATTATGGCCACTTTGGTTTCATGTACATTTCACAGCTACTGAGCTCTGTGCTGTATTAGATTGTGTATTATTTTACAATCAATCAAAATGAGCTCTCTGGTCTCTGCACCTCTGCCTCCCCTATGTGTCTGAGGAAAGAGAGGACTGCGTGCAGTCTCCTCTTAGTCTCACACTCATTTTTTAACACCCATCTTTGCCAATGAATTCACAGTGTACCAGCATTCTCTTCCTAATTTCATCTTTGCCCTATAGTTATATTTCTTGATTATGCACCAGCTAACTTATTTATTTCCTCGACTCTTTGATTCGATTTGCTCATTTAACCTCCTCAATCGGCCATTTATAGTCATTTTCTTTCATTTGTATATTTTTGTTTACTATTTAAAATGTGATTTACTTTTCTCATTTGTTCCTTGTGCTTGTCGCTTGTTTAATTGTGTGTCAAGCTGTCGGAGGTGTGTGTGTCTGTGCTGCAATGTTTTGCCCAAACGGTGCAATACCTGAAAGCCGGATCTGATTTGATTTGATGGGAGAAAATTGTCAGTGTATTTTACTACTAATCCAGGTGATGTAGATAGTGAACCAACATCTCATCAGTGGCTTCGCATAAATGTTTGCAATTATTAAATATTTTTCTTTTTTTCTGCCACAGTTTTTACTGTGTAGGCTCTGCATTGTAGTTCCATGTGCACAGCACTGCACAGAATGGTTCAATATTTATAATATAAGCTTACTACTTACTATAAAGCTAGTATCCTTTATGTCAGGCAGCAGGGATTAAATATTCATTTTATGATTTAAAGACTTAATTTTTTTTAGGAATCTACATAAAATACTGTAGGATATCAATTTGTTTATCTGTCTTCATACTTTTGCAAATGCCCCATTTCTCCTGATGTAAACAACCACCTTCTTCCAACTTTCCTCTCTTCTGTTCTAGAGACATTAATGGTTGTTCTCTGTGCTTTGTAGAACCGGTTCCACCTGCAGATGATGACAGGCGTTCCCCCGTCGGGCTTGGCAGAGCTGCTGTTGTCAGTCCTGCGGAGGAGCGGCTGGCAGGAGGGCATGGCAGTGCTGTGCCAGGGCTGGGAGGATGCGGGGATGCTGGAGCTCCTGGGGCCCATTGGCGCCCACATGTGGCCAAGAGACTCCCAGTGGCACCTGCGGGCATCTCTGGACCTGTCGCACGCCGCTCAGGAGGAAGCGGAGATTGCGGACTTCTTGACGCAACACCTGCAACAGGCCGATCCTCCTCCGGCGTCTGTTCTGCTGTTCGGCTCGGATCCACAGTGCGCGGCGTCGGTTCTACGTACCGCCCACGAGCTGGGCCTGACGCTGCCCGCAGTGCATTGGATTATGGGATACCCCTTGAGCCCCGAGATGCTGCACACCATAGGGCTGCCACTCGGACTGCTGGCTTACGGCGAGGTCGACCGCAAGCCACTTGAATTCTACATCAGCGACGCCCTGCAGCTGGTCACCAGGGCCGTTTCGGCGGCGACTGTGGTACGGCCAGACCTGGCACTGATTCAGAATATGGTGAACTGCTACGACAAGCCCAACAAGCACGAGCTTCCCTCCTCAGGGCAGTACCTGGCACGGTGAGTGCACCAAGCCTCATGGGGCTGCACTGTTTGATAGTCAGCTGCAATCTTCAGAGGAGACTTGGATTGGTTTGATAGTCAGGCGTGGTCTTCAGAGGATACTTGAGTTGGTTTCAGAGTCAGGCGTGGTCTTCAGAGGATACTTGAGTTGGTTTCAGAGTCAGCTGCAGTCTTCAGAGGATACTTGAGTTAGTCTGAGAGTCAGCCACAGTTTTACTAATAGGCTGTTCAGTTTGAAATCATTCGTAGTCTTTAGAGGATGCTTGATTTTAAAGTCAGCTGCAATCTTGAGGTAGGTGGGGTGTTAAGAGGCTGCCCAATTTGGGTGTCAGGTGCACTTTTAAAAGAGAAATACAGCGTGGATGAATTCCTAGACCTGTTGTTCGAGGTCACTGAGTTCTGTTGGTCGGAAAAAGAGCGGAAAAATAACATAGGCCAAACAGTGAGTCGGCAGCTAACACTAACTGAATGGGGCACAGGAACTCCCTTTTTTCATTTTACTTTGCCCCATTCAGTTTACATTATCTGCCATGTTGCTATCCAGTCTATGTTTGATCAAATTTCAGTGTTGTTTTTCCAACCAACAGCACTTGGAGACCTCAAACAACAGGGCTATGGATTTAATCACTGACACTTACATTGCTCCTTTAAGAGGCTACACAGCTGTAATCCTAAGAAGCTGCCTTTAAAGTCTTCTGCTTAAGCTGCTGCATTGCTAGATAATGACCAATAATATCTGGCCTTCGTGTGGTCCATGTTTGCTCTGGAGTCAGTTTTTACCTTGTAGGGTCCTTTGCAGTTTATCCTTTGAGGCTGGATTAGTGAGACTCCCCAGCCTCTTCATCAGGTAATGTTTGAAGGCCA
>PYXC01002514.1:120000-135000 GCA_015244755.2 Tenualosa ilisha | reverse complement strand
TTAGGTAGTGTGTGCTGTGTGGTCTCAACCCAAAATGGGTGACTTCCTGTCTTCCCTGTCCAACAAGTTACCTGTCGTAGAAGGCATCAAGGCACTGGCTAAAAACGTATAACCCAGCTAGATAGCTAATTAGAACGCTGTCTTCATGTTTATTTAGTTGTTCAGGTGCCGTTGCCAAGATACCGACAGCTGACTTCATAATTTGATAGAATGTTGGATGCTGAAGGCAGCATGAAGGATACAAAGTTGGGCAAAACGAAGGTACCCTCGAAGGCAGAATTGTATGCATTTATCAATTCCGACATGCCTTGATGCGTTGCTGCCACCAAACGTTCCTTTCCAAGGCATCCCATTTCGGACACAGTCGGAGCGTATGTGTATGAGTGGCTGTGTGATAAACTCAACACAGCCAGTGTGTGTATCTTGTGATAAGCCCAACATAGCCAGAGTCTGTGTATTCTGGCTCAGGTACTGTTTGCTGTGTGATAACCTTTTAGGCTGTGTGATAACCTTAACACAGGCTGTGTGATAAACTCAACACAGCTAAAGTGTGTGTATCTTGTGATAACCTTAACACAGCTAGAGTGTGAGTATCCTAGCTCAGATAGTGTGTGCTGTGTGATAAACTCAACAAAGCCAGAGTGTGGTACTCAACTCAACATAGTGACTAAACATTCAAAGTTATGTCAAATTATGAAGTAAAATCTTTGATCGGTTGTTTTCTGTCTGGGGCATTTGAAACAAGGTTTGTTTCTGTGCATGTATTCTGTGTATGACTCATCAGATGGTTAAAGGCAGCTGGCAGCCTCCCCTGTTTTTGGTCAGATCTGGGCCCAATCTCTCTGAGGAGAGTGTTTGGACAACTCTATCAACCACAACAGAGAGGGTAAAAAGTGGAGCGAGAGACGCAAACATTCGACAACTCCCGTATTCTGTGTTCACAACTGGGAGTAGGGAGGAGGTGTGTCACCAGAGTCCAGCTCTCATTCGCTGATACCAGAGATCATTGAAAAGTTTATGATGTGACATAATGTAACACTCCCACTCATGCAGACCGGAACTACTCGCAATCAACAACACCATCCACCACGCATACACCATCTCTCATTGGACAGTGTCCAGGAAACACAATCAGCGACACCATCTTCCACGCATACACCATCTCTTATAGGACTGTGTCGGGGCATCACCATCAGCTACACCATCTCATACCATTACAAACATTATCTGTGAAAGAACAGGGTCTATCTACTAAACCATCTTAGCGTCCTATATCGCAGAAGTGTGTCTGGACAAGGAACACAACCAAGGGGCTGTCTGGTTTCAGTGGATTTGGCTGTTGTTATGTGAGCATTGGGAAGATATTTTTCTTTTTGAGCTGAAAATATCTGTTCTGTGTGTGTGTGTGTGCGTGTTGTGTGTGTGTGTGTGTGAGAGAGAGAGAGAGAGAGAGAGAGAGAGCAGCACTGAAGGGGATTACATTGAAGTCCTCGTGCAGCCATCAGGTGAAGAAGGTGTGCTGTTGATTTCTTGTCTCTGTGAAGAGGCTCACTTGACTAAATCCTGACACAGTCCGGGCCCTACGGCTGGGATTTTTAGGGGATTTAAAACACTGCTTTGATCCTCTCTGAATAACACTGGCAGCTGATTTTGCCTTTGTGACAGAGAAACTGACTGCTATTAATTGATTACAGTGGAATAAAATGAAGCCAATTTAGACATAATGACACATTAGTATATTTGCCTGCTTTATGTAACAGACTGAAATATTATATATATGTGAACTAAAACTCTCAGACAGCTAACTAAACTATCAGCAGAACTAAATCGGCAGACATTTTTCAAAAGACAAAAGTGACTGCAAGCTTTAAGAAGCTATGTTCAGGTCTTTCTGGTGATGCTTCTGCAGTAATAATATCATCCATTAGTCTACAGAAACAGTCTGCCTTGTGTGTAAAGGTGAACTAATATAGAATCATTAGAATAGCTGTATTACATTGTAATTGATATGTTATAATGGAGTGTGCCATTGTAATAGTAGTGTCATAAAGATGAATGTCAACCATTTGACCTTTACACTGTGCCTTTTGACCTGTGTGCCCTGCAGGTTCCTTTCAAACACATCCTTCACAGGTTTGACAGGTCCGGTGAGTATACAGCGGAATGTGTCACGCGTAGAGACGTCCCAGAGGGTGCATGTGTGGAGCCTGCGTCGCGATGCGGTGGGCCAGCCCACATGGGTGACAGTGGGCAGCTGGGAACGGGGTCAACTGGAAGTGGAGGAGCAGGGGCTGTGGCATGGCTCGTCGCCACGGCAACGTGCCGAGGGCCAGCGCGGCCGGGAGGGTGGCCGGTGGCGAGCGGGTTTGCCTGTGGCAGGCAGCCGCATCAGGGTGGTGACGCTGGTTGAGCACCCGTTTGTGTTCACCAGGGAGGTGGATGAGGACGGCAACTGCCCGGCGGGGCAGTACTGCCTGGATGCAGGCACCAACAGCACAGACATGCTTGACCGCTACTTCAAGGAGCTGTCGCTGGGCAACCGCAGCTTCATCCCGGCCGAGTACAGCAAGTGTTGCTACGGCTACTGCATCGACCTGCTGGAGAAGCTGGCAGAGGACCTGCACTTCGAGTTCGACCTCTACATCGTGGGCGACGGCAAGTACGGCGCCTGGAAGGGCGGCCGCTGGACGGGCCTGGTGGGCGACCTGCTGAGTGGCGTTGCCGACATGGCGGTCACCTCCTTCAGCATCAACTCGGCACGCAGCCGCGTCATCGACTTCACCAGCCCCTTCTTCTCCACCAGCTTGGGCATCCTGGTCCGCACCAAGGACACGGCGGCGCCCATCGGTGCCTTCATGTGGCCCCTCCACTGGACCATGTGGGTGGGCATCTTTGTGGCACTGCACATCACCGCGCTCTTCCTCACGCTCTACGAGTGGAAAAGCCCCTTCGGCATGACGCCGCACGGCCGCAACCGCGTCAAGGTCTTCTCCTACTCGTCCGCGCTCAACCTGTGCTACGCCATCTTGTTTGGACGCACCGTGTCCAGCAAGACGCCCAAGTGCTGGACGGGACGTTTCCTCATGAACCTGTGGGCCATCTTCTGTCTGCTTGTGCTGTCCAGCTACACCGCCAATCTGGCCGCCGTCATGGTCGGAGAGAAGACTTTCGAGGAACTCTCTGGGATCCACGATGCCAAAGTGAGGAGTAAGAAAGGGTACTCTGTGTGTGTGTGTGTGCGTGTGTGTGTGTGTGGTTGGAGGGAAGACCTGTGAGGAGCTGTCTGGGATCCATAACACCAAGGTAAGGAGGAGGGGAAGGGCTGTGTGTGTGTGTGTTGTGTGTGTGTGTGTGTGTGTGTGGTCGGAGCTAAGACCTCTGGACGGCTGTCTGGGATCCATGATGCGAAGGTAAGGAGCAGGGGGAAGGGCTGTGTGTGTGTGTGTGTGTGGGGGGGGGGGGGTAGGGATGGGAGCGAAGGATGGGGAGGGAATCTGCTCAAGTGGAACTTGATGTAGAGTTTAAATACGCAACCACTGCATTCTGGTGTCTGCTCTAGTGTAACCTACTATGGTGTGCTTAAATGCAAAAATGGACTCCACTGCAGTTCTGTGTCCAGTTAGCTGTGGTGTTCCCCCCACCCACCCAAGTGTGTTTAAATGAAAAACACCCTCAGTCATGTATTTATGCGAAATATTCGGCTTATATATGGCAGCGTCCCTCCTCTACTGTCTGCCGCTCTCTGGTCTGCCATGACCCACAGGGGTGTGTTAAAGGGCACTTTCACAGTCCCACTTAAACATCCCTGTTCTGCTAGCACACAGCTCAACAGTGATCCGCTGTGGCCAACACACCGAGTCGAGAGAGAGAGAGAGAGAGAGAGAGTGAGAGAAACAGAGAGAAAGAATTGCTTGATTAATACTTTGGCAGTGTTGTATTTATGTTCGTGCCAATAAAGCTTAAAGAACTGAAGTGAATTGAATTGAAGAAAGAGAGAAAGATGGACAGAATGAGAGAGATAGGGATGAAGAAAGAGAAAGAGATGAGAGAGAAAGACACACTGAAGACACACAGAGATAAGGACTTTACCCGGACTGGACTGATAGAGTGGCACCCCCGTCAGGCCACCACAATAGCAGAAGAACTTTTTCACAAATGAACTCTAATGTGGATGAAGCAGCTCAGCTCAGCTAATGTGGCACCTCTGGCCACGAGATAGATCTAGGGCCACTCAACTGATCCCAAGTCAGACGCAAAGGTGGTAATTTGGCCCTGCCAGCAAGTAAGTAATTGGTGCCCACAGCCATAAGACTGCAACCCTCAACTGATCCGAAGTCAGCTGCAAAGGTGGTAATTTGGCCCCATCAGTAAGTAAGCAATGGGTGCCCACAGCTATGAGACAGCAGCGCTCAATGATCCCAAGTCAGCAACAAAGGTGGTAATTTGGCCCTGTAGGTAAGTACTTGTGGATGAGGATGTGCCTCAGACTCTGAAAGACTCCTTTGATCTGTGTGTGTGTGTGTGTGTGTGTGTGTGTGTGTGTGTGTGTGTGTGTGTGTGTGTGTGTGTGTGGTGTGTGTGTGTCTGGACCAGACGACAGCAGGTGTGTGAGCGATGAGGATTTTGTGTCTAGCAGGCATTCTCTCTCTCTTTGTCATGCTTCTATGTGAGCTAAGTTATTGTTCCTCAACCCTCTCTATCTTTCACACTCACTCACCCTTATCTCGCCCTGCCTACGTCTCTGCACAGCTCTCTCTGTCTCCCTGGAGTGTGTGTGAGTGTTCTGTGTGTGTGTGTGTGGGGGGGGCGCTCTGTGTGTGTGTGTGTGTGTGTGTGTGTGTCTGGGTGTGTGTGTGTCTGCACTCTCTTGCCCCCCTCCTCCTCATCAAAAAGCCTCTTCAGTACTGCCTGAGTGACTCAGAGGGACACTTTGTGTCTCATTTACTCTCAGTGACTTTTTTTGTCTTTCTCTTTCTTTGTTTCATCTCTACATTTTACACTTTTCTTCACCTTTCTCTCTCTCTCTCTTTTTTTGTTTCATTTCCTCTCTACATTTTACGCTTTTCTTCACCTTTCTTTCTCTCTCAAGTTTTTGCACTACCTTCTTTTCTTCTCTCTCTCCATCTTTTTATCTGCCTTCTATTCTGTCTTTCCCCCCCCTCTCACATCTCTCCCTTTTCCCTCTCTTTCTGTGTCTCCTCTCTGCTTCTCTCTCTCTTCTCTCTATCTATTTTCTCCTCCTTTCTTCTCACTTTTTTGCATCCATCCCTTTACTTTCTTCCCTTACTTTAACCTTAATTCTCTCTCCTTTTCTCCACCCCTCTCTCTTCCTCTCTTTTCTCTTCCCCTCTTTCCTCTTCGCTCTCCCTTTCTCCTGCGGGTTCTGCAGCTCCACCACCCATCTCACGGGTTCCGCTTTGGAACCGTGCGTGAGAGTAGCGCAGAGGACTACATGAAGAAGAGTTTTCCGGAGATGCATGAGTACATGCGGCGCTTCAATGAGCCCACCACACCTGATGGGGTCGCCACCCTCAAGTAAGAGCACCCTGACCCTAATACTGCATCCAACACCACGCCCAATCTGTCACTAACCCCCCACCCACCCCCCACACTGAGACATGAGACATGTCCCAACTTCCTCCATCCCATGGATTGTGCATATAATGAATATAATATAATAATTTCAATGGAATTGAATGGCTTTGAAACACATTTTCAGTGGACAGATACTCATGGGACTAAAACAGATTGGCTGCAGTGTTCACATTCAAATTCATATTCAGGATGGCCAGAGCTTTCAAAACAATTTGGTTTGATTGAGGGGTGGGTGTATGGGGGATGGTGCACTATGACCCCCTCTGACCTCTAACCCCTAGCCTGTCTTGCGATTACCTGTCTGTCTCCTGTCATCCCGTCATGCCATTTACCAGTCTCACTCTAAGTCCTGCCTGCCTCGCCCAACTTGTTTCGGTCGCAGCTACCCGTGCTGTTTGAACTGATCTCTGACAAACGGCCCACACCATTTGGCTGCTAGCTATCAGGGATATACAACAGGGGGTAGTTGATGGCTTCTCTGAAGGGGTCTTGAATTCAAAAGGCTTAAAGATGAAAAATGTGAGATGTGAATTTTTGAATGGCTTGTTTTTGCTCTGTCAAGAGAGGGTCTGAAGATCTGAACACACACTCCTTTGGGAAATCTGTCAGTTGTTTACCCAGAGGAGGTTGTTTCTCTATCTATCTATCTATCTATCACACACACACACCACACACACACACACACACACAGTCTCTCTCTCAATCTATCTCTCTCCTCTTTCACACACAAATACACACACACACACAGAAAGACACACACACACACGCACACAGTCTCTCTCTCTCTCTCAATCTATCTCTCTCCTCTCTCACACACACATACACACACACACACACACACACACACACACACACACAGACACACACACACTCAGTCTCTCTCTCTCTCTCTCTCTCTCTCTCTCTCTCCTCTCTCACACACACACATACACACAAACAAACATGTACACATACACACTCACACACTCATTCTGCTTTTCTCATAAATTACACCAAATGGGATAGAGAGAGTACTACATCATCAAGCACTAAGTGTGATATGCCATATAAAATTCAGCCATAAGAGTGTAACTAAACTTTATTACCAACCTTGCACAATAATAACAGAACTCCAGGACAACATTTATAAACAAACCAACTCAATATTCTAAGACAAACCTACATAACCTAGGTATTTAAAATTAGGTAATTTAACCTAGGTAATTTAAAATTAAATGCTGAATCATACTCACACACACACACGGCCACATACACACGCGCACCTCCACGCACACACACACACACACCTCTATAATGGCATAGTCACCAGTTCTCAAAGGGAAAGAGTGAGCTGAAAAGGCCCTTTATGAAGCACAAGCTGTTTAAAGTACCTCCAGTAATTGCTTTGTAATGGTTTAGTTTCATCGGCAGATGTTTGTGTTCCAGAACCATTTCAAGCTATAAACTGCTGCAAATCGTACCATATTTAAAACTTTATTGCATATTGGAAGTGATGGTTAACAGCCAAATTCTCCCCAAAGTTTTTGCAGAAGACGCTTTCGAGGGTCGTATCCTCGGCAAGGCTGAGTGTGTTTCACTGGCATGTGTAATCAGAGTGAGGCGTGAGTTATTTTAGCTGCCGAGGTGGAAGCATCAGACATGATTGCTCTGACAGGCCTATGATGCAGGCTATTTCATCATCATGTTTTATTAGCTGTGAGATGTAGGAGTGTGTGCTTTGCCCTTCCTCTCATGTGTGTGTGTGTGTGTGTGTGTGTGTGTGTGTGTGTGTGTGTTTATCTGTGTGCACGTGCACGTACTGTGAGTGCGTGTATTTTTGCACGTGTGTGTGTGTGTGTGTGTGTGTGTGTGCGTGCACAGCTGGTCCCCTGTGTGACAAATGACATATCACTCTCAGCCAGTGTCATAGAAGCAGCCTGCCAAATTATAGCTCTTGACCTCAATGGATCCAAAGCAATTCTGAAAGTGATTGTGTGCGTATTTATGTGTGTGTGTGTGTGTGTGTGTGTGTGTGTGTGTGTGTGAGCACTAACTTCACATATAGATTTCCTTTATATGTGGATGCAGTGTTGTCATACATGAATGTGCAAGCACTTCAAGAAGTGCCCAACCATAAACATAAAAAATAATCACGTGTGTGTGTGTCTAAGTGTATATCCCTGTGTGGACAGCTGTACACATGTCTAAGTGTGTGTGCCTATATGCACAGATGTGTGTGTGTGAGTGTGTGTGCCTCCTTGTACAGATGTGTGTGTGTATTCTCTGTAAGCCCTGTCCCCTCTGTGTGTTGAAGGACAGATCCCCCTAAGTTGGACGCTTTCATAATGGACAAGGCCCTCCTGGACTATGAGGTGTCCATCGATGCCGACTGCAAACTGCTAACCGTGGGCAAACCCTTTGCCATCGAAGGTGAGTGATCTCCCACACACACTCTCTCTTTCTCTCTCTCTCTCTCTCTCACACACACATACACACACACGCACTCACATGAATGCTCTCTCTCTCTCTCACATACACACACACACTCTCTCTCTCTCTCACACACACACACACATGCACAGACACACACTCACATGAATGCTCTTTCTCTCTCTCTCTCTCTTTCTCACACACACACACAGTCCCACCACCCCTCCTTCATTACCTCAGTAAGGTGACTGTACTCAACTGGAGAACCATTTAAAAAAAAACAACAGAGAACCATATAGGTGTAGCATATCCCCAAAATCTTTTCTGTGTGTGTGTGTTTGTGTGTGTGTGTGTGAGAGAGAGAGAGAGAGAGAAAGAGTGATTTACATGTGTTTGATTTCTTCAGATTTATTCAAATGTATTCTGTCACACTCCATGCAAGGCAACACAGCACCTTTGCTCAGGAAGCATCGACTGTATCACTGGATTAGCACAGGATCGCAGACTATGTGTACTGTATGTGTGTATGTAAATGTGTGTGTGGTGGTGGTGTGTATGTGTTGGTTTCTTCAATTGATGTCGGTTGTCTGTGTGTTTGTATATGTGTTGGGGTAGGAGTGTGTGTGTGTGTGTGTGTGTGTGTGTGTGTGTGGCGAATATCCTGCAATTATTACCCGAATTTCGTGTGTCGCCTGTTCCTCTCTCACTGACAGACACGGGGTCGGGTGTCCACTCGACAACGAGCCGAGGCGTGTTCAGTGAGAGAGCTAAACCAAATCCGAACCGGGATTACTTGTGTAATGACATATCACCAGTGCAATCCTTAAAATGCCTTAAAGTGCATCCTAAAAATGCTTTTGTTGTGAAGGTGTATTCATGTTAGTGTCATGCTAAGTGTGGTTTCATCGTTTTATTAGCGCTACTGATGGTTTTACAGCCGCATTGGCCCGCACATGTAGAAGTTTGTTGGTTGGAGGCTACCTTAGAAAACACGAATGAGCTTATGAGCTTCATGTCAAGGGATATTGGCAACATGGCAAGCTAAACTAACTACTTGTCCAACGTTGTTGTACAGCTAGCACACATAACGTTAGCATTATTTTGCACCGGACGTAGACAAATAATTGCTTAACGTTACCTTACATGGTCCAGCTTTATCAATAATTCACATTCATCTTAAGTCCACCAATACCTGTATTTTAGTCATGCAGGCATAAGCTACAGACCAGCAGAGTGCTTAGCTAAGAGATTTGTTGGTGCTTTCAAAAGATTTACAGAAAGTATCATAAGCTTATTGATTATGCATCTCTGCAGAGCTCCCTCTGCTGGCTACCCTGTGGAACTCTCCTAACTCCTCTCACAACACAGCAACACAAGTTTAGGCAGATAAAACACTTTGCTTTCACACTGCTCAACCTGCGATGAACTCACAGCTTCAGTCCCCAGAATGTAGCGGGTTGAGGAGTGTGAGGAGTGGGAGGGCTTCTGGAGTGTCTCCCTGTCACACCTGGGCTTTGTCTATCTACTGGCTTTCTGAGAATCTTATATGCATATATGTGCATATAATGCAATATATGCAGGCTTTGTGAATCTGCTGGCTTTCTGAGAATCTTATATGCATATATGTGCATTTAATGCAATATATGCAGGCTTTGTGAATCTGCTGGCTTTGTGGGGATTGTGTTGGATGCAATTCTTGGTTTTAGGGGGAAGCACCCTAAAGCCAAGGTTACAGCAAGGGTTTGTGTGTGTGTGTGTGTGTGTGTGTGTGTGTGTGTGTGTGTGTGTGTGTATACTGGAGGAGGGGCACACAGCATCTTAACCCAAGGTTAGAGCGAGCAGTGAATCAGTTTGTGTGTGTGTGTGTGTGTGTGTGTGTGTGTGTGTCTGTTTGTGTGTGTGTTAATTAGCCCCACAACTCATCTGGCAGATGTCCCATCGTTTTCTGTGGCTGTGGTGACACAACAGTCGAGTGGTTTAGCTGTGCCTTTGCCACCCATTCTCATTCATCCTGTACAGGATTACCATAGTGCCAGTGGCCACGGAGAAGCTTCTAGAACACCAACTCTGTTCCCTTTCTGCCTACAGTTCCTCTTTAGCCCCGCGGCCTCAGAAGTTTCTTTTCCTCAATAAATTCTCATCCTTCTTTTTGGAAAGAGAGAGATAGGTACCCAACCTCACCTGCAAGCCTCTTTCTTCTTTCTTCTCTTCCTCCTCTTTCTTTTCCTCCTTGTCCTCTCCTCCTCTCCCTCCTCTCCCTCCTCTTACTTTTTCACTCTTCCAACCCCTCTATTGTGTGTGAATCACTACCCTGTGTGTGTGTGTGTGTATGTGTGAATCACTACACTCTGTTAAATTTTACACCTGGCCAGCTCTGCAGTGCTGAGACACTAAGTGTGTATGTGCATGTGTCTGTGTCTTTCTGCACTGGTGCACTGTCTACTTAGGTGTGTGTGTGTTTGTATGTAAATGTGTGTGTGTGTGTGTGTGGTGTGTGTGTGCAGGTGTTTTTGATGGAAGAGTTGGACTCTCAGTGAGTACCCCATTGATTCCGAGGTATTCACTGGGGGTGGCAGTGACATCACTGATATGGCTTTTCCAGGCTAAACTCCTCTGAACGCTAGTGGCTTTGCCTAGACAAATGCTCTTGATACACTCAGGTTATTTGTCTGCCAAGTTTATAAAACGTATTAATGCTGTCTCATAGAGGCTCATGTTAACGCAGTCCCATAGGAGCACATGTATACAGTCTATAACACATGTTAGTACAGTCCTATAGACACACATGTTAGTACAGTCCTATAGACACACATGTAGCAGTCTATAGAAACACATGTTATACCTATAGAAACACATGTTAGTACAGTCCTATAGACACACATGTTAGTACAGTCCTATAAACACATGTTAGTACAGTCCTATAGACACACATGTTAGCGCAGTCCTATAGAAACACATACTAGCAGAGTCCTAGGTTCCAGAGGTCCCGACTCTGAGAGATCCAGGACTGTAAACTGATGCTGCTTCAAGTGTGGATCACTTCTCTCCCGAGTCCAATTTCCATGTCCCATAAGGCAACAACAGAATTATGGATTCTGTAGAGGCAGTGCTGAGTGTGTGTGTGTGTGTGTGTGTGTGTGTGTGTGTGTGTGTGTGTGTGTGTGTGTGTGTGTGTGTATGTGTGTGTGTCCGTGTGTGTATTCTGAGAAGATAAAGACAGGAGGAGGGAAGAGGCAAAATGTTAAGAAAGAGCAGGTCAGAAGCACATTGATTAAGGAGGGGGGAAGAGAAAGAGGAGAGATGAGAGAAAGTTATGGTGTGGACTGTGGAGAGAGAGAGAGAAAGTTAAAGGTGTGGACTGTGGAGAGAGAGAGAGAGAGAGAGAGAGAGAAAGTTAAAGGTGTGGACTGTGGAGAGAGAGAGAGAGAGAGAGAGAGAGAGAGAGAGAGAGATAGAGAGAAAGTTAAAGGTGTGGACTGTGGAGAGAGAGAGAGAGGGAGAGGTAGAGAGGGAGAGGTGGAGAGAGAGGTTTAGAGAATGTTGTCACCCCAAGGCTATGACCTGGGGCAGACTGCAGGAGGAGAGGAGTAATTGGGACTGGACTCTATTACATCTCCTACCTGGACTTCCTCCTCTCCTCCACTCCTCTGCTCCATCCTCTCCTCCACTCCTCTCCTCCATCCTCTCCTCCACTCCTCTCCTCCGTCCTCTCCTCCATTCCTACTTAATCGTCTCTGTCACAGATTTCGTGCTGGTGGTGTTTGCAGACCAGGGGAGGGGTGATGGGAGCTGTGATTTAGTCCATTTGGAGTATTAGCCTCCTGTGGGGAAGGCACCCATTTATCTCTCGAGAGGAGGAGGGGGGTGTTTGTGCGCGCGTGTGTGTGTGTGTGTGTGTGTGTGTGAAGAGGGGAGGTGATGGGCGAGTCAGAGTCAGAGGCCATTTGTGGTCCCTGGGGATAGGGGGAGAGAGACAAACTGGGTTGTTTTGGACACTTACACGGCTGGGTTGTTTTGGACGCTCACACGGCTCAGCTAATGAGCCCCTCCAGTGTGATTGGGAGTGTGTGAGCAGTTTTGCCAGATTAGTGCAGTCTTTCAGCTCACACAGCGTTTCCACAGGAACTCTGGAAGTCTGACTCTGGCTTTGACAACACCAGCAAATCAGCCAGGAGAGTTCCCTCTGTGTCTGCCCTCGAGTCCATTACAGGGCAGCCCATTTGTCAATCACCAAAATCCTGGGCCAATCAGAACCACTTATCTGACATGGGGCAGGCTTTACAGAATATAACATACATGCAGATGATTACTGTATGATTTCTGTTTCCCCTCAAATAGAGTAAACAATTCAATAAAGGTAAAACCACTGTTTGCATGACAACTTCATTTAAAACCACTGGTGTACTTTATGAAAGACTTCTTTGCTGCGTTATAATTAATGGGCATTGAATAATTCATTTCCAGACTGACGCTTAGTCTCAATTGAGGTGCAGTCTGGGTTTACCCAGCCTACAATGCAGCAGTGTTTGGTGTTTGTTATGTATTAGGCTGTGTTGTAGGCATCTGTGGAACGGTGAATCTGCTGTCGGTCTGTGCTGGTGTGTGTCTATAAACTTATTTGGATTCACTCTGAGTGTGTTGCATGTTCAGGTGATGATGTATGTCTCTGAGTTATATAGCTATATTTAAAAAAATATATACAAGTAGATTTGTGTGTGTGTGTGTGTGTGTGTTTGGTTGGGGGGCTCTGTGAGTGTGTGTGTGTGTGTGTGTGTGTACAAGCAGCGTCTACTGAAGTGTGTGTATATCGGTGTAAATGAGCTCTCCTCAGCGCACGCGTGTGTGTGTGGGGGGGATTTGTGAAAATTCCATTTCATGAAATAGTGTGTGTGTGTGTGTAAATGTGTATATGTATGTATGAGTGATGAGGTATTTGTGTGTGTGTGAGGGAGAGAGAGAAATGGAAGGTGTGTGTATGAATGATGAAATGAGTGTGTGTAAGTCAGAGTGCAGTTGGCACCTGTCACCCTAGGACGGTTCAGTGGGAGGAGACAGATGATTGACAGGTGGTGGGTGTGAGGGAGGGCAGAGGAAAACAACACGCTGATTGAAGGCGATTCACACCCATCTGTCATCAAGCAGCAGGTGTCATATCCTCTCCGCCCTGCTCTCTGTGTGTGTGTGTGTGTGTGTGTATGTGTGTGTCTGTGTGTGTGTGTGTGTGTGTGTGTGTGTGTGTGTGTGTGTCTATGTGTGTGTGTGTGTGTGTCTATGTGTGTGTGTGAGAAGGTGCATGTAATTATGTGCAGTAGTGTTTTTGCTAGATAGAACAGATACCATATAGCTGCTTTGAATGGCTGTATGTGTGTGTGTGTAGTGGCTGAGATGTCTTGGGTCATTTCTGTGTGTCTTCCATGGCCTTTCATCAATCTCATTTTTCTCTCATCCCATCTCCTCCTCATGCTCCAAATGTCTTTGCCGACTCCGGAAGATTCCGTCATTGAGCTCGCCTCAGGATCCCTGTCTAAGAATCTCATTTCCAAATCTCATTAAAAACTTCAAAGCAAACAGTGGAAAGTTATAAGATCAGCAGTAAAGGTACAGATGTGATCTAGATGGAGAACGTTCTCTCTCACAGCCCCAGAGCCGGTTCTAAGTGGCAGGATTATTCGCTCCTGATGCCGAAGGTGTATTGACAAGTCATTGCGCCGTTCTCATGTATTGTGTGTGTGTGTGTGTGTGTGAGAGAGAGAGAGAGAGAGTGCATATGTGTGTGTGTGTGTGCTAAGGGAGAACAACAAATAACAGATCCCTTCAGTCAAACCTCCCCTACCTTCTACTGTGGTTCTAACAGAGTTCTGGTGTTCTATGACAGGTTATGGAATTCGTCTGCCTCAGAACTCTCCCCTTAGATGCGGTTCTAACAGAGTTCTGGTTTGCTGTGACAGGTTATGGAATTGGTCTGCGTCAGAACTCTCCCCTTAGCCCTGGTTCTAACTGTGTTTTCACATTCTATGACAGGTTATGGAATCGGTTTGCCTCAGAACTCTCCCCTTAGCCCTGGTTCTAACTGTGTTTTCACATTCTATGACAGGTTATGGAATCGGTTTGCCTCAGAACTCTCCCCTCTCCTCCAACATCTCTGAGTTCATCAGCCGCTACAAGTCTGATGGCTATATGGACATGCTGCATGACAAGTGGTATAAGGTGGTGCCCTGTGGCAAGAGGGTGTTCGCCGTCACCGAGGTGAGTGTGTGTTTTTGTGTGTGTGTGTCTGTGTGTGTGTGACAGTGAGTAGCGATCTGATTGATATCTGAATGAGTGGTCATGCATGTGTGTGTGTGAGTGTGTGTGTGTGACAGTGAGTAGGGTTCTGATTGATATCTGAATGAGTGGTCATGCATGTGTGTGTGTGAGTGTGTGTGTGTGTGTGTGTGTGTGAGTGTGTGTGCGTGTTTCTGTAATTCATGAAGTGGAGAGAGAGTCAGATAAGCAAGTGCTTAAACAGTGAGCAGTCTCCCAGTTTACCTTGTTATCAAGACCCCCCTGAGAATACAGGCTGCTTCTCAAATACAGATGGATCAGTATGGGTTTGAGTGTGTGTGTGTGTGTGTGTGTGTGTGTGTGTGTGTGTGTGTGTGTGTGCGTGTGTGTGTGTGTGTGTGTGAAAGAGATAGAGAGAAGGGCCATAGCCTATGTAGTGTAGAGCTGTTGGACTACATCTTAGTTATCTTGATAAGCTGCAAAGCTGATACAGGTGAAAGGATCGATGGTCTTAAGAGGAAGGGTGTGTGTGCACATGCATGTGTGTATATCTGTGCGTGTGTGTGTGTGTGTATCTCTGTGCACGCGTGTGTATGTGTGTGTGTGTGTGTGTGTGAAATTGCTTGTGTGTGTATCTTTCCGCATGTGTGTATGTGTGGGTGTGTGTGTGTGAGTGTGTGCGGTAATCACACATCCACCATACTGACTGTGACATTGGAAATTACAATTCAC
>PYXC01002514.1:67500-115000 GCA_015244755.2 Tenualosa ilisha | reverse complement strand
TCTCTGTGTCCCCCCCTCCCTCTCTCTCTCCCCCCTCTCCCTCTCTCTCTCCTCTCTCCTCCTCTCTCCCTTTTTCCTTCTCTATTTATCTCTTTCTCATGGAAAGAATACAGAGCAGGACCTTCTCTTTTCCTCTTTATTCCTCTCATCCTCCCTTCATCTCTCCCTCTATCCCTCTGCTCCTTCGTTTCTCTCACTTCCTCTTGCTCCTCCTCTCCCTTCACTGTTCTTTTCCTCTCTTTCTCATGCTCTCTGTTCCTCTATCTTTCTTTCCCTTTCTCTCCTCCCTCTATTTTCCCTCCCTCCATCGTCTCTGTATCACGCTGAGTGTGGAGGCAGGCCAGCTGTCTGTACCCTTCTCTCTCTTGCTCCATCCATTCCTCTCTTCCTATCCCTCTCACTCACTCTTTCTGTCCCTTCTCTCTCTTGCTCCCTTCATTTCTCCCTCTCCTCTCCTCTCTCTCATTCTCTCTGTCAAGCTCTCTATCTCTCGCTCTCTCTTCCCTGTTGAGATGCTAACCAGCACTCTCTGGCTCTTTTAATTTCTCCCTCTCTCATCCCTCTTTTCCCTCTTTCTCTTTCCTTCTCACCAGTACCCCTCTCATTTTCTCTCCTTCTCTCCTCTCATGGTCTCTCCTCCTCTCCATCCTTTCCTCCCCTCCTCTCTCTATCCTTCTCTCTGCTGTTCAGCATGGAGCATGGATGCAGAGCTGTACTTATTCTCTCTCTGTCGCTCTCTCTCTCTTGCCCCCGTGCGTCTGAGGATGGGTTCGGTTGCCCTCGGCGTGGGCGAGTCAGCACGGAACAACGCTCACATTTTCAATTTGGAATGGCAGACGCTCCAAATCATTTTTCCAGCTGACAAACTCACATTGAGCGTTAATCTTCATGAGCAGAGCAGGCAGCAGCTATTGAGGCAGGATGGGCAGAGAGAGAGGAGAGCAAAACTACATTTGGCTCCAAAACTGCCTCTTCACGTAAAAAATACCCTGATGGATCCATAAAATATAAAATATATCTCTATACCTGTGCAAGGAGAAGAGAATTACACACTCACACACCACACACACACACACACAAAGCGGATGTCCAAAACCACTCACGGTGCAAGATTTCTCTAGAATAATTCTCTCTATTGATTTTGTAACCCTCTGTCAGGGGCTTTCATAATCTTAAATGCAGGAGATGGGCCAGTGTTAAGCACACTGGGCAGTATCCATCATCACCAGGAACCGTCTGGAGGCCCAGCGAAGGCGTTCTCTCTCTGACAGTGATCCACAGGGTAGGACAGCATTCCTCAGCGAGCCCCACAGGCTTCAGACCTGTATGTCTGATTCCGGTGAGCAGGGAAGCAGACGGGAAGACAGGCGGGAGTTCAGTGCACACGGCATTCAGCCAGGGCTGTACGCCTGGCCTCTATTTCAATTAAACAAGAACTTTTTCAATTCCAATTAGTTCTAGTCAGAAGGATCCCTCCTGTGTCGGGCGGATGCTGAGGTCTAAAAATGTTCCCCTCTCCTGCCTGCACATGGCAGAGCTGTTCTCTTCAACTTCTCTCTTAACTCTACAGCTTCAGCCTGGCCTGGGCAGGATCACACTGCCATCTACAGGCTAACTTGGGAATGACTACTGTGTTACGGTCATAACTGCATGTACTTTCACTTCATGTAGTCATTGTGTATGTGTTCACTAATGTATGTATTCAATGTCCTTTCTCTCTCTCTCTCTCTTTCTCTCACACACACACATACACACACACACGCGTGCACACACACACACACACAGACTCTCCAGATGGGCATCCGTCATTTCTCAGGGCTGTTTGTGTTGCTGTGTGTGGGGGTGACGGGGGCGCTGCTAACGCTAGCTGGTGAGCACGCCTTCTACCGGCTGGTCCTGCCACACATCCGACGCAGACAGAAGTTCAAGTACTGGCTCCACACCAGTCAGGTGAGCAGACTGACTTGCACAAAGACATAGAAATGCCAGGGGCGAATGCACGCACACACACACACACACACACACACACACTCTTCTCCAGGTGTATGATTATCTTGGCCTCAGCAGGTGTGATCATACTAACTCACACACACACACACACACACACACACACACTGTGTTTGCATTACAGCTGACATGTGTGATTATTTTCCACACTGACTGAGCAAACTCTCCAAATCAACACACCTAAGGTTTACAAACAGTAGGAATGCCTACAACACACACACACACATATACACACACACAGACATGCGTGCACACACACACACACTAGACCAAGATTACAGCACACCTGTGACATCCACAAGTGCAAGTCCACAGTGCAAACTCTAGTGCAGTCTAACAGTTTTTTTCACATAAGCTCAGTGGTTCACTGGTTCAGCACAACACTAGTGCAGTCTAACTGGTTTTGTGCATAGGCTCAGTGCAACACTAGTGCAGTCTAACTGGTTTTGTGCATAGGCTCAGTGCAACACTAGTGCAGTCTAACTGGTATTGCGCCAGTCTTTTAGGCAAGGCCACCTTCTGTGATGACACAGATATTGGCTCTGCTGTTGTGGAGCCTCTGGTTAGAAAGTCTATGATTCCTACATGCCTTTGTATTTTACTCCTCTGTAAAGTGTATATTTAGGTGTATCCTGGGCACAATCCGTCCAGGAAATTGCACCATAAAGTACTTATTCCTCACAGGTTTTTGATTAATTCAGTGTGTGTAAATGTTTATTGGCTGTAAAGTGAGTTTTATGGTGCTGGTTCCCCATGTCGCGCTCACAGCCAAAAGCCCAGTCAATAAACGTGTATTTCACCTTGACATTTACGGAGCAAAAATCTACTTGACAAAGCTAGTGCGCCTCCTGCTGGTAATGTCTGGTAGTGGCAAAGAGTTTCCATCTGTTGAAGCTAAGGCCTTCGTGAAATAATACTGGTTATTGATACTGAGGGCCATGATGGTGGTGAGGATGATGATGGTGACGAAGAGGAGGAGGATAAAGATGGTATGAAGAGGAGGAGGATGGTAGAGAGGATATTGATAATGGTGATGAGAATGATGATGGTGATGGTGTGATATTGGAGCCCATTATTCAGCTGCTCTGTTTGTTTTCCACAGAAAATTCACAGGGCTTTGAACATGACTTATGAAGACGTGAAAAGCAACGTGCCAATGTGGAGAAAAGGTTGGAGTTCAGCTGATGTGTGATGTGATGATTTGGTAGTGACACTTTTAGTGTGTGGATGAGTTGACCCTCAGTGACGGCCCCTCTCTGTGTTCCCTCTGTCCCTGTTCCCATGTCTCTCCCTCTGCTCGACGGGTCTCCCTGCCCCCCCCCCCCCCCCCCACCCCCCACTGTGCTGTCTCTCCATTTGTTTATCTCTCCCCCTGCATTCTCTTCCTGTCTGTCTCTTCCTTCTTCCCCACCCATTCTCTTTCTTCTCATCCTTTCTGGTCTGTCCCTTCATTCTCTCCATTGCTATCTCACTCTTTCTGTCTGTCCCTACTCTCTCTGTTGCTGTCTCACTCTCCCTGGCTGTACCGTCTCTCTCTCCATTGCTCCCTCACTCTCCCTGTCTGTCCCTGGGTCTCTCCCTCAAACCTCTCTCTATCCCGTTTCCTGTTTGTCCTTTCTGTCTCTCTTCCTGCCCCTGTCTTTGTTCACCTGTCTGTCTTTCTGTCCTCCTGTCTGATTTTCTCTTCCTCCACTCTCTCTCTCTCTCCCTCTCGCTCTCTCCCTTCTCTCTCTTGCTCTCATTCTCCCTCTCCCTTCTTCTTCTTCTCTCTTTCTCTCTCCCACCACTGTGTCTCCTTGGCAGCTGTAACCTGCAGCGCTCTCAGGCCCCCCAGCCCTCGACCACAGCGCCCTCTGTTGGTTCTTTCGCCCGCTGGAACAACGAGAGCAGCCGTGCGGCCAAGCAGGCGGCCGAGGCTCTGGCGGCCAAGGATAACAAGCGTGTGCACTTCAACTTGGAGACACTCAACACACGGCGGCTGCTCGCTCGCATGGGGGGCAGAGGGGGAGGAGGAGGGAGGGGCGCTGAGGAGTCTGGGGCCACGGCTACGTCATCGGAAACAGGAAGAGGACCAGGAGCAGCGGCTGGAGCTGGAGCCGGGGGAGGGGGGCGATCCGGAGCAAGAGTGGTGGCGTCGCACGTGTGTGAGAATGGGGGTCCAGCAGTTTTGCCGTCCAGCGGTGCCGGTGTGAGTAGTGGGGGTGGCATTACTGGTCATCACCACGGGGGTCTGTCCATCCCCCTCCCTCTGCCGCGCTCCGTGGCCTCGTCCCTCTCCGCCTCGATGGGCGGCTCCTCGTCGGTGCCCTCGGTCTTGACAACAGTCTCCACGGCAACGGGCGCGGGGGTGTCGTCGTGCGGGGCGCCTCCACGGGACGGCGAGCTGGAGGAACTCACGCAGCACATCGACGCCATCCGGGAGCAGCTGAAAGCCGCGCTCGCCCGTCGGGCCGAGCTTCAGACCACGCTGGCCAAGGAGAGAGCCAGCGCCGCCGCCACGGCACCCACGGGGACCCTGCCCCTCGCCGTACCCCTCACCCTGCCCTCCCGCACAGCAGCGGCAGCGGCAACGGCCACCCCCAAAAATGGCCAGAGCCAGAGGTGATGCTCGTCCAGGTCTCCAGGGGGCAGCAGCAGTACTCTGGTCTGTCCCCTCCAGCTGGTCATCTTCACTGAGCGTCCTGTGTCCTGTCTGAGCGCTGGGGACTCTCTCTCTCTCTCTCTCTCTCTCTCACACACACACACACACACTCTCTCTAATGGGGATGGGGGCAGGGAAGGGTGGTAGGGGTGGAGCGGACTGAACACACCCTCTGACCCCAGAATAAAAGAAAGAACTGCTGACCTCTGTGGTCCCCTGAGCACAGTGGAAAGGGGCTTTGAAGAGTTTCCAAAGAAAACTCTAGACAGGAGCCGCTCAAAGTCTGCACGCAAGCCAGTTCATGGCTGATAGCTGTTTGAGGTGCAAGTTGCTACACACACACACACACACACATAAACCAGCATGCCCATGAAGACACTGTTGACAAGAGTTGAGAACAGAACTCAGTACACACGCTCTGTCTTTCTCTCACACACACTCACACACGCGCAAGCTCTAAGATCCCGCGGTGTGTTTTTTATTCTCTTTCTTGTGCTTACGTTCAGTGTGGACAGAGGAAATGAATGTCAGGACTATGGCATGAGATGACAATCTGAACGCAGGCAGAGAGAAAGAGAAAGACAGAGAAAGAGAGAGAGAAAGAGAGGAAAGTACAGAGACGAGGTGATGCTTCAGTGGTGTTTTCAAGGTTTTCAGTTTGTTTCTCTGAGACACAAGTTCGTATTGTTCTACTGTTTTGATGTATTTTTCAAGACCCAAGTTTGCAGGGAGGAAAGGCTCCTTTTAAGGCCGACAACAGACACAGCACCGGCACAACTTTCTCTCCAGGGCTGCGACGCCAGATCACCGGTGCGGCAAAACTTCATCCGTTGTAGAACTTCCAGAGAACTCAGGGTACGAAGCGCTGAACTGGGCCTGTGGTAGAGCCAAGAAATGGCAAGCAGCTTTTAATCCACTTTGGTTTCAGTGGGGTTGGGAGCCTGAACAACTGAAATATTAAACTGTAACTGTTTTGACAATTTCTTTCATGGCTTTATCAGTGTGTTTTCAGGTTTGTGTGTGTGTGTGTGTGTGTGTGTTTGTGTGTGCCTTAATCTTATTTTAAGCACAATTTGAGTGGGAAAAACAAAGCTGATGTTTTCATATCCCTCAAAATATAGTGTTTTATGGAAGTGATTTTTTTGAGTTTATTGATATCAGGGGTGAACAACTTCAAGTTTTTTGTGGGCTCTATTTACTAGCAGAGACTCACACACAGACAGACGACTCGGACACAAATACTATGTGCACTTATGCAGTTTACTTTACAGTTAAATACATCTGAATGGGAGAGGAAATCTAGTTTTGTCACAGATTGTAAGATTATTTTAACATTGCCAAAAAAAGAAAAAAAACAAACAAAAAAAACCCTACAATAGATAGCAACATGTTGCAAGGCTACAATCAGTCGGCTTCCTCACAGAAGAGCAAATAGGCACAGAGAAAAAAGAACATTGAACTTCATGGATGAAGCACATCCTTCCCCACCCCTCGACCCCATGACCCCATGACCCCAGCACCTCTCTAAGAGTATGTGTGCGGGAGTCTGGCGAGCCTGACTCTAATATATTGCACAACTAAACTTCCAGTACTGTTTGCAATGTGCCCACTCCCCTGCATTGCATTGCATAGCCTTTGACCATAAAAGTATTCTATCACAACTAACCAGCCTCTCAGACAGGTGAATGCATGTGTGGACACCTGCTTGGTCAGACCAGACCCACTTCGAAACCAGAACGGACCGGACCAAGTCCATCAGAGTGTCAGGAGCGGTCTCTCGAACCCGGCCAGAACTCTCACTACCCCCTTCCCTCCCCCTGCACACACACATGCACACACAGCTGTCTGAGCACCCCCCACTTTAATAGATGTGGACTGACAATGCACTGCTCTAAAGGGGCTTAAGTCAGTCTTGGTCTTATTGCCAGGCTTATGATGGACACTATATGCGGTGCTTAAGAGAGAGATTACCTCCTCTCCCACAGGCTGAGACATGCAGTGGTGGCCCTCTCTAGTCAGGATTACCAGAGATCCCAATGGTCAGCAGTAAAACCTGAACCCGTCCAGATTTTCAGACTAAATGTTTATTAAGAAAACAACAACAAAAAAAAAGTAATCAAGATTGGTCTTTTGTGATGCAAGTTTGTCTTGTGCCTGTAGAAGTCTAGAAGTTTCTCAAAGGCAAAGCCTGACGAGTACAGCAGTGTCCTTCACTTTCACCTCTACATTTGTCAAAATCAGACAGCTTCTTGTACACTTCCATTCTTTAAGACAAGGCATACACACACAATTAAAAACCCAGCAAGATCTCGCAAAGCACACACACACACACACACACACACACACTTCTGACCCAGTAAGACCTTGCACACAAACTGACACAGACACACACCTCCATACCCAAACAGAGATCTGTCCATATTTCTGCAGTAGCCTCTGTAGCCTGGGATCTGTGTTAGTTGTCAGAAATGGTTGCTACAGAGGGTGATGGGGAAATTGTGGGTATTATGCTCCTGGTCAGTGGAAATAGACTACAGTTGCAGAAACTTCTGGAAACAAGTGCAAATGTTAGTGTTGTTCCCTTGAGCAAAGATGATTAAGTCCTCTACCCTCTATGTGTTACCCAATAACCCACTGGCTCTATGTTTATAACCCTTAACTGCAACTAGGAGGTCCCTCCGGTAAGGCTTTCAACCTCTTTCAACTTCACTGAAGTTCTGTTTATTCACTATTGTTTATTTCAGTTTCTTTTCAGCTTTTCTGCCTTTGAGTCAAAAGGTTTAAGGCGGCCACTGAGCCTTTAAAAGGTCACACAATCACTCCCACACAGATTCTGTGGCATTCCTTCCTTACTGTCCAGCTGTTCTGGTTATGAAAGAGTTAAGACTCAAAAGATGAAAGAGGGGGGGGATAATATGGAGGCTTACAGCACTAGGGGGCTAGAACTATGGACCAATAACCTCCTACAGGCCCATCTCTTCATGGCTCTGAGAGATAGATAGATAGATAGAGAGAGAGAGAGAGAGAGAGAGAGAGAGAGAGAGAGAAACATGACTGAGGCCTTGCCATCATTTCTGCCACACCAAGGGTGAGTAAATGCCCACAGAAGATGCCACACACGATGAAATGGGACAGGTGAGGCACCAGGAGGCCGTGACAGGTGAGGCATCAGGAGGCCGTGACAGGTGAGGCACCAGGAGGCCATCACCCCTTTGTATCTAGGCTCTTGTCAACCTGCCCCCTGGTGTCAACCTCCCATAGTCAGACAAACTGCATTTGACCAGAGGAAAAAACCAAAAACCAGTTCCATGAAGCATCGCCGTCATTCTGTAGAGCACTTCTTCTTGTCCTGAAATGCAAAGGAGGGACACACTCTTACACTAAAATTGATCAAGTGTTTTTTTTTTGTTTTTTTTGTTTTTTTTTCGATTGTTAAAAACAAAACAAATGAACAAAAAAAATGTTCTCTTCGATTGGAGACCCCCCAGATCAAGGCCTGATTTGTGTTTTGTTTTAATGTCATTTCATTTGTTTATCTTTCTTTCTGTCTGTTCTTTTTCTCAATCTCTCTCCTCGTGCTTCTCCTCCGTGTCTGTGGCACCCAGGTCCAGTGGGGAGGAGAACGAAGCAGAGGAGGAGGAGGAGGAGGGCGAAGCCAAAACTCTTTGAGTGTGTGTGTATACGCGTGGCAAGGGTGTGTGAGAGATGTGTGAGAGCACAGAGGGCGGAGGTGGGGTTGGCTGGGGTTGGGAGGCAGCAAGCAAACTCAGGTGGGTGTTAGGGGGGGCTCGGATGTGGCTTGGGGGGGTTGCTGTTGGGAGGGGTCTGTCTTGGCGCACTGCAGAGAGTTCGCTGCCACGCTGCTCGCCTCTGATGCAAGCAAGTCCGTGTGTGAGGGGGAGGGGCCTGAAGCAGGAAAGGGCGTGCCCGTTTCTAGCTCGCCGCCTACTGGGAGGGGCTGAGGCGGGCCCACCCCCTGGACACACCCTCGAGCTTTAATCTCCACGGAGACCATACTGATGGCTCCTCCTCTTTCTCCTGCTGCTCCTGTGGCTAGTGCATCTGCAGGCCCAGACACCTCTGTGCTCCCAGGAGACGCGTTCACGTGGATCTCTGTGACGACGCTGAGGGGTGGCGAGGACTCCTGCGCTGTCGGGGCCACAGCTGTGCTCCCCTCCCTCAGGCTGCTTGTCTGCAGGAGCGACCCACCCAGCTGGGGGCCCGACAGCGCCTCCGTCAAGATGGCCGCCGTCTCGGCCATCCAATCAAGCTCGCTGCCCACATCCGCGCTCGCCTCGCCGCCGACCCGCGGCTCACCGACTGCGATGCCGCTGGACGAGGACGAGGCCTGGCCACTGGTGGCCGTGGATGAAGCCTGGGCCTCGCCTGCCTGTAGCACCTGGCCATTGGCTGCAGGTCTGGGGCTGGCAGGGTTGGCTGCTGCTGCTCCTGCTGTGGCGTTAGCGTTAGCAGCGGCGTTGCTGGGGGTGGTGTTGTTGTTGAGGTTGTCTGCAGGGCCGTCTGGTTGGCCTGACCCGCCTGCTGGTTCTGAAGAAGCATCTCCTGGATGCGGATCTGCTGCAAGATGGCCGGCAGCTCGTAGTGATGGAAGAAATAGATCATGGAGTGCTGTAAAAGTAATCAGTCAGTATATCAAGATCAAAGTGATAGTTCGGAGGAATTCCAACTATGACCCTGTTGCACAGGCCTGCCGAGTGCTGTCGGTTGGAGGGAGAATGAAAGGATTTGGAACAATATGGAACAAACAGCGAATAGCCGCTAACGCTAACTGAATGCTACCGTGGACAATGAACATGAAAGTGAGCTTATAAGGCCACTAAGTTAGCATAAGCTGGGCATTCACTATTTGGTCTAAGCTGTACAAAATTCTCTTGTTCTCATTCTACAGACAGCACTTGGCAATCTTGTAGAACAGGGCTATGTTAGGAATTACTCTAAACTATCACTTTACAGTGTGAGCATTAACGCTTGCACCTGAAACAAGCTAACAAGCAAACGACCTGAAACATCTTCCCCAACAGTCGTCATATCAGCATGGGATTGGGAAAGCAGAGCTAATAAAGCAATGGAGGTCACTACAAATATAAATGTCTCTCTAAAACTAGCATTCCTGTGTTTGCAAACACAGTGATTTAGCAATCTGCTAAGTCCAACAGGTGATTGAAGCCCTGTCATGTGGGCCTGTGACAGGTGATGAAGCCCTATCATGTGGGTCTGTGACAGGTGATGAAGCCCTGTCATGTGGGCCTGTGACAGGTGATGAAGCCCTGTCATGTGGGCTGTGACAGGTGATTGAAGCCCTGTCATGCGGGTCTGTGACAGGTGAGCTCACCTGGATAAAGAGCCATGAGGTGACCAGCGCCAGACTGCTGTACTGCCCGTTGAAACGGTAGTGGTAGGCGTAGAACGCAAAGTGGTACAGGTAGAAGAACCTAGAACCAGGAGCACAAACACACAACAATAATGCAGAGGCTGGGATGGGAACAGAAGTGTGTGTGTGTGTGTGTGTGTGTGTGTGTGTGTGTGTGTGTGTGTGTGTGTAGGTGTGTGCCAGTGACCTTTGCTGGTGTATGTGTGTGGCTGTGGGTGGGTGTGTGTGTGTGTGTGTCTGTGGTCTGTGTGTGTGTGTTTGTGGTGTGTGTGTGGTGTGTGTGTGTGTGTGTGGTGTGTGTGTGTGTGTGTGTACCTGAGCCAGTGGCGTTTGCTAGTGTTGGTGTGGCAGCAGATGGCATCATACTGGTCGGCTAGCCACACGATAAGGATGATGTAGAACGCGGTGGTGGTGTCGTTAAAGAACTCCGACATGATGGCCTCCATGCCTGGAGAACAGAGAACACAGGACCCATGTTCCCTTTAGAACCCATACAAGCTCCACAGAGTGCTGTCAGGCCAGAGACCACCTCAGCTGTCCAGAACATTCTTTTAAAATTTCACAATTTCTGATTTTTTTTCTTTCTACTCTTCAGTAGTAAATGAGAAAAGAGAGAGAGAAAGTATGTGTGTGAGAGAGAGCGACAAGAGACCCGGGAGTCTGTTTGGAGATGACATCAGACGGCACTCCTGGGTCTCCATGGACACTGAGCTGTTGGCTGCTACTACCTAATATTAGCCCTCTTGAACAACAGTCAGAAGGAGAGAGAGAGAGAGAGAGAGAGAGAGAGAGAGAGAGAGAGAGAGAGAGAGAGAGAGAGAGAGAGAGAGACCACACTGCTGATTACACCAGTCACTCAAATGATCTCTTACCCACGAGTGCGAGGATAACTGTGAGCAGAGGGGCTGCTGGGAAGGCGATGGTCATGTTCATCTCCAACATCTGCAGCAGGTCCACTGAGGAGCAGCACATCAAAGCCAGTTATTCTTACTGCACTGTGCACAGACGTACACTAGAGGAAAAACAGCAAAAGCAACATCAAAGCCAGTTATTCTTACTGCACTGTGCACAGACGTACACTAGAGGGTGATATACATACATCTGCAGCAGGTCCACTGAGGAGCAGCACATCAAAGCCAGTTATTCTTACTGCACTGTGCACAGACGTACACTAGAGGGTGATATTCAGACAAACTTACATCACAGTATTCTCAACTGCTATATATCTACGGCACATTACACAAATAAACTCCAGGGGGTGACAGTGACCCAAATTTAGAACACAAGTTATACCTACTGCATTGGACACAAATAAACACTAGGGGGAGATATTGACCCAAATTTAGATCATAGTATTTTCGACTGAATGAACAGTGCTAGTATGTTACTCATTATCTACAAATAAGGAACAGCAATCCCACTTACATAACAAAATTGCTTTCTGGCAATTGCAACAGTTGCAATTTTGCGACAAACTAATCTGCATATGGAAATATGACCGTGCAGCAAACTTCCAGCAATCTTCTGGTAAAGTTGCTGTACATTTCTGGCAAACTAAACTAAACATTGTCACTATGGACAAATTTGTCACTAAAAGTTCATTAGAAGTTCGCCATTCCTGCAAATTGTTTTGTCAAATCAATAGCAAATATATTCACCACTAGTGACAACTTGCCATTGTTGCAAGATCATGGCCGCAACTTTGAGAGCAGTTGTGCCACATTATTCTGGAAAACTAAACTGTAAACTGTAAAGCCCCATTCAGACACATCATCCTGGAATCCACTCTATTGTTTCAGTCATGAAAACGTCACCAAATCTGCCTTCTACCACCTGAGAAACATCTCTAGACCTCGCCCCTCACTCTCCACCTGAAAAGCATCTCTAGACTTTCACTCTCCACCTGAAAAACATCTCTAGACTCTCACTCTCCACCTGAGAAGCATCTCTAGACTCGGCCCTCACTCTCCAACTGAGAAGCATCTCTAGACTCTCACTCTTCACCTGAGAAACATCTCTAGACTCTCACTCTCTACGTGAGAAACATCTCTAGACTCTCACTCTCTACGTGAGAAACATCTCTAGACTCTCACTCTCCCCCTACTACTAATTGCTACTAATATGTTTCATGCCAAAAGGAACCCTGTGTGTGTGTCTATTTAATAATGATTATTCTGGGGGACATATTTAGGGAAGACCTGCAGTCTGGGACTTTGGAAACTGAGGCAGAACTTACCGATGAAGACGAAAATCTGATGATGAGAATACCTCAGCAGCATGGACACAGACAGAGTCTGAGAAAGAGAGAGGGGGAGAAAGAAACACAGGACAGAGAGAGAGAGAATCAGTACAGCCCAAGGTGCTTGCCCTTTTTCTGACTAAAAATTCCAGGCTTTACAAGTTCTTCTGTCTGTCATCCATTGTTTTGTAGTTATTAAAGACAGACAGGTGTTTATGAAGGTATTTTACTCTTTGACATTTTTTAACGGATTGTCAACTTAATATACCCATCTGTGAGCAAAACCTCCAAACCTTTTGAAGTCTTTCTCCCAAAAGCCAACACTGAAAAATGGCCATCTCAATGACGCCCCCCCCATCCCTAAACCTGCAAAGACTGAACTGGCATTGGACTAGTGCCCTCTTGACTGTGAGTGAACAGTGAGTTTAGCTTCCAAGTCATCAGCTCCGTACTATCAGCGTGAGGGGAACTCTTATCTCTGCCACCCCAACCCTGCCTCGCTGGCCAACGAGTGGAATGGCACTTCTGTGTGTCACATTGTCAAACAGCTACTGGCAGGTTAGTAGGTTGCAGGTCAGGTTCCACCTATGGCCAACAATCAGTCAGTCGGTGAAAGTGTGTGTGTGTGTGTGTGTGTGTGTGAGTAGTGAGTGCCAGTTACAGCTTGTCTCCATGACTTAAGCCCTGGCATAGATACAGATACTCACACAGGAATATGGCCATAATAACCCTGGGGGCGTGGAGATTCACGGTGGAATACTACCATAAAAGCAGTCATATTTATCTCTGGTGTGTGTGTGTGTGTGTGTGTGTGTGTGTGTGTGTGTGTGTGTGTGTGTGTGTGTGTGTAGACATTTGGGAATATAACCATGATAACAAGGCTTTTAAGTGTCGCCAACAGAGACGATACTCAGCAATATCACCATTTTAACAAGCAACGTGGACAAACTGAGCTTGTGGGACAGAGACAGACAAATAACAAAGGCAGTAGGAGGGGGTGGTAGATACTCACAGATATACTCATTCTAACAACAGTGGCCATATTCAGCCAGTGGAGTCCAATACTCACAAATATGACCACTGTAATGACAGAGGCCATATTCAGGCAGTGGAGTCCAATACTCACAAATATGACCACTGTAATGACAGAGGCCATATTCAGCCAGTGGAGTGAAGGTGACCACTGTAACGACAGAGGCCATATTCAGCCAGTGGAGTCCAATACTCACAAATATGACCACTGTAATGACAGAGGCCATATTCAGCCAGTGGAGTGAAGGTGACCACTGTAACGACAGAGGCCATATTCAGCCAGTGGAGTCCAATACTCACAAAGATGACCATGATGACGAAGGCGGCCAGGTAGGAGGTCCGGGCCATCCACATGCTGACAAATCGGTAGTGCTCCCCGGACACCACGTTACGCAGGAACCCTGTCAATCAATAACCACACACGCAGACACACACACGCACACACACACACACACTGTCAGGAGACAAGAGCTGTAGATGCACGCCACTGAAACTGTACCGTGTGCACGTAAGTGTGTGTGTGAGTGTGTGTCCACAAATGAATTTAAACAATGTGAAAAAGGCAAGAAAATCCAACCATGACATCAATAAATCCAAAAATCCAATCATCTCTACAGAAATGACATCACAGGGCGACCCTTCACGTCCAGTTTAACCGACACAAAGAAGGAAACCTATTAAGTTAGGACACACATCAACACCTCCCATTAGGGGAGGGACAACCTATCAAACCTCCCATTAGGTGAGTTAGGAGCACAAACCTATCAAACACCTCCCATTAGGTGAGTTAGGAGCACAAACCTATCAAACACCTCCCATTAGGTGAGTTAGGAGCACACACCTATCAAACACCTCCCATTAGGTGAGTTAGGAGCACAAACCTATCAAACACCTCCCATTAGGTGAGTTAGGAGCACAAACCTATCAAACACTTCCCATTAGGTGAGTTAGGAGCACAAACCTATCAAACACCTCTTATTAGGTGAGTTAGGAGCACAAACCTATCGGTCAACTTCTTGGCTTTAAAATGTCATAACTGCCACCACAGCAACCATCGAACCATAAGATAATATCAAACATGCTTGATTCAGTCTGATTCGGTCGTAATTGCATAACGGGAAAAAATGGAAATGTTTTACGTCTGTCACCCAAACATCAAACGACTACTGCAGTGGCTACTGGTTACATTTACATTGATGCATTTAGCAGACGCTTTTATCCAAAGCAACTTACATTTGTCAACTATCCATTGTTCAGGGCCAGCCTCCCCCAGAGCAACTTAGGGTTAAGTGCCTTGCACAAGGGCACGACAGTGGCAGCTGGGATTTGAACCCACAACTTTTTCAGGCTACTTGCATGCTATCCAGGTTCCTTAACCGCTACGCTACCACCCCAATGTGTTTATCTATGATTGTCTATGACTAGCCCGGATGGTCCACTAAATGACTATTGTGAGGTCTGATCCTAGCCTTAGTTTATTGGTCTGGCTTCCTTGAAGGCCATAGCACAATTCTTCCAGAAAGGGTTCATGTTTCAGCTTGAATCACGTGCTTTATCATACCATGGAGAACAGTATGGGTTACTCAGCTTCAAACACTTGCATGTGTTCAGACACAGACACAGTCTGACACACACACACAGACACAGACACACACAGACACAGTCAGACACACACAGATACAGTCAGACACACACACACACACACACCACACACACACACACCACACACACACACACACACACACACACACCACACACACCTTTATTCTCCTCGTTCTCAGCCAGGGCCTTGACACTGGACATCAGGATGTCATCGTAGCCCAGGAACTCGTCGAGTAAGAATCGACTGAAGCCGTCACCAAAACACTGGTCCTTCATCGGGTCTGGAAGACGCAGAGGACAACACTGATGTTTTACAAAGTGCACCATAGCAACAATGACTATCACTCCACCCAACCAACCAACCAACCAACCACACACACACACACACACACACAATGTAAAAGACTGGTGTGTGTTGGGTGTGAGACACAAAGGAAGTCCAAACACACACACAATAAGAGACTTAGGAGGTGTTTAGAAGCCTGCCAGAGCCTTGGTGCAACAGTAAGACTTTCACACAGTCTAACAGGAATCTCTCTCTCTCTCTCTCTCTCTCTCTCTCTCTCTCTCAGCAAGCAGATTATAGGTCTAGCACAGGGCGCACATGTGGCCCAGCAGGCTTCTTAGAAAGGTGAGTGAGAGAGTGAGAGTGAGAGTGTGAGAGTGTGTATGTGTGTGTGCAAGTGTGTGTGTGTGTGCGTGCGTGCGTGTGTGTAGAAAGAAATGTGTGCGTGTATGAGTGTGTGTGTGTGTGTGTGTGTGTGTGTGAGAGAGAGAGAGTATTACTCTCTGTTCTTTCCTTTTATCTTTGGAAAGCACACTGAACTGCCTGTGTGTATAAAGAAACTTGCCTTGCCTTGGTAAAACGTGTATGGGGCATGTGTAGCTAGAAGTATGCGGGTGTGTGTGTCCTACCTAGAGTGACCACCATAATGGGGATGTTGAGGTACTGCCAGGTGGCCTGGGAGAGCGTGTGTGTGTGTGTGTGTGTGTGTGTGTGTGTGTCCTACCTAGAGTGACCACCATGACTGGGATGTTGAGCCGCTGCCGTGTGGACTGAGAGAGCCGCAGGAAACCGTACTCCAGAGAATACTCCACTATGTACTCCTCCTGAGGCCACACTGCAAACACACACACACACACACACACGCACACGCACACACAGAGAATAATCAAAAGGGTTGACACACACACACACACACACCCCTTACCCTCACTCATACACACACCATGGGTTTGGTAAGCTGGAGACTACATGTTTAATACACCTAGGATGAACAGACCAACAATATCAGGGAAGACATGACTACTCATTAACAGCTCCACACACACACACACACACACACACACACACACACACACACACACACACACACACACACACACACACACACACACACACACACACACAAAAAGAGCAAACTAACAGTGCTTCTGCCCAGGGCGTATTTCAGGAACTACACAACCTAGCCAGCAGTGTCTGGATTGACGATGTGGTTTTAACTAAAGTTCTTTTAAGGCAAGTCACTTAATTCGGCAGCCATCTTGGTGACTCACTTTGGGCAATTATTTTGGCTAACAAATGCAGGCCCTATCTAAATGAATAGGGAGATATCCATATCTCCGAATCGGCAGGTTGTATTCATTTTAAAAGTGTATAGTGTGAATCCCCGTTTAAATCTGAATTAAACACAGAGGTTGCCCAAATTCTTTCGGACATCATTCTAAACATGAATTTGCTCACTGCGTCTGCGCCAACGTTCACCACATGGCTATGTCAGAGAGTTAAACAAAAGACTAACCGTCAATCATGCTGCTAGAAACAACGTGATTGGCTACTTTCATTGTGAGACTCCACCATCCTTGCGTTACCAGCTGCCGTAATGCATTTCTATGGAGGTTTTTTAAGTAATGTGTCACTGGTTTAACTGAGAGTACTACTCTCCCACAGACAGGAAACCACTGGAGGATCAGCCTGTATGATCACAGGTCACACAGCTATTGTCAGCTGCCCTCAGTTCAGTTCCCAGACAAACACAAAGATAGGAGAAAAACAAGCAGCGCAGGAGCAAACAACAGTAATCAAATAAGACTATTATTATCAACAGTAATTAAATAAGACTATTATTATCAACAGTAAAGAAATAAGACCATTACCATTAACAGTAAAGAAATAAGACTATTAACATCAACAATAATCAAATAAGACTATAACTACCAACTATAATCAAATAAGGCTAATCATATAAGACTATTACCATGAACTGTAATCAAATAAGACTATTACTATCAACAATAATCAATTATTATCAATTATTAACAGTAATCAATCAGTCAGTATTATGATCAATCAGTATTAACAATAATAAAATTAGACTTTATCATTCACAACAACCACATAAGATGAACCATGTCCTCCCTCTGACAACCAGTCAAAGTACTCAGTTGTCTCCACATGCTGTATTTAGTGGCCTTAGCATACAGACGGTAGGAGGGTTTAAGCATGGGTATACAGGAGCATGCACAGGAGGGGTTAAGCATGGGTATACAGGAGCATGCACAGGAGGGGTTTAGCATGGGTATACAGGAGCATGCACAGGAGGGGTTAAGCATGGGTATACAGGAGCATGCACAGGAGGGGTTAAGCATGGGTATACAGGAGCATGCACAGGAGGGTTTAAGCATGGGTATACAGGAGCATGCACAGGAGGGTTTAAGCATGGGTATACAGGAGCATGCACAGGAGGGGTTTAGCATGGGTATACAGGAGCATGCACAGGAGGGTTTAAGCATGGGTATACAGGAGCATGCACAGGAGGGGTTTAGCATGGGTATACAGGAGCATGCACAGGAGGGGTTTAGCATGGGTATACAGGAGCATGCACAGGAGGGTTTAAGCATGGGTATACAGGAGCATGCACAGGAGGGTTTAAGCATGGGTATACAGGAGCATGCACAGGAGGGGTTTAGCATGGGTATACAGGAGCATGCACAGGAGGGTTAAGCATGGGTATACAGGAGCATGCACAGGAGGGGTTTAGCATGGGTATACAGGAGCATGCACAGGAGGGGTTTAGCATGGGTATACAGGAGCATGCACAGGAGGGGTTAAGCATGGGTATACAGGAGCATGCACAGGAGGGGTTTAGCATGGGTATACAGGAGCATGCACAGGAGGGGTTAAGCATGGGTATACAGGAGCATGCACAGGAGGGGTTTAGCATGGGTATACAGGAGCATGCACAGGAGGTGTAAGCATGGGTATACAGGAGCATGCACAGGAGGGGTTAAGCATGGGTATACAGGAGCATGCACAGGAGGGTTAAGCATGGGTTTTCACATGGCTCAACAACAAGTGGAGGTGCATAAGCTGCTCCATCAGGTAAAGTCACCCCGGTCATTGACCTCAGGGTCAGTTTCCTGAGTAAGCTGTGCTCTAATATATAGATGACTACTGAACTGCCATCTATGGAGAAACCTACAGGGCAACAACCTCAAGTCGCTCCACAAAACACACACACACACACACACACACCCTTCCATGACAGCTGAACTCTAGACCCAAAACACCATAAACCCACACACATTCACTCATACTCACACACGCGCACACACACGCACACACACATTCACCAACAATAAAGTACACCAACACACACACAGACCTGTAGACACACAAGTGCACTCACGCACATGCATTTACATACAAAAACACACACAGACACACGAACACACACATGTCTCCTTGTGACTACTGAGCAAGCTGATGGGTGCGGGTAGAAGATGGAGTAGCTCCCCGCTGCCACTGTGCCCTCTGCAGCTACACTTTAGTCCTTCAAAGCCTTTTGGAATGCACTGTAAACTGTTTTAGAGCCTCCTCCTCTCTCTCTCTCTATCACACACACACACACACACACACACACACACACACACACACACACACACACACACACAAAGCTAACATTGTTCCCTCGAGGATGAACACACACTGGCACACAGACACAGATGCTTGTGTGCCTGTGGCAGTATGGCAGCCCCACCTAACAGGCTGGAACTTATCTAGGTGTCCAGATCCATGTTCCAGACACTAAGCATGAACACATCCCGAATCTTTCTCAATCACCTGCATTAAATGCACTTAAATGCTGCATCCATCAGACAATAGATGTGTAAAGAAGGTAGATGTGTCAAGAAAAACAGCCCTGAGCCCACGGCATCATCAGTAACCAAAGCAGGGTTTTGTGTGGAAGCAAATCATTTATTAGAGAAACAAGAGTGATGGAGTAGACAGGAGAGAGGATGACATCTACACTGGGACCAACACAGACCAACCCCACTCTGACACAACACACGCACACATGCATGCTTACACACCAGTGTGGACCACAGAGGACATGTGGTCTCTAGTGAGGAGGACACTGGTCCTTGGTGCCTACTGGTGCCTGGGGTGGATCTAATGAGGTGGGCACTCTACTGGGGAGGTGAAGAGAAGGAGTGGAGGAGCAAACAGAGAGAGAGAGAGAGAGAGAGAGAGAGAGAGAGAGAGAGAGGGAGTGGAGGAGCAAACAGAGAGAGAGAGAGAGAGAGAGAGAGAGAGGAGAGAGAGAGAGAGAGAGAGAGAGAGAGAGAGAGAGAGAGAGAGAGAGAGAGAGAGAAAGATGGAAAGAGAAAGAGGGAAATATATGGGGTAGAGGGGGCAGAGATATGCTCCCCAGGAGAACTCCTGAGCTTTGCCCAGCAAGGATGGAGAGGGTGGATGGGAAGACAGAGAAAGGAGGGGAGGGGAGGGGAGGACAAGAGGAGAGGAAAGGAGAGGAGGGGAGGGGAAGACAAGAGGTCGGGAGAGGAGAGGAGAGGAGAGGAGGACAAGAGGAAAGGAGAAGAGGAGAAGAGGGGTAGACAAGAGGCGAGGAGACAAGAGGAGAGGAGAGGAGAGGAGGACAAGAGGAGCAAAGAGGAGTGCCAGAGATGGGGGGGGGGGGGGGGGGAGAGGTTGGCAGTAGTGCAGAGGGGTGTGGATCTGTAAGTGACTGCATGAGTCCACGAGGTGCATTTACTGGGAAACACACAGTGAGTGACCTTTCCCGTGTGATACCATACAATGACTACAGTTACATGGAGTGGCCTTTCCCGTGTGATGCCATACAATGACTACGGTTACATGGAGTGACCTTTCCCGTGTGATGCCATACAATGACTACAGTTACATGGAGTGGCCTTTCCCGTGTGATACCATACAATGACTACGGTTACATGCACAGTGAATCCGGAATAAGGTCAATATTCGGGTGAGGGCAAGTTCCTGAATAATCTGTTGTGGAAGAGCAGTGTGCAAAGTGAATCGCCTCGTTTACATATCAGTTGCTCTATTCCGGTTAGGTCAGTGATGTAGCCTACAAAGTTGCCTTGTATTGAATGCATCATGCCAGCTGAACATGCCCACATGCGAAAAAAATCACTCCAGTAAGAAGCATTTTCCGATTAAGGTTTACACATGACCCTGAATATGTTTAATTTCAGGCATAAACCAGGAGGTTTATTTGGGTCTTTTATTAACCGGAACATGGCCAAATTTGGAAGATGACAATCGGTATTAGGAGTTTACGTGACTCGAGTGCAAACCGAGTATCGCCAATATTCTGTTTAAAACAAGAATATTACCTACAAATGACCATAGACAATGTTGCTGTATATGCAGTAAATATTGAATACTCTATATACAGATAATGGTTTCATTAAACAATTTATATGTTGAAACTTCAGCAATACTGTATTGCCAAGTGTGACTGCGACAAAATAAATCTAATTAGCCAGCAAATGATGGAAGAGAAGCAACTGTACCAAATACAAATGAAGCCAGTTTAGATGGCCCCTCAACACTGCACTACTGGAGCGGGGGAGGTGAGGGGGAGGAGGAGGAGAAAGAGATGGAGTGGTGCTGTCTGGGGGCAACACTGAGGCAGTGGAGGGAGTCAAGAGGAGTCGGTGGGGGAAGAGGAAGAGGAAGAGGAGGAGGAGGGGGGTATAGTAGAGGAGAGGAGGAGGAAGAGGCAGGTCGGTAGAGGGAGATGGAGATGGAGAGGGAGAAGAGGAGGAAGAGGAGGAGGTGTTGATTTGCTGGTTGCTGTACTGATTGTTGCTTTACCTGCTCGTGTTAGCATCTCAAGCTCGGAGACAGTCTCCTGCAGCGGCTGCATACCTTTAGAGGGGGCCTGGCTGAAGGACAGCTCCACGGACTCATTCAGGCCCACAGCCGAGCCTCCAGCCTGCACAGATGGCCTCAGGCGCGGCTCCATGTCCAGCTCAAACTACACAACATGGATGGGGGAAGAGAGAAGACAAAGTGGAAGAGAGAAAAGAGATGGAGAAGGTTTTATGTGCCCAGTGTGTCCTCAACTAGGCAACACACACCCACACACCACACATCACACACCAGCACAGTCCTCCCCTAACACCTTCTTCTGTTTCTCTCCATCCACTCATTCTCTCTTTCTCTCCATCTCTGCAGCCCCCTTACCACTCTTTTCATGTCCCCATCATGCTATCCATTTCTCCATTACCCCCTCCCCTGTGCGCCTAGATCTCCCTTCCCCCGTGCGGCTAAATATTCCCTCCCCTGTGTGCCTAGATCTCCCCTCCCCTGTGCGGCTAGATCTCCCCTCCCCTGTGCAACTAGAGTGCGCCGAGTTTCTTTAATGCTGCTTCCTTTGTCTGTCCATTCCCTTGCTCTGTCTTTCTTTCTATACTTTCTCCCCAGCTGTCCATTTTTCTCTCTACCTCCCTCAATCCCATACCCTTATTTCTCCTCTCTTTCTCCATGCGCCCTCCCTCTTCCCCTCCTTCTCCCTCTCCCTCACCTGCACCGAGCTGTTGTCAAACATCTCCATGGTCATCTCCTCTTCCTCCTCCTCCTCTGGAGAAAGGTGGTGCACGGCCCCGGCCCCCGCTCCAGCTCCGACCCCTGCTCCAGCTCCAGCTCCCTGCCCCGGCCACTGCCGCATCCCCCTCTGCCTCCAGGCCTCCGCCGCCACCGGGCTCGTCTCCCTCCGACTCCTTGACCAGGCCCTGGAAGCCTTCGGTCTCGTAGAACTGCAGGAAGATAGGCGCCCGGCTGGAGTTGCGCTGGATTTCCACCCTTAGGATGCCGTCGCGCGGCCACTTCTCCCGCACGTGCTCCAGACAGTTGATGGGCGAGCGCGAGAACGCTATGTGGATGTATGCCAGGATGAAGAGCACAAACAGAGCCTGAGGAAGAGGAGGAAGACAAGAAAGGACCATCATTTCCTCGTGCATGTCCTTTTTTAAATGTTCCCTTAACACTGGTAACAACAACAACAACAGAAGGTGGCAGCACACGTGTGAACATATCAACACTGACTCAGTTTGGAGGCATCTCTGATCTACAGGGCAGTAAAAGGTGAGGCCCAGGGGGTGGAGTGTTGCAGCCTGGCTGACTGAATCATCCCTGAGGAAAGAACGCTCTAGAGGACAGAGGACAAGGGACAATGACCGGCCCGGAGTGTCTCTGCGAGCGATCAAGCACAGAGGACTAACCGTGACGCTGCAACACACAGAACGATCCACTTGGCTCTTAAAGGGCCAGTTCAACTCAGATAAATATTCACTCCACTCATATGCCTCTTCTTTGCCCTCGCTGCACTCTGCCGAATATCACAAGAAACTGGGGATGTGCTGGACTGGAGCGCATCTTTGGGTTGAGTGACCTTCAATGGAAATATCACAAGACACCGGGGATGTGCTGGACTGGAGCGCATCTTTATTCTAGCACAGCTTGGAAGGGCTGCAGTGTCACACTCAGCCTAATCTTTCGAGCCATGTAGGGCGGCAGCGCTTCCAAACAAACCTTTATCTAACCTCACTGCGGTCGTAAATTTACAAAGATAGCATAACAAACATGGTAATGGACATGTAGGCTAATGTATGGACGCACTGTGCCTTTCAGCTATAGGATCATTCTTTTCATCCAGTGATGTTTGAGAACACTGGACGTCCAGAGTATGAAGGATGAAGATAAAGATGATGTCATCCATCTTGGACAGGTGCCACGATTCCCAGCTGTCCAAATGTTCTGACTCTGGACTCTGCCGCAGGCTTCTAAGAAGCTGACAGACTCTAAAGTCACACTATGTGCGGATGATGTGGTGCCGCAGCTACTGTGCACGGCATGTTGCCATGGCAATGCAAGCTTGTCTTTCATTTCACCATCCTCACGCCACTTCTCACCAACGATGTGACATTGTTGATAATGCCCTGTGGCGTTGGGTGAGATGGCAACATTAGTACTGTCCTGTGCCAGCAGGAAAGGTGACAACGTTAACTTTGCCCTCTGCCATTGATTGAGGTGGTACTGCCAATGCTGTGTACCACATGTAAGATGGCATGGCTAAGGCATTGTGCCATTGGTTGACATGGCATTGGTCTTGCCCTGTGCCATTCTGCAAGGTGGCTTTGCTACTGCCCTTTGCCGACGGGTGTGGTGGCAAATGATCTCACACTCCAGCACAAGCCTACAACTTCGTCTGCCTTTGTGCATGACAACATCCTTTGCATATCCACACGCACATCTGTGGCAAAGAATGAGAGGAAAATCACTGACCAGTGAGAGAGGAAACCAGCCAAATACATTTCCTAGTAACTATCTTATTAGTTTGACAACCTCTGCTAGGGATGTCACAATAAAGGAGGATTTCAGACAGTTGTCTCTGTATTGGACAAGCCCCCATGACAGATACAAAGGCGACCTCTGTCCCGTTGGTCTCTGTCATTCCCCCAGTAAAGAGTAGAACACTTGGCTGCAGTGCCCTCCTGTGAAAGACTTGCCCTTATGAAAAACTTCCTCCATTGCATAACCACGTTTCAACATATACATAGTCTGAATTACGATTAGGAAAACACAAAGCGCCCAGTCAGCAAAGGTGACTCGAGTAAAGTGACAATTTACCGCGTGCTAACTCGCCACTAACGTTAGTAACTTGGTGATGCCCAGACCGCAGAGGGCTCCCGCAAGGATCAGTGGACGAAGTGATTCTAGCTATCAACTGTCGTGCTTTAGTGCAGTAGTCACATTTTTTAACTGTCGGTGGGCCTAGTTATGCCATCTTAAGTTCCAGGCACTTACCAGTCTACCCTCGCCAAGACGTCAAAGAAAAATCCGTTTAAGATTTGTGTCTACAGTGGACAGGAGCGAAGCCAAGCATGCGCAGTAGACCCAAGGCTACATGAGCGCTTACCAAAACAAAGTCAGCTGTCCATACACACACACAGACTGCATCCAACCAAAAGCAGCCTAACAATCCTGTCCAGTGTCTACTACTGCATACGTGCCATGCTTTTGCCCAACTTTCAAACGTACATTTCTTACCTTTTACGCACAGAAAAAAGTGCTTGCATCTATTGCATATATTGTTGGACCCCCACCCCCACCACCAATAAAAAACCGTTATGCTAATCTCTCTTATGCCAACGCGCTAAATATATAACGTTAAAGTACAAAATAGCTTACCTTTAACAGGACAAAGAATTCGAAGATCCGACGAAATGATGGTGGGAACAGTCGTGCATAGGTCACTGCCATCTTAAAGAACAGGGCGTGAAAGAGTCGGTCTCGCACATTGATCAGTGGGTTTTGATTGAAATTGGGGTTCCTAATCCTGTTCGCCCCGCCATTGTTGTTTAGGGGGACGTTGTTGTTGTTGACATTACCCTGATTCTCAGACATTGTGCCCCGACAGAATGCTTTCGTGGTAAGCTTTAATCAGGTCAGATTCCAAGAACTCGGAGCTAGTGAGGTTCCTTTTAGCCAGCTATAAAGCTAGCGAAAAGGTGCTGCTAAAATTGCATTAATGTTCCCAGTGATGGTGGCTTGACTGTCACTCAGCGGTTAATGTTGACGTTATATGAAACAGACCTCTTTTTTAAGTCCTTTAGTGAGTCTAAATGTAAGTTCTAAGGTTGTCTCGCACACTGTGACCATTTCCTTTCGATGACTAACGTTAGCCCGAGACACTTTGAAATGGTTGCTCCACTTTTCAATCGTTGCAAGTTCAATGGAAGAGAGAACAAATATTTCAAATTTGCTGTTAGCTAAACATGAGTAGCTAACTTGAACTACACACTCCCTCTTTGCAAATCGATGTTCGATCTGTCAACAGTTTAAGCCAGTGCCAAATAAAAGTCTTAGCATTCTGTAACACAAAATCTCCTCTGCTGTTCAACGTAGCTCCCGTCAAAATGAAGCAAGTTAGATTTCTGGCAAAAAAAATATCCAATACTTACTAGACGACAAACAGCATCAGAACAGGCTAGCTTTGCTAACGCATACGTGTGCTATAATGCGCACTTCAATGTGACATCAGCCTGCGTTTCTTTCACGATGTTTGATTAAAGCCTCACAGAGAAGGTAATCCAATTACACATCAGACGGAAACAAACTCAGGGGAAAAATGACATCAAATAATTTCCGCTACTAACTCGCAGGTCAATTGTTAAAAAAAAACAGACATATTGCTAAAGCCAGAGGCTATGCCTTATCTGACGTTCCCCATTTGAGCTAGAATAGCTAACGCTAACTCTAGAACCCGTATGTGCAAGTTGCAGTTTTGCTCCAGTCGCAAACTTCTTTCCTTGTAGATTCGGTTGGTCACTCCTTACGATGAGTCAATCAGCAGGGCACGAATTATGTCTAATATAGAACGGACTATGGCGTGGACATCTACAAATTACACTTATCTAACATCCCCAGACCTGTTTACACAACCATTTTCTCGGTCTAAGTAGTTAGGAGGAACAAAAAATTACAGGCAAGACAACACACTGCCAAAGTAAAGGTGGCTACAAAAAGAGAAACAATAACAGCGACATCTACAGGTGGATGACCACATAATAGCTGAAATGTTCCTGATGTTGACATTGACTTCCGATACATTACCCCCGCTGCACGTGCCAGATTAGTTGAGATAATAAATTACCAAACATTAACAAAAACTTAATTAAATCTGTCAAATCTCTGCTGACTTCAGGATCAGGATCCCCAAAATATAGCAGCATGACTGGGTTGTTGCCTTTTTACGCCTTGTCTGTAGGGGGCACTAATGGAGCCCAATGTTTCGTTATATTGTGAGGAAACCAAAGAAGCACAGACATTGAACGGGGAAACAAATTAAGAGTTAGCTAACGTTTCAATTAATGAAGTATTATTTTTGTTATTCCTCATAAGTTGACTTATTGTTGACTTGCATGAACAGAAGATGGAGGTGGGGTATGTCTGTGAGTGGGAGAAGAGGCCGAGGAGCAATCATTGTCCTTCAATCCCGCTTGTTTGTGCATGGTCGTGTAGAAACCTCATCGCGTTTACCACCGATCTTAAGAATGAAGAGGACGAAAAAGGTGACGTATAATTATCTACTTTTTGTTACCGTTATTAATGATTCTGTCGTATATCATAGGCATTGTCTATTTATATGTACGTTTATTTTGGACCTGTGTAATACTGCTGAATAATTGTAAACTGGAGCTACCAATGTTAGGATAACGTCACTAATGTTGCGTCGACTATAATTTGTCATTGGCTCATTCTTAATCTGTATCTTGTCTGTCATTTCAGATCTTAGTCGTATGATTCATATTATCGATACGGAGCACCCGTGGGATGTCTACTCGATCAACTCCGGGCACACAGAGGTGATCAGCTGCCTAGAGTGGGATCAGTCCGGTGAGAATTCATCTGTGCTGAGATAACTGATCACAGTCGATTGGTTAATGAATCTTAATCCAAGCAATTCAAGATGGGCCTAAATGCGGATTCAGAGTGGAATTATTAGTTAACTTAATGATGTTTAAATGATGGAGTTTGGTGGTTGCCTCTGCCTGAACTGATAGTCCAACACAAAACAGTTCGTCAGATTATTTCCAGTTGTCCAAACCTGTTTCAAGGAAATGATAAAATCCTTCCATCTTCAGCCAAGAGAAAGCTCTAGGACTCAGGAACAGATTTTTGCTCTCCTAACCCTCAGTAACAATGTTTCACCAGCATCATGAGGGAGTTAGCTGTGCACACATACGAAACAAGTACCTGTTCAGTATGGATAGAAGTTTAGATATTATGGCGCTATGTGATATGTGATTGTGTTGCCGTGTGTTCTTCAGGTTCCAAGTTGCTGTCGGCGGATGGGGACGGCCAGATTAAGTGCTGGGCCATGACGGAGCATCTGGTGAACAGCTGGGAGTGCACCCAGAGCAGTGCTGTGGATGGGGACCCCATCGTGGCCCTGTCTTGGCTGCACAATGGGGTCAAGCTGGCCCTGCACGTGGAGAAGGTGAACGCAATGCAATAATATTTTGTTCATGATTAGCTGTGTGAATTGGCATCCTCCATACATGTGCAAAACAGTCATCCTTTTCTTTTGAAAATCAGTGTTTGTTCTCAGAAACATCTCAGTTTGTTTGCATTGTGTCAGACAGAAATCAGCTTAGAATACAACTTGTCGTTTCTTTGCCTTTCTTTCTTTCATTCTTCATTTATTTAAATCTCTTGTTCTCTCTCCTCTCCTTCCCCTCCGTTTGGCAGTCGGGTTCCACTAACTTTGGAGAGAAGTTCTCTCGAGTGAAGTTCTCTCCGTCCCTGACGCTGTTTGGGGGGAAGCCGATGGAAGGCTGGCTGGCCGTGACGGTCAGTGGGCTGGTGACGGTGTCCCTGCTTAAGCCTAACGGGGCGTTGCTAAGCGCCAGCGAGAGCCTGTGTCGTCTGCGGGGTCGTGTCGCGCTGGCCGACATCGCCTTCACCGGCGGCGGGAACATAGTGGTGGCAGCAACCGATGGGAGCAGCTCGTCCCCGGTGCAGTTCTACAAGGTGTGCGTCAGCGTGGTCAACGAGAAGTGCCGTATTGACACGGAACTCCTGCCGTCTCTCTTCATGCGCTGCACAACCGACCCCGTGCGGCGAGACAAGTACCCGGCTGTCACACACCTCAAGTTCCTCACACGGGAGAACTCAGAACAGGTGAGAGACATATAACCATTTATCACACATCTCAACTTCTACCTCAAGCACAGGAGCAATCAGAACAGGTGAACATCAGAGGGAGAGACATTTTGACATTGAGATATAGAATCTGCACGGCAATATACTTGCGCTGGTACTCTCTTGCACTATGGATACCATAGCACATTTCCACACTGCTCCTTTTTATATTACTGTATAATTTACATATTACAGTGGAACCTTACTGTAATGGCACAAAATGTATATCTTCCTTTGTATCTTTGCACTGTGTGCGTGTGTGTAAGTAAGTCATGTTTCTGTGTGCCTGTATGCCTGTGTGTGTTGTGTATAGAGTATCTCTATCTGTCTAACTATCTAGACTGATCCTGCAGAGACTCATGGGAAATCCGTGTATCAGCCTGATAGGGGCCCTCTCTGCAGCCCTCTGTGAAATGGTTTGTGGTGTGTGTGATGTGTACTGATAAATTAAGCAGACTAGGAGTCTACACACTGTGTAGATACACAACTGTCTTGTAACTGTAATGTTTTTGATGATTGCTGTAGGGTAACATGGATGTTGTAGACATTCCTCACTGTCACACTGTGTTGTGTTGATGGTTGTTGCTATGTAACATGGATGTCATGGATGCAAGGGTCTTGTGTTGATGTGTCTTGGTGGGTGTGGGTGGGTGTGTGTGTGTGTGTGTGTGTGTGTGTGTGTGTGTGTGTGTGTGTGTGTACACAAGTGTGCTAGAGTTTATGTAAGAGTTTCTGCACACTGGCTGCCTTCATAGTACAGCTTAGCTCTTCCCCCTTCACTGATAATCACATAATCTTATTCTGAGTATAATGTTATGAATGTGCATCCATAGATCTCATCTGGTGTTATTGTTACTGGTGTTACTGTTACTGGTGTTGCTGATGATGGGGGCCGTGTTTGTGTGTGTGTGCGTGTGTGTGTGTGTGTGTGTGTGTGTGTGTGTGTTTGCAGGTGTTGCTCTGTGCCTCTAGTCAGATGGGCAGCATAGTCGAGTGCTGGTCGCTGCGGAAGGAAGGCCTGCCTGTCAATAACATTTTTCACCAGCGTTCACCGGCCGGTAGGTCATCCACCACACGACTGCATAGGATGCTGATGTTTCAGCACCTTCAGCTGGGGATGTTTTAGCACATCAGCCATCACCAGCCAGTAGGTCATCCACAGTAGTACTGCATAGGATGCTGATGTTGTAGCACCTTCAGCTAGTGTAGAGACTGATCTGTCTCTGCTCTAACATTTGTATGAGGTAACCTTAAAGATAACTCTGGGGTAAATTAACCCCTTAGCCCTGTTGTTTGAGGTCACTGGTGCTGTCAGTAGGAAGAAAATCAAGAAAATTTGATACAACATAGACTGAATTGGTGAAATGGCGGCTTGTACTCCCTAAATAGAGAAAAGGAAAATGCAGTTGACATAACGTTTCCTTGCCCTTATCAGTTAGCGTTGGCGTCAGCGTTAGCTGCTGGTTTGTTATTGTAGACTTGAAGACTCACCCAGCCCAACCCACAAGCAGTAGGCTTGCACTGACTCATGTGTGTTAGATGTTTTTATGTAAGTTAGGTTTTTAAAACCAAGATGTCCTCTCTCTCCTTCCTCAGTGGGGGAGAAGCAGCCCATGATCCTGAAGTGGCGAATCCTCTCCGCCACCAACGACCTCGACCGCGTGTCCGCTGTCGCCCTTCCCAAACTACCCATTTCCATCTCCAACACCGACCTCAAAGTGGCCTCGGACACCAAGTTCTGCCCTGGCCTGGGTGAGCACATCAGACTAACTATAATCACACAGCAGAGGGAGAAAGAATCAGTCTAATTCTAATTCTGCAGGAGCGATAGCGTGAGAGAGCTCCTAGAATGAGATTGAGCCATACAGCAATATTTCTTCTCTCAGTAATGAGGATCGGCATCGCTAACTCATGCTAATATCTTGTATTAGCATTGCTACTTTATGCTAAGTGTGCGTGTGTGTGTGTGTGTGTGCGTGTGTGTGTGCGTGTGTGTGCGTGTGTGTGTGCGTGTGTGCGTGCGTGTGTGCGTGTGCGTGTGTGTGTGCGTGTGCGTGTGTGTGTGTGTGTGTGTGTGTGTGCGTGTGCGTGTGCGTGTGCGTTTGCGTGTGCGTGTGTGTGTGTGTATATATGCATGTCCTTTAGGTCTGGCTCTGGCATTCCACGATGGCAGTATTCAGGTTCTACACAGGCTCTCTCTCCACACCATGGGCGTGTACTACGGTTCCTCATCTGGTTCCTCCCAGCGGGTGGGTGAGGAACCCTCCATCAAGAGGCAGCGCACTGGGGGCCCCACCGTCCACTTTAAGGCCCTGCAGTTCTCTGGGACGTCCCTGGCCCTGGTCGGGGTGGACAACCATGGGAAGGTAGTCTTGTGCTTGTGATTCTGTCACTAGTCACTGTTGGATGAGTCTTGCATCTGGTCAGGCCAATACCATATACAGTACAGGACAGATTAATGGTTGCAAGTAGTTTGTAACCATTATTTATATGACTATATCATTATTTCCTCTACACAGATGGTACAATCATGACTTTCTAGACCTGTTTTCCAGATGCTGGAGGAATGTACTCAGCAGTGATGCTTTTTCTTTCTCTCTCCCTATCTCTCTCTCCCTCTCTCTCTGTTTCTCCATCAGCTGCACATGATCCGGGTGTCTCCCTCCATGGGTCAGATGCTGGACATGAATACCCTGCTGCGCCACCTGCTGTTTCTGCTGGAGTACTGCATGGTGACAGGCTTCGACTGGTGGGACGTTCTGCTTCACGTGCAGCCGGGGATGGTGCACAACCTAGTGGAACGCCTGCACGAAGAGTACATGAGGCAGAACCAGGCTCTGCAGCAGGTAGAACCTTTAGAACTGCACAGCTCTGGTACATCTGGCTGAACCAGGCTCTGCAGCAGGTAGAACCTGAGCACATCTAATCTTAGACGCACAGCTCTGGTACATCTGCAGAACAGCTCTGCAGCAGGTAGAACCTGAAGAGCAGTAGTACGGGTACCCCTCAGAGCACTTGGGTCAGTCCCGGGGGTACGCAAATGAAATCTGTGACCGGGTTCTCAACACTGTGTAAAAAATTATCCTACACCGTGTCCCAGCTGCAAGCGAGCGTCAGGTTCTCGTGTAGCATTGACTGCTCCTTGTTTATATTGGGTCCAATAATGTGCCATTCTATTTGGAGAGATTCTCCCTTCAATCTAAGACAACAGCGAACCACATGACTTGCTTTCCATTAAGCCTGCAAGGGCATGGTGCAACAGTGTGAGCTGAGGTGTGTGTGTGTGTGTGTGTGTGTGAGTGTGTGAGTAAGAGAGATGTGAGGGATTATTCATTGTGCAAACTGTTTATATTGAAATGGCTTGGAATGTGTGCTATGTGCCCCAGCCCAATGTCCCCATTGAAATGAAACAATCATAGTCTATCATCAGACTTTCAGCACAGGCAGTGGCAGCTTTGTGTGTCAAAGACTGAGAGACCCTGCAGACAGGCTTACAGAAAGTCCTGCCAGGCGGGGCAGTGATTAAGTTCATCTGTTGCAACATGTAATCACATCAAACAAAACACCCTCACATTTAGTCTTATAAGAGAGCTTGTTTTCCCCACAATTACTTCAGCATATCCTCCTGGGGCCTCTGCTTAAGACTACATTTTAAATGTAGCGTTCCTTGTGTGTTCAGGTTCTGTCCACGCGGATTGTGGCGGTGAAGGCGTCGTTGTGCAAACTGTCGTCGGCGACAGCGGCTCGTGCGTGTGACTTCCACGCTAAGCTCCTCCTCATCGCCATCAGCTCCACCCTAAAGTCCCTCCTGCGACCACACGTGCTCAGTACGCCCGACAAGAGCCCCGGGGACCGCCTGGCCGAGATCTGCACCAAGAACACTGACACTGGTGAGTGAAGCTGGCTGAGACCTAAGGCCTAGACTATGAGGCCTCCAGGGAGATTACTGCTTAAAACCTGCTAACTTCAGTTGTGACTACTAATCTTTAAAACACTGGTAAACGGAGCCTGACCGATGCCTGAGGGATAGACTGTGAATGGCGGTGGTAGCGTAGTGGTGAAGGAACCTGGCTAGCATGCCATTAGCCTGAAAAGTTGTGGGTTCGAATCCCAGCTGCCACCATTGTGCCCTTGAGCAAGGCACTTAACCCTACGTTGCTCTAGGGGAGACTGAACAATTGATAGTTGGAAGTTGCTTTGGATAAAAGTGTCTGCTAAATGCATAAATATTAATATATGAATGGAGATTACTGCTTCAAACCTGCTTCGCTTGGAACCACACTGGTTGTCAAAATGGGGTGTGAATGCGATTGGGTCCTGAGCTCCCAGCAGCAGGAAGAGAGTACAGGTGCAGCCTGTGTGGAGAAGCACAGATCCATCAATTGGTCACGCACCCTACATTGGTTACGCACCCTACATTGGTTACGCACCCTACATTGGTCATGTACTATATATCTGCATGTGTGTTCACATTCGTGTGAATATGCAACAGTAATATTAACCATTCTAGTGAGCTGTCATGGCTCTGGGGGGTGCTACCCACTGCTCTAAAGCAACCCTGCACTGAGCATCTGATGTGCCTGAGGTAACGTGCTGTTTTGAGATCAGCCGGTTAGGGCTTCAGACTTGTGATCAAAGGGTGGCTGGTTTCACTCACTGCTCCAGGTTTGTGTGTGTTCGCTCACTTTGTACTCAGTCTGTGTGTGTGTGTGTGTGTCACTAATTCACAGATTGGTAAAATGCAGAGGCCAATTTTCCCTGTGGGACCAAAATAGTATACTTAACTAATCTTAAGTTACCTGAGTTAGCCAGTAACCTTGCTTTGTGGTCTACTCCCTGGCAATAGTGGCCTAGAACGCACTAAGGAAAACACACACACACACACACGTGTGTGTGTTTAAACATTTATAAGGCAATGGCCCAATTCATATCAGCCATTTCCTCTTGTGATGCAGAAAGATGAAGGAACACAACTCAATAGAGCCCTTCAGAGCCCAGTAACATACAGATTATTTGCTTTACACACACACACACACACACTCTCAAGTGTTGAGTGAAAATGCCCCTGCATTTTTATTAAACACACCCACACATATCTGCAAGGTTTGCCCTCCATTCTGCATCAATCCCCGGGTGCCTGCCAACACCATGTCCACACACACACACACACACACACACACACACACACACACACATACTTCTGCAGGAAGATGTCATTACAGCCTTGAGAACACAACACACACACACACAAACACACACACACACACACACACACACACACACACACACACACATCTTTGTACAGGCAGACGTCCTTCAGTCAGTCAGTCTTTTAGCCTTTCAGTGCTTCAGTGCTTCCCCACAGAGCTGAGGGTTTGTCTCTCTGCGGGAGGTCTGAAATAAAGGACTTTTTCTTCCAGTCACTCTCTCTAGGAATCACACACTCAGGGCTGGCACACGAGATGACACTCACACTCCGCTTGCCCATTTCTTTAACGAGCACAGAGAGAGGCAGAGAGAGAGGCAGAGAGAGAGGCAGAGAGAGAGGCAGAGAGAGAGGCAGAGAGAGAGGCAGAGAGAGAGGCAGAGAGAGAGGCAGAGATAGATCTATTAGTCACTGTGATCTGGCACCCAGACTGAATGCTCTTGATGTGCTCTATAAAACATGCTGGATGTGGGGTCATTGTCTTCATGGTAACATGTTTACTACAGTCTCCCCTCATGTCCTCTCCTGTGCTGCATACTATTTGTGTCCCCTTCTGTCCTCATCTCTATCCTTTCTCATATCCTACCCTTGTCCCCTTCTGTTCGACCCTTGTTACCATGTCTCCTATTCTGTTCCCTCCGTCCCCTGTCCTGTCCCATCTCCTCCTGTCTTACTCTGTGTCCTCCTGTTATGCATGTCTCCTCCAAAACTCCCTTCTCATGTACTACTTCTGTCTCCCTCTGTCCTATCCTCATGTCCTACTCTGTGTTCTCTTATCCTTCTCTATCCATCGCTGTCCTCTATGTCCCCTCCTAACCTGTTTGGTCCCCTCATATCCTACCTTTGTCCCATTCTATCTATTATTTATTCTATTCTGTCCCCTCCTGTCCTACCCTCATTGCCTTATATCCTATTCTGACCCGTCCTCTCCAACCCTGTGTCCCCCGTGTCCCCTCTCCCCTCTGTCCTTTGCTGTCCTCTCAGACATTGATAAGGTGATGATCAACCTGAAGACAGAAGAGTTTGTTCTGGACGGGCCGCCTCTGCAGTCCCTCCAGCAGCTCATCCAGTGGGTCGGGGACTTTGTGCTCTACCTGATGGCCAACCTGCCCAACCAGGTGAGGAGAACACACTGGGTCATAGCAGTGCTCTCTGATGATCTCTGAAACACTAGATCATAGATCATCTACTGACATCCAGTAGGCCAACAGTAGATCATAGATCATCTACTGACATCCAGTAGGCCAACAGTAGATCATGCTATGCAGAAAATTAGGAATGGCTGCTGTATTTCAGATCTGTTGTGGTCAGTAGCAGCTTGCTACTTTACAACAGTTTAACCACACTAACCACACACACACAGATTGTTGTTAATGTCAAGTGGTCTCTGGTTGTCCTCAGGGTTCGGTGGTGCGTCCAGGCTTTGGTTTCCTGCGTGACGGCGCGTCACTGGGCATGCTCAGAGAGATGATGGTGATGATCCGCATCTGGGGGCTCCTGAAGCCCGGCTGCCTGCCCATCTACACGGCCACCTCAGACAACCAGGACAGCATGAGTCTACTCTTCCGCCTGCTCACCAAACTGTGGCTCTGCTGTAAGAATTATTATACACACACACACTCACACACACACATACTTACTCAAAGGCCACCTCAGACAACCAGGACAGCATGAGTCTACTCTTCCGCCTGCTCACCAAACTGTGGCTCTGCTGTAAGAATTATTATACACACACACACTCACACACACACATACTTACTCAAAGGCCACCTCAGACAACCAGGACAGCATGAGTCTACTCTTCCGCCTGCTCACCAAACTGTGGCTCTGCTGTAAGAATTATTATACACACACACACACACACACACACATACTTACTCAAAGGCCACCTTAGACAGCCAGGACAGCATGAGTCTACTCTTCCGCCTGCTCACCAAACTGTGGCTCTGCTGTAAGAATTATTACACACACACACACTTACTCAAAGGCCACCTCAGACAACCAGGACAGCATGAGTCTGCTCTTCTGCCTGCTCACCAAACTATAGCTCTGCTGTAAGAATTATTACACAACACACACACACACACACAGACACACACACAACACACACTTACTAAAGGCCACCTCAGACAACCAGGACAGCATGAGTCTGCTCTTCCGCCTGCTCACCAAACTGTGGCTCTACTGTAAGAATTATTACACACACACACACACACACACACACACACACACACACACACATACACACTTACTCAAAGGCCACCTCAGACAACCAGGACAGCACGAGTCTGCTCTTCCGCCTGCTCACCAAACTGTGGCTCTACTGTAAGAATTATTTTACACACACACACGCACACACTCACACACACACACACACATACACACACACATATAATCTAATTCTCCTCTGACAACCAGGACAGCACAACCCTCTTTTGGTGGACACAAAATAGTCTCTGTAGAGAGTTTCTAGGCCGTTAGCATCATCCATCATATAATTTGGGCCTGTCTATAATGTGTCGTGTGATTGGCTGAAGTAGTTAGCCTAGCATTGGCCACTGATATGAATGCAATTAGTGCTTCCTCCCACTCTTAGGGCTAAATAACACCTTCCCAGGTCCTAGCGCTCTCCCTCTCTCTTGGTGTGTGTGTCCCTCTTGTGACAACCTCTCAACCTCTCTCTCCTCTCTTTGTGTGCGTGCGTTGGTGTGTGTGCGTTGTGTGTGTGTTTGTGTGTGTTTGTGTGTGTGCGTTTGTTGTGTGTGCGTTTGTGTGTGTGCGTTTGTGTGTGTGTGCGTTTGTGTGTGTGCCGTTTGTGTGTGTGCGCGTTGTGTGTGCGCGTCGTGGTGTGCGTTGCGTGTGTGTGCGTGTGTGTGTGTGGTGCGTGGCGTGCGTGGCGTGGCGTGGCGTGCGGTGGTGTGCTGTGTGTGTGTTCAGCTCGTGACGAGGGTCACCCCCAGGAGCCTGACGAGTCTCTGATTGACGAGTGCTGCCTACTGCCCAGTCAGCTGCTGGTGCCCTCCATGGACTGGCTCCCCATCAATGACGGCGTCATCACCAAGATGCAGAGCAAGCAGCCCCTGCGCCTGCAGTTTGGCAAACCCTACACCCTGCCCGGCCTCAATGCCAACACACAGGTGGACATCTTCACCAGGTGAGACACTGGCCAACGCCAGGCAAGAGCTCACACGCTTAGAGAATAGTTAGTTCAAATAAAAATGCACCATTATGATTGCTATGAATTTTTTTGGTGTGTGTGTGTGTGTGTCAGGAGTCCCGGGTCTCAGCGGATGGATAACTTGCGCTGCCTACACCTGGGGGTGTATCCCACTGAAGATAGCAAGGCCTGCACCAGGTGAACACACACACACCCGCACACACACACTTTCTTCACGCCACACCCCCCCTCCCTCTCCTCCTCCTCATCCTCCTACACTCAGAGGCATTTTGCCACTCATGGAAGTCTTGGCTCAGGAGCTCAATGCCAGACTCTGGGGAGACTGGTGCCCCGGCTGGCTGGCGTGTGCCAGCAGTATTTCAAAAATGTGACATTCTAGTGAAAAACAGAGGAGTCTAGAATGTGGCAATCAGTCATTACGCAGAAATATGAATTTTGCATGAGTGCATAAATAAATGTGTCATTTAGAAAATAGTAGAAGGGCAGGTTTTTCATCTTATTCTCTCTGGCTTTTTTCTTCTTTCTTTTATCAAATCCTTTCATTCTCTCTTTCTCTCTCTCTCTCTCTCTCTCACACACTCACACACACACACACACACACACACACACACACACAGTCTGCATGTCTTGTCCTCGGTCTGAGGTCGTTCTAACCGCTTCATCTTTGGCGCCCCAGTAGTGAGCGTGTGAAATGTATTCTGCGTGACCCCAATAACAAGGCGGTCCATTTCCATCAGAATATGAGCTGAATGGAGCAGAGCCCAAGTGGGCTAAAATGGGTCGAGTGGCCCGATTGGTTCTGAATATTCATCACAATCTGTTGTGGCCCCCAGTCCAGCCTGGACACATGCTGCCGTATGCAGCTCAGACTCCCCCTTCTCTTCGCTGGTCTGTCACTTTCTTTTGCCTTTCACTGTCCTCCCCGCCCTATCTATCTCTTTTTCTCTCCTCTTTACCCTCTCTCTATTTCTCTCTGTCCCCCCTGCTCTATCTTCTCCTCTTTCCCCTCTCTGTATTTCTCTCTCTGTCTCCCCTGTTCTATCTATCTCTTCCTCTCTCCTCTTTCCCCTCCCTGTGTTTCTCTCTGCCCTCCTCTCTCTATCTATCTCTTCTTCTCCTCTTTCTCCTCTCTCTATTTCTCTCTGTCCCCCCTGTTCTATCTATCTCTTCCTCTCTCATCTTTCCCCTCCCTGTATTTCTCTCTGTCCTCCCCTCTCTATTTATCTCTTCTTCTCTCCTCTTTCCCCTCCCTGTATTTCTCTCTATCCCCCTGTTCTATCTGTCTCTTCCTCTCTCTGTATTTCTTATGAATCTTTTAGCTGCACTTTTACTTTTGCCCCTGCAGTCATTTTTCTCTCCTGTGTCTCATCCGTGTTTATGGAATTTGTTTTGACAACTACAAATGATGCTGAGGAAATAATAAGCACCTATCTGTGTGTGTGTGTGTGTGTGTGTGTGTGTGTGCGTGTGTGCGCGCGCGTACGCGTGTGTGTGTGTGCGTGCATGTGTGTGTGTGTGTGTGACAGGTGCGGTTGTGTGACTATGCTGCGCTCTCCCAATAAGACTAATGCGATGAAACAGTGGGAACAGCGCTGGATAAAGAACTGTTTGTGTGGAGGCCTGTGGAGGAGGATCCCCCCTGTGCTCTCCTGATGAGCGCCCCACATCTCAGCATCACACTGGGACTGCTGGGGGGGTGGACTAGGAACAGACTGTAACGCAGGTGAATTGTGTGTGGCAGTGGATTCAGCTCCAGAGGATGAAGAAGGACATGAAATCTAAACTTCCAAACTCTTGAGACTGTCAACTCAAAACAGAGGGACCTGTATATGCTTAAACACCAGAGGATGCAGGGGAACCATATGCTCAGCTTGTTTGTGTGTGTGTGTGTGTGTGTGTGTGTGTGTGTGTGTGTGTGTGTGTGTGTGTGTGTGTGTGTGTGTGTGTGTGTGTGTGTGTGTGTGTGTGTGTGTGTTTGTTTGTTTCTGGCCAGACGCTTGTCTGCAGTAAGCAAGCCCGTCATCCTCTGTGATGCGCGCCCACCTGGGGCTCTCAACTGTCCCAACCTTCCCAACCACAGCAGCTTACAGGAGGACACCTCAGCAGCTGCTGCATCACTGAGTTTGACCCTTACGAGGAACGAACCCCCACAGGCCAGTTTGCTGCAGCACCTCCGTGTCAAGAGAGCACTAGATTTCTCTTCAGAGTCCCTCAGTGAGAGCGTTCATCACACTGCTTTGTGCTCATTGAAGAGTCCAAGTTTAACTTCTCCAATGAGAAACCTCTTGTCTTGTCTTGTAAATATTTTTTTCATATATGTGTCTCTCTGTTATTTTTTACTGAAATTGCGAAACAGGATCTTCAGAGACTTAAGTGTATTTTTGGTGAGCTTGTTAAAAAAATGGTTTGATTGTAGTAGTGATCTGTAGTCACAGGGGGGCACTGTTTTTCAGTGGCAAAAACAGTCGTGATTTTCCCTCCATCTCTGTCATCCTAAGAGCCATGTAATAAAGCTGGGATTTGTATCAAATTGAATCATTCGCTGTCTACACAGTTTGACATTTTAATGCTTTATCCCTGTGCTATACAGGTGCCTCTCTATAAACACACACACACACACACACACCAGCTGTGCTTAGCGCCAGAGGGGATCCCTGAGCTTTTATGCTTCAGTGTGTGTCTCCGAGGCTTTAAGGCAGCCTCACACTCACACGCACATGCTTATCTGCTTATCGCCCCACTGAGGATTTTAATCCTGTAGTTGAAATTAGCACTATGGGCAGGCAAAACCACCCTTCTCTACGGCCCTGAGATCACAGCCTATTATGTGCAGAATTAAACCTTGGCCCCAGAATGCCAATGTCCCCCCTTAACCCTATTAGCTAAACTCTCAAAAACTGCACTGGCATAAAGTAGGCAAACATGAAGCTGATGCTTGCCAGATAAGGCTTAGGGGGCATTGAGATTTAGCCATAAACTCAGGGCCACAGGACTGTGCTCGGGCCAGATGAGAGACCACAGGAGAGAGAGACAGTTCACCTCCCCCGCCCCCCCAGCCCTGTCCAAAATACTGGCTGAATCTCAGTGTCTCCCCTAAGCACCAAGCCCTGGACCCTCAAAGACTTGAATCACCTTCATGATTGGCTATTTCTTGCCAGTGAAGTCTTTGAGAGTACAAGGTCTAGAGCTTAGGGGAGAAACTGCGATTCAGACAGTATTTTGCTGCTGGACAGGGCTATGCTTCCCTCTACACACAAACACACACACACAGGATTCCTCTCTGGCTGGGTACGGCCCAGTGGGTAGTGGACTCAGTGCTGACCCTGACATATACTGGAGCCCAGTCTGGAGTAAGGGCTGCTGTGAGGATCACGCAGAGAGGAAACGCTGCTGGCTGGGTGCAGTATGCTGCTTCTGATGCTGCTGGGCAGAGATGAGGGCTTTCCTCTCCTTTTGCACACACACACACACACACACATCAATTCTGCTGTCTGGTTGGTCAAGGATAAGGGCTTTCCCCTCCCCCACTAAACTCACACACACACACACACACACGCACACACACAATATACACATACACATATATGTGTGCATACCTCCAGTCTCCACTACCCTGGGTCTGGTTCTGGCACTGGATCTGGCTAGGAGCTGGACCAGATCTGGTGCGGACAGGTGCTGCTGACTGTGGATCCTGAGGAGCGATGAAGACACAGGAGACAGCTGCTGGGCTCCCCCCATTACACACACACACACACACACACACACACACACACACACGCACACGCGCATGTGCACACACACTCACATGTCCCTGTGCACCCTGAGTTACTCAGGCATGCCTCCAGCCAGCTACTCATTCTTCCAACCAGAGATGCTGACACACACACACACACACACACACACACACACTGCAGCATTCAGCCAGCCAGCCAGTCAGCTCTACTGAAAGATAAGACAGGGGAGGAAAAATCAATCAGACAGCAATCTGTCAAGCTAGGAGTCATATAACAGTCTCACACGCAACAGAGAGAAAGAGAGGGAATGAAGATGGAGGAAGGAGAGAGAGATGAAGAGGGAGGGAAGGAGGGAAGCAGAGAGATGGAAGCAAGTGTAATGTGTAATGTGGTCATTGGAGCAAGGAGAACGTGTTCTATAGGATGGTAATGAGCTGGAGGCCACCAATCAATTAAATGAGAACGTGGAGAAGATTTTAATTCAATTCAGTCATTTATTTACATGGCCTCGTTAATGAGCAGCATTAACTCAAGGTGCTTTGTGTTACACATACACACCAATACACACACACACACACACACACACACACGTATACACAGAGACACCCTGAGCATAGATATGCTGGCAGTGGAAAAGAAGGTACCTTTAGCAGAGGCCGTCTCATATAGGTGAGCCGGGGCTCCCCACCTGCTGCAAGCCAGTCTGATGGAGAGAGGAGAGAATAGACTATAGAACAGCAGTGATAGAATAGAATACAATGACAATAGAACAGAACAGATTTGAAGATCTTTTGCAACAAGATAACATGATGACAGGACAAAGGAAGACAATACTGAGAAAGCAGGACAGGGCTGGAGCATGCAGTCTTGTAAGAGAGCCAGGTTCAGCCTGGTCCAATGGTCCACCAGGATCAGTGCCACTGTGCCCAGGGAGGGCAGCCGGGTCATAATAGCCGCCCCCCCCCCCCCCCCCCCCAGGGGAACGGAGAGGGCCCTTAATGGTTCCTGTTAACCCTTGGTCCAAACTGCACTTGTTTTTGCTGTTAACTAGGATAAGTCTTAAGTCATTGGTTTCCACTACAGGCTACTAAAAAATGTAGAATTTCTGTAGCATCTGTTACATTAATTAATAAAACTCTGAAAATTGTTGCAGTAGGTTAGTATAATGTTACAGTTCCACAAGCCATGAATGGCCTCATAGCCACCAATCAATATAAAATTGAACTTCAGTGGCATCATTCGGTTTGATGAGAGGGAAGGCTTTTAGAGAGCCCTACCTTGAGTTCCTTCCATTTCCATTCTGGCAGTGTGGAGATAAAAAAATATATATATTAAAATTAAGCTGAAAGAAATGGTCTCTCCTTGTCTCTTCCACCCCTCCGCTACGCACTGAATAGAAAATTTAATTCGGGGATTTCACACTGCCATTCATGCGGCTTGAGATTTACTGGGCGCCATGATACCCTGGGGAGAGCGGCTGAGGGGGTAACCGCTAATGACAAGTTAATTTCGGCGGCAGCCAGGGCGTGCTGCTGGGATAGTTTGGTCATTAGCTCCGTCACAGCTGCGCCTGATGCGTGTGCACCGGGGACTTCCCCCGCGGGGCCCTCTGCGTGCCCACCGGCAACAGTCCTCTGATGTGGCCCGACCTCAATTAGAATCGGCCGACTGGCGGCGGTACGATCGAACGCTGCTCAGACCAAGTAGAACCGGCCGTGGAATTGCTGAACAGACTCTCATTTCTGTAAGAGAACAGATGCCTCTGGTGCGTGCGTGCGTCCGTGCGTGTGTGTGTCCATATGCCTGACTGGTGGTCAATGTGCAGCTAAAGTGCAGTAGCAATTTTCCTGGTATGTGTTGGTGTGAAATTGTAGTCACAGGTCGAATAATAATCGTAACTGTGGTCTAAAGAAATGAACACCATTCCTTTATGTCCGATACAACACTGAGCAAACACTGACCCTCAGAGATTCCTCACCCATTCTACACAGCAAATCACACAGTGGACACTGAGAAAGTACATCATGTACAAGTTTGTGCAATAGCCCTTTAAAGGTTATTATCAAGCAGATTGCTTGTTGCTTGGATGAATAAATGTGATAGCAATATCCTGAGCAGATACAGTGTGAGCGGTTCTAACGAGTTGGGAACAATTTGACATAAAACTGTAGTCATGAGAATGTGGTACATTGGTGTGAAAGTGTGTAGTTCAGTTCGTGACTTATTAAACGACCACCTCCCTGTGCAGATCCGCCAGCCTCAGTACCTTTAAACGGCTTCGCTACGCGCGTACACACACGCACACACACACTAAAGCGGCGTTTAATTAGCACTGAGCAGAGCACAGACACCACATTGCGACTACATGCTCGCTCACTTTGGTTACGGGCGCGCCCCCTCCCGTACCGATCAGATCATGTTGTCTGTGCACTTCAGTGGCACTGCTTTCTTCATCTAACGCCAACGCTTGACACAGCATCTAGGCTTTCCATGCAGACGACGCCGGATTTTCCCCCGACATAAATGGGATCTTTGCAGCGGACCCTCCTCACTGCCCCTCCTGATGCCAACTCGCTGCTACTGTAGGTGTATTCTGCAGCATCCGAATAAGAGACACCCTCCGGGTGGACATCGCCTTCAGCCACCTCTCTCCACGCTGCGTTTTAGTGACAGAGCATCACGGCGCCGACTCTTACTGGCGTAAAACGTGCACAGAAAAAAATAATGTGAATGGCACTGGAGTTTTTCAGCAAATTCTGTTGCAGCGAACGCGTTGCTCTGCTCAAACAAACACGGGCACCGTGACCCCAGCGCTAAAAAGCATTCGCCTTCACTCAGGTAAGGTGACTTGGTTTGTCAATATTGTTTTTCACACCACACAGCAGCCAGGCGCGAGGGGACCGCATGCGTGATGGTGTGTGGGGCGCGATGCTGCTGTCGCAGTAGAGGTGTGGAACACGAGCACAGCAATTAAAGACGCTCTTAGTTACGGTGGTCCGATTTTACATGCTGCAAGCTTACAACTCACTTTGTATGATGCCCTGCGCTGCGCTCGTCTGTAAATGTTAGTTTTTCTTCCGTTTTGAACGATAGATCTTAACGCTATTCTGTGCGACACTGCAAAACGTTATCGGACAATGCATTCCATAGCACTGAGAGGATGTATTTGCTGACAGGCAAACCATTTAAATTGATGTAATCACATTGTAATTGATATTATGTCGATATCAACATTACTCTCTGTCCCTCTGTATTGAGAATACAGCTGATTTCATTGTGGCTGAAAACGACCTGCTGTGAGGTGGCCAGTAGCATGAGATCTCTATAGAGGTATTTGATTAGCAGTTTACAGGCATCAATTACAGTGCTTGGACTACACACCCATCAGTGTCAGTTCACTCCTCTGTCTTAGCACACACAAGGTGGTTGTCATTTTACAGGGTGTGTGTGTGTGTGTGCAGTGAAGTAAATGCCAGGTTGTTGTGTGCATGTTTGTGTGTGGGTGGTGGTGGTACAGCTGTTTTGCAGTATGTCATGTACATGGTGTATGTATAGCCTATAGGTTGCAGCTATGTAAAGACTACCTGGTGCGATCACAGGGGGAACAAAGAACAGTTCTAAAATTCTAGAGGTTGGTTCCATCCAAACTCATTTTCCAGTTTCATGCCATCACATCACATGTCCAGATCGGTGGCTGAAGCAGATGTTGAAGGTTGGTCAAGGAAGATGGATGGCAAAGGAGAGATGTGGTGGGGCTGTTATGAACTGACAGGCTTCATGTACAGGGGGGTGAAAACGACACATCCATGTTTCCCACGCTTGGGAGTGGGTATTTAAATGAGGCCAGAGAGAGAGAGAGAGAAGGAAAGAGAGAGAGAGAGAGAGTGTGTGTGTGTGTTTGCGCTGGGATTGGCTGTAATTAAATTGCTCTACTGTGCTGAAAGCTGCTCTCTGTCAAACTGCTTGTCTCAGAGTGTGACCATAGACCTTACACACACACACACACACATATACATATACACACACACACACACACACATCGCCCCCTCGGTGCACATGCATATGCTCTCGCTCTCTCTCTCTCTCTTTCTCTCTCTGTCTTTCTCTGTTCCTTACACGCCCGAAAGGCCTGTGTGTTATTCCTAGACCAGCACCAGCTCCATCTCTTCTATGAAAGAGAGCAAAGCTAATATACACAGCCACATCTCTTAGGATGTGAGTGTTTGTCTTCAACACAAACGGTAGTGTGTGTGTGTGTGTGTGTATGTGTGTGTGTGGGTGTGTGTGTGTGTGGTGTTGGTCCTAGACCAACAGTAATATTCCTCTCAGCAGACAAACGATTTCTAGCTGGGAAACTTGGTGAAGCTGAGCTGCTGGTTTGGCTCAGTGTGCAGCTGTAGTTGATCTCTTTTCCCCCTCAGCAAAGGCCCCCACCCCCAGCCCCCTTCTCAGTGCAGGGCTGTGCTGTCCCCTGGCTCCTTGGTACCAGTGGCAAGGCCCCGGGCGATGGTGGCACAGGTGGCAGAGCTCCAAATTGCTCCCGGTGAGCAGATTGGCACCTTGCGTGGCAACCTCTGCCACCGGTGTGTGAGAGGGTGAATGTGAGCAGACACTGTAAAGCACTCTGAGTGCTCGTAGGAGTGAAGCTCTATGTGTAAATGCAGTCCGTTTACCGTGGTCTGGAAAACATGCCAGCATTGATAAGAGGAATCAAAATAAAGTTAGCTGGTATTTAGCAGATGCTTTTATGTCCAGAATGACATGGGCTCACAGCATTGGGCCGTCATCTGGGTGACGTTTCCACCACTCTTCCACATCTTCTAATGATCAGGTTTGAGACACACAGTTCCGGTGGATTGAGGCGTACGAGTCTCGGCCCTACTCGATTCTTGATTCTCAACCCTAATCCTTCTGTTTATGTGTTTGTGTTTGTGTTTGTGTTTGTGTTTGTGTTTGTGTTTGTTTATGTTTATGTTTCACGTCACGTCGGTGTATAGTGTCAGTCTGCAGGACAACAGCGGTGTGCTGCCTTGACCTTTACGTTGCCTGTAGACACTTACTTAACGCTTTGAAGAGCTTACATGCTAAAGCTAAAACAGAGCCGGGCTGATCAGTGACGAGTTGAGAAAAAAAGTGAGGATGATTGATCGCTGCGTGGCAGGCAGCCCAGGGGCTCATGGGATACCTGATGTGTGTTTCCAGGCTGATCCAGTGATGCCCGTCACCATGACATCACCGAGGGAGAAAATGAAGAAGAAGCCACCTAAAGATAGCCTGACTCTACTGCCATGTTTCTACTTTGTGGAGGTGGGCAGTGTGTGTGTGTGTGTGTGTGTGTGTGTGTGTGTGTGAGAGAGAGAGAGAGAGAGATTAAAGAGGGAGAGAGCACACACATTTGTGTGTTTGTGTGTGTGTGTGTGTTGTGTTTAAGGATCAGTGCATGTGTGTAACTTTTTGTATGTTTGTGTGTGTGTGTGTGTGTGTGTGTGTTTGTGTGTGTGAGAGAGAGAAAAGAGGGAGAGAGCAAACAGATTTGAGTGTGTGTGTGTGTGTTTGTGTGTGTGGCAGAGAGAAAAGAGGGAGAGAGTGTGTGTGTTTGTGTGTGTTGTGTGTGAGGATCAGTGCATGTGTGTAACTTTTTGTATGTTTGGGTGTGTGTGTGTGTGTGTGTGTGTGTTTGTGTGTGTATTCATGTTGACAGAAAATTGTGTGTTGTTGTTGATGATGCTGGAGAGGTGCGGAGTAAAGTAAAGGGTTTACCCAAGAGTAAGAGAGTGATGTGTGTTGAGAAGGGAACAGGATGAATCTTCCTGATTGGCTAAAGGACACTCATGTCACAAATGTGATCCTTCTTCTGCTGCAGGACTCAGTGAACGACTCTTTTGATTGGCTAATCCTCTGTAGGGTTGTTTTTTTATTGGTTAGTTGTGTAACAGTGTGGCGTTTTAAGATCAAAAATGTTACACTCATGAAGCTGATTTAACGCAAGTCTGTATTCAAAACTTTCTTCATCCTCTCTCTCTGCCATTTTCTCTCTCTCTCACACACACAAAACACACCCCCCCCCCACACACACACACACACACACACACACACACACCCGTGTAGCTGCCCATCGTGGCGTCCTCTATGGTGTCGCTGTACTTCCTGGAGCTGACGGATGTCCTGCAGCCGGCCCAGGTGGGGTTCCGTTGCCATGACCGCTCCCTCAGCATGCCTTATGTGGACAGTGGAGACGAACTCATCCCACTTCTCATGCTTCTGAGCCTTGCCTTTGCTGGGCCCGCTGCGTCTGTGAGTTCTCACACACACACACACACACACACACACACACACACAACACACATCACATACCTCATACACACACACACACACACATGTAAGCACACACAAACACTCACTCACACACACACACACACACACACACACACAAGCATACACATACTCTCTAGCTTTTATCCCTCAAGGGAATTTCAGCACCATGGACAGCTACTAAGCTGAACTTGTGTATTTTCTGTATCTCATGAGCAAAGCCATCAGGCCCAGCAGTGAAACACACGTGTACACACACACTCGCACGGACACACACTCACACTGCAGTGCTGGCTGAAAAGGAGAGGAGATGAGACAGGACAGGGTAGTGATAAGACACTGCTGATGGAGGTGTGTGTGATGATGTGTGCAGGTAATGATGCATACTTTTGTGTGTGCGTGTGTGTGTGTGTGTGTGTGTGGGACTGTGCGTGTGTGGACTGTGCGTGTGTGTGTGTCCGTGTGTGTGGTGTGTGTTTGTGTGTGTGTGTGTGTGTGTGTGTGGGACTGTGCGTGTGTGTGGTGTGTGTGTGTGTGTGTGTGTGTGCGTGTGTGTGTGTGTGTGTGTGTGGGACTGTGTGTGTGCGTGGTGTGTGTGTGTATGTGCGTGTGTGTGTGTATGTGCGTGTGTGGTGTGTGTGTATGTGCATGTGTGGTGTGTGTGTGTGTGTGTGGGACTGTGCGTGTGTGTGTGTCCGTGTGCGTGTGTGTGTGGGACTGTGCGTGTGTGTGTGTGTGGACTGTGTGTGTGTGTGTGGTGTGTGTGTGTGTGTGTGTGGTGTGTGTGTGTGTGTGTGTGTGTGTGTGTACCCTCTCCCTGTGCTCAGATAATGATGGGGGAAGGGCTGATCTACTGCATGCAGTCGCGCTTGAAGATCCGCCCTGGCAATGAGGGAAGCATCAACGCTGGCGGCTGCAACTTCAACTCCTTCCTGCGCCGCACCGTCCGCTTCGTGGGTACGGCCCCCGCCCTGCACACACCCCCGCCCTGCACACACCCCCGCCCTGCACACACCCCCAGCCCTGCACACACCCCCAGCCCTGCACACACCCCCAGCCCTGCACACACACCCAGCCCTGCACACACCCCCCCGCCCTGCACACACACCCCAGCCCTG
>PYXC01002514.1:52500-65000 GCA_015244755.2 Tenualosa ilisha | reverse complement strand
CTCAGCATGCAACACTCTCTGCCTTCGCCGCTGTATACATATCGGTGAGTGTCATTTTCACAGACCACTTTGTATAGACAACACACACACACACACACACAACACACACACACACACACACACATAATAGCACACTCCACGCTAACAAGATTTGTTAAGTGAGTGTTATTTTACAGACACAGACCTTTCTGTAGACAGAGTGAATCACACACACACACACACACAGAGAGAGACTTACAGACTGCACGTTAAACAGACTCAATAAGCATTGATTCATTATTGATTGGCGAATGAAACTGAGAATGCATTGTGGTGGGTAAGTGTCATTCCACAGACACCGATACACAGCCCTTCAGGCTCATCATCTTTAGGAATTGGTTATTGATTATTGATTGGTTGGTGATGCGTGAAACAAGAGGGACACCAGGGACTATGGGGAGTGTGAGGTCGTCACTAGTTGGGAAGTGGAGTCTCTCTCTCTCCCTCTCCTCTCTCTCTCCTCGCTCTCTCTCTTTCTTCTCTCTCCCTCTCCTCTCTCTCTCCTCTCTCCCTCTTTTTTTCATAGTTGTAAAAAACTCTTCTCTCGTCTCTCACATCTCTCCTTCAAATGATTCCTGCCCAGTTTTCTATTTAGAGCAGCAGTCTAGTCATTTGCCTAAAGAATAAGAACACTGAGTGTGTTCAAGGCCAGGAATCTATTGAAACAACAGACTCTCCCCACATAAGAGCCTTGCCTGAGCTGGACTCTCTCCAGCTGCAGTCAGGAAAAATCAGACTGTGTGTGTGTGTGTGTGTGTGTGTGTGTGTGTGGTATCAAACCCATGGCCTTGGTGTTTACTAGTTGAACTAAATGGTAAATAGACTGCATTTATATGAAGCTTTTCTACTTGCTCGAGCACTCAAAGCACTTTACGACATATGCCTCACATTCACCCATCCACACACCGGTGGAGGAGGCTCCCATGCAAGGTGCCAACCTGCCACCGGGAGCAATTTGGGGTTCAGTATCTTGCTCCGGGATACTTTGATGGGGTCAGGCAGGCTCGAACCTGCACCTCTACCGCCTGCGCCACCATCGCCCCTACAGTTAATAATTTACATCATTTTGTTCCCTGTTCTCTGATTCACTAGTGTAACGTTCTGTGTTCCTCCCATGCTGTCTTAGGTTACTTTGCGTTCTCTAATAGTTTAGCGTTCTCTGCGTTCCCTCCTGACGTCCCTTCAATTTCTCTGGTTCTCTCCTGTGTTCTCCGGCAGATGTACTTTAATTCCACCATCTCAGACAGCACCAAGCTGCTGAAGCCGGTTCTGGTGTTTGCGTTCACCATTGCGGCGGCTCTCACGGGGCTGACCCAGATTACCCAGTACCGGAGCCACCCCATTGACGTCTACGCTGGCTTCTGCATCGGGGCGGGCATCGCCATGTACCTGGTGAGGAACTATACACACGTGTGTGTTAAAGCATAAATGTATACTTAGGTGTGTGTCAGTGTGTTATACACTGGTGTATGTGTGTGTCAGCTTACCTAGACACAACATGAACTGATGGTGTTTATTTTGTGTGTGTATGTGTGTATGTGTGTGTGTGTGTGTATGAGTTTTCTCCAGAAAAGGGCTGAAGCTCTCTCTTGTGTGTGTGTGTGTGTGTGTGTGTGTGTGTTTTCTCCAGAAAAGGGCTGAAGCCCTCTCTTGTGTGTGTGTGTGTGTGTATCTGTGCTAAAAGTGTCCTGTGTATTTTGACAAATCCAGGCGTGTCCTCCTACTCTCTCCTACACTCACTTAATATTCAGAGCAGGTCTCCTGCTCATGACGGGAGAAATCATAGCCTTCTTTTTATCCAAACACCTCTCTCTGTCTTGCTCTCTGTTTCTCTCTCTTATTCTCTCCTTCATTCTGTCTTCATTTAAGGTTCTCTTCTACTATTTTTGTTTCACCCCATCCAGCACTTGTCTCTCTCTGCTGCCCAGACCCCCCCACCCACACACACACACGTGCACACACACACACACACACACACACACACACACATACACACACACTTTACCCCCTGAGGAGGGATATAGTCCCTGAGGGCATATCTGCTGTGCTTGTCACGCTTGTCCACTGTCTCTCGCTTCATTGTCATTTCTCTGTCTGTGACACAAGATTCTTTCATCACATTCCGGAAACATCCATCTCCACACGTTCCACCCTCATCTTCTTCCCTCTCATCTGTTCAAATTCTTTTTTCTCATGCTGTGCCTCCCCGTCCTCCCTTCATCACAGATAATGACTGGAGTCAGCATTCCCATCTAAAGCACTTCCTCAGAAGTGTTGAATAAGGGAAAGTTACTGAGCGCGCTCAGAATATTAATGTCTCAGGCTGTGCTGCTGTGGCAGCCATGTTGGACTCAGGGAAAGTGAAGAACACTCTTTCACTTCTGTCTGGCCCTCAGGCCAAAACCTCTCTGGCCCTAGTTACACAGACCACCAAAATAGCCACAGTGTGTTTCACTTTTCCTAAGAAGGCTATGGTTTGTAGCCTGCTGTAGCCTTTTCAACAAGGCAACTCTCAGTACACCACTTAGTAGACGACCTTCACAAGTCAACCATTAGTAGGTCACCCTGGTGTAGGTGTGTTACACACACACACACACACACTCACCTCTAACTGACACACAGTTAACTCAACACCTCTGGGTGTCCTTCCACAGGCCTTCCACGCCGTGTCCAACTTCAAACCCTCGGAGGATGGCGTGCCCCCCCCAGCCCCGCTCGTTCCCCAGAAGGATGCCCTGCGGGAGCTGGCGCAGCGCGGGCACGACTCCGTCTACCAGAAGGGCCACGCGTCCGAGAGCAACGAGGAGATCACGTCCCCGGGCATGCCGACGCTGGTGGGCGTGGGCGTGGGCGTGGGCGTGGGCGAGGGCCTCAACCGGCCGCTGCAGCGTGAGAAGGCCTCGCTGGGCAGCCTGAAGCGGGCCAGCGTCAACGTGGAGCTCCTGGCGCCCCGCAGCCCCATGGGGAAGGAAACCATGGTAACCTTCAGCAACACGCTGCCCCGCCCGGCGGCCGCAAACAACCCAGCGGCGGGCACCCAGGACGAGGCTGTCACCCACCACCAGCTGCAGCAGCAGCGCAGGCTGGTAACGGTGCCCGTGCCCGTGCCCCTGCCCATGGACGGGCTCCAGTCCCAGCAGCTGGTGTCGGAGTGGAAGCAGAAGTCCATGGAGATGCGGGGGATGAGCCTCAGAGATCAGGAGCAGCAGCAGCAGCAGGAGCAGGAGGAGGAAGAGGAGGAGGAGGATGAGGAAGAGGAAGGGAGCGAGGAGGGCTCGGACGAGACGACCCCTACGGAGGAGGAGACGGCCACCTCCACACTGTACCCCTCGCTGCATCAGCAGCCGGTCCGGCCGCCCAACCCTCCGGTGGGGGCGAGGGTGGTGCTGCCCCCTCGTCCGCCCGTGGTGCCCCAGCCTCCGCACCTGCCACACCCACACCTGCCGGGAGACGTGCCGGTGCGCCCCCCGCCCCCCCCGGTGTCGCCCAAGAGTGCCAGCACGCGTGCCAAGTGGCTGTCGCTGACGGAGAAGAGCGGGGCGGCGGCGAGGGCCCCGGGTCAGCCGCGCCTCATGCAGGTCATCGCCATGTCCAAGCAGCAGGGGCTCCTCTCGGGGCCGGCCTCCCCGCGCTCCTCCGAGACCGCCTCCGCGTCCTCCTCCTCCGTCACCTCCTCCTCCACCGCCGGCACCGACTCGCCGCCCTACCGCCCGCCCTCCGATCGCGACACTTCGGGGATTGTCACCGTGGACGCGCACGCGCCTCACCATCCCGTGGTCCAGGCTCCCGGCAACACCAACCCCTGGGAGTGGAGAGGGAACGTCGGGAATGTCGCCGCAGCGACCGCCCCCTCTGACCCCCGGGAATCTTACGAGCTCAACGACCTCAACCGCGGCTATCGGGTGAGTAAGGCCGGCTCCGTGTCCGGGGAACGGCGCCAGGACGTCCCGCCGCCCCAGCCGGAGATGGCGCTGGACGGGCGGAGCAGGGAAAGCCTAAGGCGGAAGACCCCACTGGTGCTGCTGGATCAGGGGGGACATGGACACGTGGAGCAGGAGCCCTACTACAGGAAACTGCCCACAGGACACAGGTTTAAAGAGTGACAGAGACTCCGTAGGTGATGTTGACATTTACACTACATGCACATACACACACACACAAGCACACATAGACACATACGGAAGCACACACACACACACACACACACAGTGCTCACGCACCTTCTCTCATAAACACACACACATACACACAAACACACAAGCGCACACACACATACACACAAAGACATAAGTACACACACACGTACATAAGCACACACACATACACACACACGTAAGCACACAGAATGCCCGTAAGCGTCAATGAACTGCTGGTGTACATATAACACAGGTGGGTCTGAGCACAGCAGATTGATTTGTCTATCAGTTTGCTGGAGAATGAGTTTGTTCCCATGGCAGCTTTGGGTCTGGCAGCTGGCTGGAACTCAGACACCTGGCCCATTCCGGTGGCGTCGAAGCCGGATGAATGTGTCACTTGGAGAGCCACGCGTGTCAGGAGACGTTCAAGCACAAGGAGCGAGTGGCAGGCGGAGGCTCTTTTAATAACCCTGCTTCTCACGCAGTAATCACACAAGACCTGCAGCACCCGCGCCCACACCTGGAGTCTGGAACCAGGCCTAGTGTTCATCCACAGACGGCACAAAACACCACTACAACTACACCTGGAGTCTGGAACCAGGCCTGTGTTCATCCACAGACGGCACAAAACACCACTACAGCTACACCTGGAGTCTGGAACCAGGCCTGTGTTCATCCACAGACGGCACAAAACACCACTACAACTACACCTGGAGTCTGGAACCAGGCCTGTGTTCATCCACAGACGGCACAAAACACCACTACAACTACACCTGGAGTCTGGAACCAGGCCTGTGTTCATCTAGAGACAGCACAAAACACCACTACAACCACACCTACATCCACAACAAACAGCAACACTGACCTAGGCCTGCATCCTACAGCCATTTTAGTACATTTGTTTATGTACTAACAAGTAGTGCATAACATTTGCTTACGTACTAGCATGTAGTGCATAACATTTGCTTATGTACTAACAAGTAGTGCATAACATTTGCTTATGTACTAACAAGTAGTGCATAACATTTGTTTATGTACTAACAAGAAGTGCATAACATTTGCTTACGTACTAACATGTAGTGCATAACATTTGTTTATGTACTAAGAAGTTGTACATAAAATGTGCTTATGTACCATCAGGTACCGTATTGGCCTGAATAGAAGACGATCCTGAATATAAGACGACCCCCTCTTTTTCAAACTCGTTTTTGGGGAAAAAGAAAACTTTTTTGTAGACCAAATTTTGGCTAATATAGTAAATTATATTATTTGAAAATGCTGGTAAAAACTCATTGGAAAACATTTTAAAAGTTAGCAATTTTTGAACATCATTACTATAAGTGAGATCAAGTTAATTAATGTGGATGAATTTGTCACATTTAAATTGAATGAATAGTAGGCTACCATGAATGATACTTTTCCATGAAAGTGCGAACAGTACACTGTATGCTATGTACAAGGCAGAAAACCATATGCATCACCCATAGAGGTCTGTATAGAGGCTATAGCCTTGCGTGTCAAAGGGGTGAGTTGGCCCCGACTGTGAGACACTCAAACATAATGGTGATTCGCTTCTCACTTCCACCGCAAATTAACTGATTTTCAACCTTTCTTAGCAACAGTAACAGATGTTGTCATGTCGAAAAACACTGACATTTACTCAGCATTGCCTGTCTGTATGAATAAGTTTTCCTTAGTTTGATCATAGACTACCACTAAAAAGACAGTTTCCCCTCGAAGTCTGTGCAGGCGCTGGGCAAGACTCATTCAGTCACGCAGTGACAGTCCATTGCACCACATCGGAGACTTCTGTATCCCAAATGTGATCGGATATGAAGTGTTGGCTTTGAGCGCATTTAAACACCGTATCCCAAATATTATCAACACTGGGTCAAGGGATACTGAAGTGCATGTAAACCCAGTCATTATTTTACACCACTTGAGGCTGATTTTGAATTTGTTCAAGATAATCTCTTAGCTCTCCATTGTGTGTGGCAGTTGCAGGCCTATGAGATGCTGTCAGTTCATTTAACACAAAAAAGTTTTTTTTTGTTTTTCATTATTTTTGTCTGGTCTGTGAATGTAAGACGACCCCCCCTTTTTTCAGAAGTATTTACACAACAAAAATATTGTCTTATATTCGGGCTGATACAGTAGTACATAACATTTGCTTATGTACTAACAAGTAGTGCACCACATTTGCTTATGTACTAACAAGTAGTACATAACATTTGCTTATACTCTAACCAGTAGTGCATAACACTTGTTTATGTACTAACAAGTAATGTGTGACGTTTGTTATGTACTTACCAGTAGTACATAACATTTGTTTATGCACTACGAGTGCTTAACATTTGTTAATGTACCAAACGGTAGTGCATAACATTTGTTCATGCAGTAACTAATAGTGCATAACATTTGTGTATGTACTAACTGGGAGTGCATAACATTTGCTTATGCAGTAACTAAGAGTGCATAACATTTGTTTATGTGCTAAGCGATAGTGCAAAAGAGTTGTTTACTGTACTGTATGGAACAATAGTGCAATGTTTGCATACTCTTGTGGATGGGTATTTTGTTTTTTATTGTTGGCTTGTGTGACGCATTTCAAAGGACTGGTTGTCTGTGAAGGAGTTGGTTTTGTTTGTTGTGGCCTTCTCTCTGTTGATACTTGATTTGAAGCACACGTGTGTGTGTGTGTGAGCGAATGTACGAGCATGTTTTTCTGGACGTGTGTGTGGTCATGTGGTTTCAATCTGAAAATACAGAACCCCACTTGAGGGATTCCGAAGAGTTCTGTTGATGTGTGTATTTTTGCCCAAAGCAAGCCTGGTGAAATCATAGGGACCAAATGTCTGTTGGATGTTTGCACTGTTGACAGCACTTATTAGGACTGGACGAAGAGAGCACGAGACGCAAAGATGCATCAGAGAGGAAAATAACGGAATTTGACACAGGAATGCTGCTGGTGTTTTGGGAATGATTTATGGGAAGTGCAATAGCATTCCTCTATTTTCATGTTTCAGTGTCTTACATGTTCTACTGATCTTCGAAACGCTCTTACTGGTTGCCCTCCCCCTCCCTCCCCCTCTCCCAGGATGTGAACACAACTTGTTGCCTCCTTGAAGCCAAACTCCTGCATGTTATGTGCGTTGTTGTCAAGTTCTGCCCCAGTCAGTAAAAAAAGAAAAAGAAGACATGAAACTGGACATTTTGACAGTAAAACCTCATGTTTGGCAAATACAGTGTGCTTTCATGAGTGGATGAAAAAAACAATCCAGCCCTGTTGTCCAAAATTTCAGCTATTAAATGATGTGGGGAAACGAAAATGACTATACTGCTGCTTGCTTATTTTGTGCTGCACTAACTGGGTGGAATTAAGGAGTTTTGTTGCCAGGCTGTCCTTGACTGTTCGTTTGATTCTCTCTCAGCTAAAGCTCCGCTCACGTCCAACTGGAGCGAGCATAATGCCTGTCAGATGGCTAAATAGCTGCACAATCATCAGGAGTACCTCCAAAACAACAGAGCCTGTTTCTAGCACAGCCAGTTAAACACAGATTTTGTGCATTTACTGACAAAAAAAACCCTTAGCTACAGAGTAGATAGAGAAGCTAGAGTGTGGTGATTTCTGAAGAGGCTCAGATTGTAAAGATGTCACTGCTCCACTTACAGTTTCCACTTACACTTCCACTTACTTACATTTTTACACTCTTAACACATTCCCAACAATCATAGACTATGGGAGCCAAACAGTGTTCTCTTCTGCATTGCTTTAGGACAAATGCATTCAGTCACCACTTCATCTGAAATTCATGGATGCTTCTTTTGTTCACCTCCAACTAATTGATGGACAACTACAGCACGTTTTGCAGACATTTAGATCCTCTTATCAAAACAGTTAACTATGAAGTCGAAACCCAAAAGAGACCAAATACAATATATTAAATCAATCTACATTCAATTCTATTTACATATTTGCCCTATTTACTGTATTGTAGGCCTATTTACATGCATTACTTTTTGTAGTGGGGCATTATGAGAGCCTCTAGTGATGTATTATCTGTGGAATGACCACTGACCTTTCTGCAGTGTAACACAATGATATGCAGGAACTAGAGACAAGGTAACATGGTACACTAGTACACACATTGCATTTTCTATTCCAAAATATACTACAACACAGAATACTGTAAATGACAAAATATAGTAAATCCACTGAAATAGCCTATGGCCATACTCTTTAGACTACAGCATACAACTTGTAGAAAGTCTGGTGAGTACCATTGCTAGATTCTTTTATACCAAGAAAATGTGTGACCATTTCATTACTGTAGTGGTTTTACATAATAGAGCGTCATAATAGTAAATCACATCATAAAGTGAGCTAACAAGTCAAACAGGCACACATTGATACAAAGGAGTTTTGCAGTGGTACTTTCCATGTCTTATATGTTACATTATGTAGTCTCACAGTAGACCACTTTGGAAACAGACACTGTTCTATTGTGATTTACATCGGCACATTCCTTCAGTTTACACAGATACAGAACAAATATTCATTTAATCACTGTATTCAATGCCAATGCCATACCAGAGGCATATCAGTACATAAAAGTGTCACTTACATACAGCTTATGCACAGGATATGTAACAATGTTGATCTATGCCAAAGTGACAAGGCTATATTTTATGTGTTTCGTTTCAAGTTGTTTCTGTTTTTGTGTTCACCACACATTGATTGTCAATGATGCATTGCTGGGAGACAGCATGTGCTGTAGTTACGACGGCATTAGCAATTCTGGGAGAAGTATGAAGAGTTTTGATGGTTGTAGTGCATTTTGCAGCACATGTTAACTGGGGTGCTCAGAAGTAAACTGCAGAGTGTTGCAGTTCTGGTGCTCAGAAGTGGATGCAGAGTGTTGAAAAGGTGGACATTGTTTTGAGAGGTGTGAATATGAGGTGTGAAAATGGCGGGCAAAGACTGTAAAAAAGAGCATCTGTCTGAGAGGGTTGGTTCCTTTCTCTGAGTTTGCAAAAATGTGCTTCTTTTATCTGTCTGTGTTATGTTTTATATACACTTAAGCATACATATTTAGTTTTAGAGTATGCTGGTGCATGCACATTTTCATATTCCTGTGAGCACTGTGTGTGTGTGTGTGTGTGTGTGTGTGTGTGTGTGTACGTGTGTGTGCGAATATGTAATAAAAAATCGCCTGAGGCATAGAACAGATTGCAATAGATGGTGTCCATCGCCTCTCGAGGTGTAAATGAGTTCATTTAGCCTCCAGCCAGACAGTGACAAAGATATATTGCATTGTACATTAAAATGTAGCACACACAACACACACACACACACACACACACACACACACACACACACACACACACACTCACACACACTCACACACACACGGGATATACACACAAACAGTTGAACACAGCTTGGCATACACAAACACACACACACATACACACACACACACACACTGTGCACAAACACTTGCACACAGCTTGGCATAGACACACACACACAGACATTGGCCACATGTACACCATATGCACACAGACCATAAATGTTTAATGGTGCCTGCCTGCTTCCAACAGCTTCTCCTCACTGAAGCGCTGTAATGAGTCTGAATGTTGTTTAGGCTCATTTGTATTTGTGGAGTGACCAGTGTGTTGCCTGAAGTTTGTCCACACCACATGAGAGGGTCATTTTTATTAATGCTTTTAGATGGCTTTTATTTCTCTCTCTCCTCATCACAGCTCTTGTTACAGTTATATACGTCCTCGGTTCATTTCTCCTAGACTCTGTTTCCATGATGGGCTTGTCTTTCTGTCATGCATGCTATGGGTGTGAGTGAGAGAACAGGGGGGAATGGACTGACACATTTAGAATGACTATGGTTATGGTTAGGTTCTTAAATGGTTATGGTGAAGTTCCTAAATGGTTATGGTGAGGTTCTTAAATGGTTATGATGAGGTTCCTAAATTAAAACTTAAATGACTAGGGTTACAGTGAGGTTCTTACAGTAATTGTTATGGGGAAGTTCTGAAATGGTTATGGTGAGGCACTGGCATCACAGAATGGGTTTGCCAAGAAAACATCAGGTGGGTCAAGCCAAAATACACTGGGCTCTAAGCTTCACATGTTACGTCAACGCTACAATCATAATGACAGCAAGAAAAAAAAATATATATATTATATTTTTTCATTTTATTCTAATGGCTGTTGTCAGATCAAAGCAGAATTCAAAGACTGTGCACCAATATTCTGGAACGTCAGGGTGTGTCAATAAAACAAAAGAAGCTCTCTGATTGGATGAGCCTGATTGACAGGTGGATGGGCACAGACTCACTCCTGTCTATACCTATGTGGTGAGGTTCTCACTGTAAAAGGTTATGGTGAGATGTTTAAATGATTATGATTATGGTGAGGTTCTTAAATGGTTATAGTGAGGTTCCTAAATGTTATACTGAGGTTCTTAAATGACTATGGTTATGGTGAGGTTCTGATGCTCTTAAATGACTGGTTATTCTGATGAGTCCTGGTCTGTTGAGTCCTGGGTTGTGCATGGTGTGTATGTGTGTGTGTGTGTGTGTGTGTGTGTGTGTGTGTGTGTGTGTGTGTGTGAAGTATTGAAAGACTGTTGTTATGGTGAGTCTTGGTAGTCCTGGGATATGGATGGAGGTGTATGTGAAGTATTGATAGACTCCCAGTCTCTCGGTGGCCCAGTGGTAATAGCACTGAATGTGACTCTCACATCGGCATTTCTCACCGTGTGCCTGAATGACAGGAGCACTGTGGTAAATAAGACTGGGTGCCACCTCTGTGTATCTGTGTGTGTGTGTGTGTGTGTGTGTGTGTGTGTGTGTTTGCACGTGTGTTCGTGTGTGTTGTGATGGATTGGATGCCACCTCTGTGTATTTGTGTGTGTATCTGTCTGTGTGTGTGTGTGCGCATGTGTGCATGTGTGTGTGTGATGGATTGGATGCCACCTCTGTGTGTCTGTGTGTGTGTGTGTGTGCACATGTATGTGTGTGTGTGTGATGAACTGGATGCCACCTCCATGATTTATTGTGTGAGCAAACATGTTGGAGGCCCAACGAAAATGAGCTGACAGCATTCAGTGTGTGCCCACTCAGGACGGGGGCACACACACAATGGTTTCCATGGCGATGCAGTGCACCCCACACCTGGGGCCTAATTATGCTGTTACCAAGGTGATGGCTGTAGAGTTTGGTGCTCAGAGATGTGAGATATTCACCTCAAACAGGCAATTTCCATTTCTGTCCCATCTCTCTGCCCTCTCTCACTCTCTTTGTCTCTCCTTTCTCTCCCTCTCTCTTGCATTTTTCTGATGTTTTTCTCTTATGGTTTTCGCCTGTTCAATCTCCCCCTCTCCTTTTGTTTTTTTTTTTTCTGTCTGGTTTTGTCTCTCTGTCTCTAATCCCTCGTTCTCCAAGTCTCTCCCCTCTGCCGTCACTCTCGAGCTTTCTCTTCCACTGACACATGGCTTCACTGCCATGAATATGACCTGCTCTTACTATGGATTCAGGATTCAAGATTAGGGTTAGGGTCGGCATATTCTCTCTCTCTCTCTCTCTCTCTCTCTCTCTCTCTCTCATTGCATTCTCTCCCACACACTCTTCTCATCTCTTTTCTTCCTCTGTCTGCTGACTTATGCTATCTGTTCCTGTATCATAAAAGTAATGTCTTCCTTTTTATTTGCTCAGTCCTGCACTGCGAGTCTCAGTGTGTGTGGATCCAGTGTCAATCAGGTGTCAATAACATCTGTTGAAAATAACTCTGGAAAAGCTTTCCCACACAGCTTAGTCTGCAGCCGAGTTGCTTTACAAACACACTGTCCAAACTGGACCCTCAGAAACCTGAGTAAAAAAACACCTGAAGCTCTGCTCTAGTCTTTGGTCACCATTTTAGGCTATGAGTCACATCAACACACTAGATTGGCGTTCGGAGAGCGCAGACCTCTGCCAAGGCAATGTAGGGTCACTGACCCAATAACAAAATGATCTGTTCCTTGTCCAAAAATTTCATTCAAATCCATGCTGTACTTTCAGAGTTATCTTGCTCACGGACAGACGTATATACAGACAGACAAACAGACAGACAGACAAACCCCGGGCGAAAACATAACCTCCTTAGCGGAAGTAAGCAGAACAGCACTGAGATGCTGTTGCATTTTTCTACATTCTTGAAAAAGAGCAACTCCGTTCTGTCTCCTGGCGTGTTCGAAAGACCTCAGCCAACCCCCGCTCTCTGCAGGCTGCCGCCTCCGCTTACCCCAGGAACCTGCTCACGCT
>PYXC01002514.1:40000-47500 GCA_015244755.2 Tenualosa ilisha | reverse complement strand
AGGGAGGGAGAGAGGGAGGGAGAGAGAAAGAGAGAGAGAGAGAAAGTGAGACGAAGACAAGACACAGACTTAAATATTAAGTTAGAATGAGTATGTGTTGTAAAAGGAAGGAGAGCTAGATAAAAGAAAGGAATAGAAAGGAAAAGAAAAAGAAAAGAATAGAAAGGGTTTTAGTGAGAAAGAGAAGGAAGAAGAATCACACTTCTGTAAGAAGAGAGATTCAGAGGCAAAAGACAGTCAGGCAAGCAGGCAGCAATAAGGGAAAGAGGGCTGAGTGTGTATGAGATGGACAGTGAGATAAAGAAAGCATTTTGTGTGTAGGCTGTGTGTGTGTGTGTGTGTGTGTATGTGTGTGTGGTCGGTGTGTGTGTGGGAGGAGGAGTTGTGGGGCTTATTCCCTGTGTTAAGGGACCCCCTAGGAGGACCGTTTGTGTGATGTGTTGCCACGGCGAGCTGAGCTGATGGGAACTTTCTCGTGAACCTGGAATGTTTACGCTGTGGGTGGATCGCCCTCGGTTACAGCTCTCCTCTCCTCTCCCATCCTGGTCTTCTCTCCTCTCCCATCCTGCTCTCCTCTCCTCCTCCTCTCCCATCCTCCCCTCCTTTCCTCTCCTCTCCTCTCCCATCCTGCTCTCCTCTCCTCCCCTCCTCTCCTCTCCTCCCCTCCCCTTCTCTCCTCTCCTCTCCCATCCTCCCCTCCTTTCCTCTCATCTCCTAGCCTGCTCTAATCTTCTCTCCAGCTGCTCCTGCTCCGGCTGTTGCAGCCAAATCAAAGCCTCGTCTCTGCATCTCCAGCCCGGCTGACACACACACACACACACACACACTGTAGAGAAGGTTGCTTTTCTTCAGTCTGCTTTGTCTCCATAATGAGGAAGACAAATGCAAACTAATGTTGGGGAGCGTCTGATACAGCTCTCTGGGACTGAAGACTGCTGATGCAGCAGAATCTCTCTCTCTCTCACACACACACACACACACACACACCACACACCTGCTTCCTTTATTTGTCCTGGACTGTGACATCAGCCTCGGGCTACATATGGATTTTTGCTCTCAATGTCAAATGCTGTATAATTTAAAATAGATGACTAAAATGCACTCTGGTTTCATTGTCTATCTGTGGTGTGTGGTAAAGACAGGAGCCTAAGCTGGTCCTCCATTTGGTGTGTGTGAGACCCCGTTGCTTCTGTGAGGGGTGTTGTTTCAGGGAGAACACAATACACACTTCAATACACCATCACCCTCCCCCCACACACAAGCACAGCCACACACACATGTGTGCACACTCACTCTTACATACACACACACACACGCATGCATTTACACAGGCACATTCACATGTGCACACAGACACACACACACTGACATGCCTGCACACACACACACAAACACACACACACACACACTTACAGAAACACAAACACACACAGAGACACACACATACACTCACATGTGCACGTACACATACACACACTCGCCACAGTGTGCTGTAGCATGCTGCCCGAGGTTTATGCGAACATTCCCATTGATCAGAACAAATGGAGACATGTCAAGTTACCACGGCAACGGCCATGCCGCTCGGTGAGCTCAGAGCAAGCTGTTAAAGAATCTGTGCAAGGAGCAGCTATAGCAGAGGGGGAGGGAAGGGTGTGTGTGTGTGTGTGTGTGTGTGTGTGTGTAAGAGAGAGTGTCCTCACACACAGGTGTGTGTGTGTGTGTGTGTGTGTGTGTGTGTGAGAGAGTGTAAATGTGAGTGTCCTCACACACAGGTGTGTGTGTGTGTGTGCGTGTGTGTGTGTGTGGGGTGAGGGGGAGATGTTATGTTCACCACTATAGAGGCTCTCCCTGACAACTGCAAGCTCAGCCGTTACATTTCAGGAATCTCCCGTCTAGTGGAGCAGAACAGAGACGCGGATGTGTGTGTGTGTGTGTGTGTGTGTGTGTGTGTGTGAATCTCCCATCTAGTAGAGCAGAAAAGAGAGGCGTTTCGGTATCACTGCTCACAGGCAGCAACAGTACAGCATCCCCATCTTGTGCTGATGCAGCAGCAACCTGACACACACACACACACACACACACACACACACACACACACACACACACACACACACACACACACACACATGCACACATACACACAACACAATGCACTAACTGGGCCCTTACACACTCTCTCACACACACACACCAATCTGCTGAAATGGCTCACTCACTGGGCCCTGACACACACACACACACACACACACACATACACACTTCAATCACTTACTTAATGGGCCCTGACACACACACATACTAGTCCACTGACTGATGCTGGGTCCTGGGTCATTGTCATGCAGCTCTGAGATGGATGTGGGTTTGAAAAGATGAAGGGCTGCACACACACACACACACACACACACACACACACACACACCACACACACACACACACACACACACATTGTTTGGCCAGGCATTAACTCCAAGGGATCATTTTCTTTTGCCAGCAGCACTGTGAATGCTTCATAGATATACAATAAATACAGTATAGTATCATAAATACAGTATAGTATCATATATACAATAAATACAGTATAGTATCATAAATACAATAAATGCAGTATAGTATCATATATACAGTATAGTATCATAAATACAGTATAGTATCATATATACAATAAATACAGTATAGTATCATATATACATAAATCAGTATAGTATCATAAATACAGTATAGTATCATATATACAATAAATACAGTATAGTATCATATATACAGTATAGTATCATATATACAATAAATACAGTATAGTATCATAAATACAATAAATGCAGTATAGTATCATATATACAGTATAGTATCATAAATACAGTATAGTATCATATATACAATAAATACAGTATAGTATCATAAATACAATAAATGCAGTATAGTATCATATATACAGTATAGTATCATAAATACAGTATAGTATCATATATACAATAAATACAGTATAGTATCATAAATACAGTATAGTATCATATATACAGTATAGTATCATAAATACAGTATAGTATAATATATACAATAAATACAGTATAGTGTCATATATACAATAAATACAGTATAGTTTCATAAATACTCTTTTGCTCCTGTCTGCATTCATCCCATCTCTGAATTCGCAACACACAGCGAGTGAACGCACACACTAACCTGGAGCAGTGGGCAGCCTGCTGCACTGGTGCCCGGGGAGCAGTGAGGGCTTAGGGCCCTTCCTCACGGCCACCTCAGTGATGGAGGTGGATGTTTCATCACATCCCGCGTCTATATTTTTCCTACTGGTCGGCTATCGAAGTGGCAAGTCAGAGGCCCTAAGCAGTAGACCACTAACATCATGAATCAGACTCTTAGTGTGGCACCTCTCAGTAGGCAGCTTCTTAGCTTCCTGCTAGGCAGATACTTCCTGTGAACTTTAAAACCATTAGACATGCCCTGGGTTTGCTTTCAGCCACTTGCAACCGCTTTGTTGTGACATCGTTTTCAGCCCTTCCACTGAGAACATAGCCCTTTCTCTGCTTGCTGATTGGTCCTACAAATTTTTTGTCGGAGGAAACCTACACCTTTGGATAGGTACCTGACTAGTTCTGTAGCAAAATGTGATATTGAGTGGAAGCAGTAGGTGGTGTTAGCCTGGCTAGTAGACCATGTGATCATTTCTAGTGTGGTATTTAGTGGTACGAACAAGTCTTCAGAGAAGTCCAGCACAGAATAGCATCTTTGATGTGGTCACCGACGTGTTTGAGATACACCCCACACAGAATAAGAAATCAACAGAATCAACAATGGGCCCATTGCACAGCAGCCATTTTTTCAGAAGGTGTCAAGGTAGCCATAGGTGTGTTACTAATGACATCTTGGTGACATCCAATAGGAATCTGATTCTGCTCCACTGAATCAGGGTCTTATTGGCTGTCATTAATAACACCTGTACTTACCTTGCTACTTCTTGGGTAAAATGCTGTGAAGTGGGCCCATTAAAAGCATTAAATGTATTTGCACCAGTGTTACCAGGGTGTTCACCACCACAAATTATAGTCACATTGGACAGGTTTGTGATCACATGCTTGCCCCTGGAACTCTGTGTTGGAATACACGGCAGTGCACTTCACTCTCACGGATGAGTGGTAACGCTATAAAAATATAGAGAGGGTACCTTCTACTGCTGTGAACAAACATCCTCTGCCAAATAGTCACAGATTGTGAGGAGAAATCAATAATTAATTTGCTTACAGACTCCAATTTGTAAGTGACTGGCATTCTGTTATTCTGGTCAAATATAGATATAGATTACTGGCATGACACTGATGAATGTGAAAAACTAAGCATTTATGAACAATGAAATAAGTGGAGTTGTTTTTGTTTACATAACCAGCTAAAATGGGTGCTGCTATTAGCCTCTAGGCCCTAGAGTCCAGTCTTGAGAGAGCCTTAGAGCAATATGGTGTCTAATACAAATCCACCACTAGAGGGGGGAATTTATTAGTATGTGACGTTATTGTTATTGTCGCACAGTATAAATTTTTCTCCCCTTTATCTGTAGGGGTAATTTACTGTATTATGGCAAGATATGAATGTGGCAGTTATAGGAACTGCGCTCACTGAGAAGGCTGTTTTGGTGCGTAGAACATGGTGTATGTCTCTACTAATATTTTGCTTGCTTTAATTCCCTTCTAACAAATGATTACAGGTAAAAACAATAATACATCAGAACGAGAGAGTCGGGGGAAAGGGTGACGAAACACAAGGCATCACCTCGCGCAGTGGATCCCTGTTCTGCTTACAAGATCAAGGGCCGCTTGCCCACTCTGTGTGTTCGCAGTAAGTTTGATAAAGGTTCTTTCCCTCCTCCTCTGGATTTCGGAGTCATTTTGTGGATTCATGCAATATACCTGCTAAGTATATTGTGTTAAATCATATATTAAGCATTTTGCTGCCAAAAAATCAAGATAAACTGTTTAAGTCGCGCCTCTGAACTAATCCATTTGTTGGAGAAGCTTTGATACTTTAGTCCACTTTACTTTTTAGAAGAACTCCAGACACTTAATCCTGTATATTGCAGGCCCAGCACATCGGCGCTGTGTTCTCTGCCTCTCTTTATGCACACCTCTCACTGTCATGAGCGCACCGCCTGAGGGCGATGTTGCCTCTCTAACTTGCCGGCTGTGGGGGAAATTTGACTACATCAAAACCATCCCTTGCACCACACAATAACAATTTAAAAATCTGTGGGCAGCCAGGCCGGGCAGAGTTGACAGACGGCATGCAAAGATCAAGAGACGGAGAATAGCTGTGGTCTGACTGTCGCCGTTCAAGTGTAGCGTGCACTAGTTGGTCTACGAGAGCTCCCCGCGACCAGCGCGATCAGGGGAGGGACACGAGCAGAGCCGCTCAGCCAGAGAAGGAGGGGATCCTCACAGCCAAATTGATGGTAGTGGGCATCTGAGAGCGAATACTCTTGACAAACAAGACGACAAATCTTCACTTCTAGTGCAGAGAGCGGCCTCGGAGAACCTGGATGCGATGGAGTAAGTACTGTGCTTTCTGCTGCGTAATGATTGAAACAACGGCGCGGCTTGCTTTAAGGTGGAATTGAGTTTCGGCGGACAGCCACACCTGCAGAAATCTCAGCATCACGAGTCATTTGCATGGTATTGTGTGGTCGCATAGAGAGCTACTCCTGGTCACTTGTAGCGATGACCAATCCCCCAAACGCCCGCTATCCAAATAATCCGAAACAAGGATGAGTAAGCAGCACTAAATTCATGTTAAGAAATGTCCTGTTTCAATATGTTGTTAAAGTATGTGGCTTTTTAAGAAAGGGAAAACAGATGTAGGCTAGCGGTCGGTTCCTGGCATGTGGCGTGTGGTGTGCTGTGTTGAGGAGAGATATGGGACGATCGGGCCAACTCAAATAATTGTGCATGTTGTGTCCTCTATTACTGCCATGCGGTGCTCCCCGACACATGATAGGCACACGGGCGCTGTTGCGAAGCCTTAATTATTAGACAGCCCCGTTACTGCGGACCGACCTCACGTGTCCACGCGGTTTGCCTTCGCTGGATCCATACAGTGTGGACTCGTATCCTCTGCTTTACAGAGAGGAGACATTTGTTTTCGCATAGCCAAACACTAGGCCTTTTCTTTGCTGCGGTGTGCGCAACTGTATTGTGGGACAAAAAGGAGTTAACGATGGGACCTAGGGAGCTAACGGTGTGAGAATAGTCACGGCTGCGCTCACTGCCCCACTGGTGGGCGTGCGTGTGTGTGTGTGTGTGTGTGTGTGTGTGTGTGTGAGGGGGAGAGAGAGAGAGAGAGCGAGAGGATCCAGGGCAGGCAGGCGTTCATTTTCTCGCGTGTTGACAAAAATGGGCTGCTGCTCTCCGACATGGCTGTGCGCGAGGTGGCTGGACACCCCGAAATGTTTTACCGGGGCTGTGAACAATGTGGTGGGAATGAGCTAATTTTCAGGGCTGTCATTGTACACATTTCTTGTTTGGGCGTCTCTGTCGCCCTGCTTTTATTATTATTATTATTATTATTATTATTATGATTATGATGATGATGATGATGATGAAACTACTAGACTGACTGGTTTGGAAGTTGAAGTCAGAGCCGCGTTGCAGAGGCTCCCACACCCATGCCCTAAGTGGGCTCGGCAGTTGTCTGCATTTGTACAGTTCCTTGATCAGAAAAACAGCAGAGGAGTTAAAAACAGCACAGTTGGTGGTGCCTGAATAAACACAAGGAGTTGAGGAGCAGGTCACCCCTTTGCATCAGTATAGTTCTCGCTGCCTGTCTGTATGTGTGTGTGGTGTGTGTGTGTGTTTGCAAATAAGGTGGTGAAATCTGAAGGATGCCAAGTGTATCTACTGTGGGAACAAATAGTGTGCTGTCAGTGGGAACAGATGACCATGGTGGCTGAGGTGGTGTCCTCGGCCCCTATATACTGACTATACTGGGACAGAAGGAGCCTATAGACCAGCTCATTACACACCATTATTGTCCCATTAAACTATGGGAAGTGTCCGCTGTCCTGTCTAGCGAGAGCTGCCTCGTATGTGGGGGCTCTATAGTGGGGGTGTTTAAAGCCATATCTAAAGATGGAGCAATGGCTCATTGATGGCCATGAGTATAGCCTGTGTGTGTGTGTGTGTGTGTGTGTGTGTGTGTGTGTGTGTGTGTCTGTGTGCGTGGGGGCCATCTGATATGGGCTGGACTAGTCACACAGATTCCTCGGCAGCAACTGCTGGGGGCCTGCTGAGACCAAGATGGTGCCGCTCTTTTGATTCTTTAAAGAACACGGACACTGTCTGTCACTCTGCAACCATTCCCCAGAAGTCTTAGAAACACACACACACACACACACACACACACACACACACACACACACACCGGTGATTAAGTTTTCTGGCTTCCTTTTCCTCATCACTCTTTTCTAACACTCCAGCACTAATGCACTAATGATTCTCTCCC
>PYXC01002514.1:35000-37500 GCA_015244755.2 Tenualosa ilisha | reverse complement strand
GTAGTCCTCGGTCACTGTGACAGTATTAAGAACACTGTCTGTAATTTGAGGAAGGTTTCAGTAGTCCTCGGTCACTGTGACAGTATTAAGAACACTGTCTGTAAATTGAAGGTTTCAGTAGTCCTCAGTCACTGTGACAGTATTAAGAACACTGTCTGTAAATTAAAGAAGGTTTCAGTAGTCCTCGGTCACTGTGACAGTATTAAGAACACTGTCTGTAATTTGAGGAAGGTTTCAGTAGTCCTCGGTCACTGTGACAGTATTAAGAACACTGTCTGTAAATTGAAGGTTTCAGTAGTCCTCAGTCACTGTGACAGTATTAAGAACACTGTCTGTAAATTAAGAAGTTTCAGTAGTCACTAAAAAAATTGAAGAAGGTTCAGTAGTCACTGTGACAGTAAGAACTGTCTAAGAAGTCATACTGTCTGTGACAGTATTAAGAACACTGTCTGTAATTTGAGGAAGGTTTCAGTAGTCCTCAGTCACTGTGACAGTATTAAGAACACTGTCTGTAAATTGAGGAAGGTTTCAGTAGTCCTTGGTCACTGTGACAGTATTAAGAACACTGTCTGTAATTTGAGGAAGGTTTCAGTAGTCCTCAGTCACTGTGACAGTATTAAGAACACTGTCTGTAAATTGAGGAAGGTTTCAGTAGTCCTTGGTCACTGTGACAGTATTAAGAACACTGTCTGTAATTTGAGGAAGGTTTCAGTAGTCCTCGGTCACTGTGACAGTATTAAGAACACTGTGTGTAAATTGTTTATGTCTGCAAAGCGTGTTCAGATGAAACAGTAAAGATTTAAACTGTAGTTCTGCTAAACAGGGAACTAGATGTTGAGTTCTAGTCTCAACGCCACAGTCTCTGAATGCCATTTTTGCTGCGGAGGTCTCCATAGAAACGGAGGCTATTCTCTCCCTCCAATGAGCAGGTTTTGTGTGTGTGTGTGTGTGTGTGTGTGTACATGTGTTTGTTTCTGCGTGTGTCTGTGTATAGACCTTTGAATGCGAGCTTAACAGAATAGCAAGACAAAAACATGTTGATCTCAGCATAGCCTTTCCACGCCATGCTCTGGGCACCTCTGTGAAGGGCCAGTGAGAGAGCCACAACGAGACACACACATGCACACATTCACACATGCACACACACACACACATGCACACACACACACACACACACACTCACACATGCACTTACACTATCCGTCTGGGCCTCTTGAACAGAGTTTTAGCCACCTCAAACAGATGCTTTTTAAAACGGCTCCCAAAGCGGAGATTTTTCAAAACTGTATTTCTGTATTTCACTGGACGCGGTTAAACACAATTAAAAACATAAACGGATAAAAAAATATCCGTTTATAAAAATATGTAGATCCATGTAAACAGGGCCTTTATGTCCAAGATGCTCAAGCTCCAGGTTGTCTAGATACCTGCTGAATAATAATGCAACAGTTAGCGCTGGGCTTTATTGTTCTATTCTATTCTATTCTATCTATTATATCCCATAATATCACGTGTCTACCACGTGGGCCTGCTGTGTTACATTACTGAAATACAATGCAGCTCAATGCAAAAGGAGTCAAAGCCAAGCACTGCGCTGTGCTGTGGAACACTCCTCTGCTTGGGTTTGTTTCATGGGCCCTCACTTTAAGTGCACCTGTGAGAGTCAGAGGTGTAGTGTGTGTGTGTGTGTGTGTGTGTGTGTGTGTGATGGAATAGCTTCTACTTCTTATGTGAAATATGCCCTGAGAGTGAGATTGTCTCACACGTAAGCAGGTGAAAGTGGAGACATTTTTTCCACATCAGGGTGGATTTATGGAAGTCGTCCACCACTCCGAGGAACCTGGAGCTCAGCGGGACCAGAGGGTTAAGAAAGGCCAGACCCACTGCCAGTGGAAACAGATTCCTCTACTCTACTCTCCTCTCCAGCCTCAGGAAGGAGGAGGGCTGTAGCTTAGGCATCATACTTATATCTGTGCTGAAGAGGAGGGGAGGAGAGGAGAGGAGGAAGGTGGAGGAGTCTAGGATAGACATTATTCTGCTTAATGTACAGGAGAAGATAGAGGAGACGAGAGGAGGTAGGGGGAGGAGTCTAGGATAGACATTATATTTTGCTTAATGTACAGAAGATAGAGAGGAGAGGAGAGGAGAGGAGAGGTAGGATCGGGTACAGCAAACATTTAGCTGCCTAGCTAGATTTAGAGATGAATGCTTAGATGCCCTATACTGTAGACACAGTCTCAGTCAAAGCCAGGGGATCACTCAGGGATCAGGGATCACTCATCTGAGTCTGATACTTTCTCAGATTGGGGAAAATGGGGCTGATCTATTTTACTGTGTGAATTCATTCTTTGATCCATCCATCCATCCATCCATCTGTCCATCTGTCCATCCATTCATCTATCCATCCATCCATCCATCCATTCATCCATCTGTCCATCCCTCCATTCATTCCTCCAATCAATCATTCTTTTATGCACATTATGGATGTCTGGTTCACATT
>PYXC01002514.1:22500-32500 GCA_015244755.2 Tenualosa ilisha | reverse complement strand
AACCTGAAGTTTGAACCTGGGTCTCTGGGGTGCCAAACCTGCAACTGGACTGCAACACCAAAGCCAGGTTTGTTGGTATGGCAGTCAGATCGCATAGTCATCCGTAGTATGTTTCCCCACACACTAGTGTTTCACCCATTTCTGGGGTTACTCACACAGGGTCAACCTGTCCTAGAGGGCTCACACATTAGGCACGCCTCAGATGGACATTACATGTAGTGAAGGGCAATGAAGAGCAATGATCCCACCTGGCCTCGAACCCTGGTGTCTGGGTGCCAAACTTGCAACTTGACTGCAATGGCAGGCTTGTTGGTATGGCAGTCAGAGTGCATTTTCAACCGGAGTGATGATACTCTGTCTCAGCCCCAAGTCTTGTTGAATACATATATGATTCTTACATGTCCTCATAGAATAACGTAAGGCTTGTATAGGTGCCCTTGTTCATCCCAACTGTGGGGCACTAATCATTGTACAGTTACATTTAGGAGGCTGGGTTAGCCCCTTGAGTCGTGGATCTGCCCAAGGTTTCTTCCTAGATTAACTGAACATAGGGGAGTTTTTCCTTGCCCCTGTTGCTCTTGGGTGCTCCTTCTGTGAAGTGCCACGAGACAATACTATTGTAAAAGGCGCTGTATAAATAAATCTGAATTGAATTGAATTAATATAAATAGGACCTTATAGTGAACTAGCAACATGGCCTGTCTCCTGAAGGAGCCCCGGGTTACTTTAAATGTCTTTGTTTAGATGCAGCAACTACATTATATATGTACTCCTATATTAGACTGGTCGTCTGGACATCAGTCAGTATTAGCATTATGGACGTGGGTCAGTATTAGGGACATGGGTTAGTATAGGGACATGGGTCAGGTTTGGGACATGGTCAGTATTGGGACATGTTAGTATTGGGACATGGGTTAGTATAGGGACATGGGTCAGGTTTGGGGACATGGGTCAGTATTGGGGACATGGTTAGTATTGGGGACATGGGTCAGTATTGTGGACATGGGTTAGTATTGGGGACATGGGTCAGTATTGGGGACATGGGTTAGTATTGGTCACATGGGTCAGTATTGGGGACATGGGTTAGTATTGGGACATGGGTCAGTATTGTGGACATGGGTTATGGGACTGGTCAGATGGGACATGGGTTAGTATTGGGACATGGGTCAGTATTGGGGACATGGGTTAGTATTGGGGACATGGGTCAGTATTGGGACATGGGTTAGTATTGGGACATGGGTCAGTATTGGGGACATGGGTCAGTATTGGGACATGGGTCAGTATTGGGACATGGGTCAGTATTGTGGACATGGGTTAGTATTGGGGACATGGGTTAGTATTGGGGACATGGGTCAGTATTGGGGACATGGGTCAGTATTGGGGACATGGGTCAGTGTTGTGGACATGGGTCAGTATTGGGACATGGGTCAGTATTGGGGACATGGGTCAGTATTGGGACATGGGTCAGTGTTGTGTTGTTTTTCCTGGCAGCAAGAGTCCTGTGTTGTGTTTATCTCCTTTGGCCTTATTCGTAGCACTGTGGTGCGCTGTGCTTTCAGAATGGTTTTCATTGATGCCGTGTTGCAGTGTTGGTTTTGCTTGTAGAGAAGCATGCATAGCTTGTGTTGTTTTGGGCCGCAGTAAAGACAATTGTTTCTCAGCATGTATGTCTCATCCACTTCCCACCGAACAAACAGGAAGACACCAGATAGTAAAAAAAAACCACACACACGCACACACACTCACATGGACACACACATACAGATGCACATGCACACACACACACACGCACACACACTTGCAGATGTGTCCGCAGCCAAAGGTTAGTATGCACACATGATCCTAAAACCCTTCAGCACTCCCTCAACCCTCACTGGTTCCTGTGATTTCTGCCTCTTAGCACAGAGAACTGATATGACACCATGCTTGTGACCAGCATACTTATGCATTTCTCTAGTATACTATAGTGTAGTATATTGTATTGGAGTGTAGTATAGTGCAGTGTAGTGTACTGGAATGTGGTGTAGTGTACTGGAGTGTGGTGTAGCATAGACATTCAGCTTGTGACCAGTGTACTTGCACATATCTATAGTGTAGCATATTGTATTGGAGTGTAGTATAGTGTAGTGCAGTGTACTGGAGCGCAGTGTACTGGAGTGTATGTACTGAAATGTGGTGTAGTGTACTGGAGTGTGGTGTAGCATAGACATTAAGCTTGTGACCAGTGCACTTGCACATTTCTAATAGTGTAGCATATTGTATTGGAGTGTAGTATAGTGCAGTGTAGTATAGTGTAGTGTAGTATAGTACAGTGTAGTATAGTGTAGTGTAGTATAGTGCAGTGTAGTATAGTGTAGTGTAGTATAGTACAGTGTAGTATAGTGTGGTGTAGGCTACTCATACATTTGTGTAGTGCAGTGGGTGGGAATCCTATTCATTATTGACCCTTTCATCTACATCTGCCATGCATAGCTCTGACATTACCTTTCTGTACCTACTGTGTGAGTGTGTGAGTGTGTGAGAATTGAGGGGGAATCTTACATACCATTTTCAGATGTGAGGGTCTGACTCAGTGTATTTCCACCTGCCCCAGTGAGTCAGCTAGACAATATGAGTGTTTACACTCAAACAACACCAGCGCTCACTGCACACACTAAAATACCCATCTGACCCCTCCTGACATAGTGGCTACAGCGATAATGGTAAATAGACTGCATTTATATAGCGCTTTTCTACTCCTACGAGTACTCACCTTACAAAGTGTGCCTCACATTCACCCATTCACACACATACATTCATACACCAGTGCCGGAGGCTGCAGGGTGCCAACCTGACACTGGGAGCAATTTGGGGTTCAGTATCTTGCTCATGGACACTTTGATGAGGTCAGGCAGGCAGGCTCGAACCGGCAACCCTTCAGTGCCAAGCTGCACCTCCACCACCTGCGCCACCGCCGCCCTGGTTATAATGATAACCATTAGTACAACACTAAATAGTAATGAATGTATAAGTATGAGAAAGTGAACACACATATAGAAATGTTATGTTTTCATAGCCTGTGATGTCATTTTTATTGAGAGTACTGAAATCAGAACCTGATGTCTCAGAAGGGGATGCAGACTGACTGCCAAAAAACAAAAATAAATAAAAGATCATTCTGGAAGTGATTCTTTATGCCATTGTCTTTATAGTGTGGGGTCTGGATATTGCTGTCCTGGTGAACCTGGCCCATATTTCAAACAAAATTCTTTATTGTTATAGTTATTACTGGCAGTGTGGTGGTTACTGGCCATACAGAGACTGATTTACTGTATGTGATGCTGATGCATTTCAAGTCCATTACTAGAGATGGGAATTGAGTAGAGCTGAGAATCTAATGCTTCAGCCCAATGGTAATGTATGCTTCTGGCATTATCAATTTCTCTTATCAATGTCGGACTCTTTTTCTGACCATGGTCAATGGATCGTACTAGAAGCGGAATTAACATAGATGACACAGTTACCTCATCCTATATAGATGTTATGGCCACCATAGTAGGTCAAGAATAGGCTACATTTTAGACCTATGGGTTGCATGTTGATACTGGAAACCTGTGTTGACCACCCTCTCTACTGTAAGGAGTTGATAAAACAAATTGATAAAGAATTGTCTTAAAGCAGAATGGGCAGTAGCATCAATACTGGTAAAATACAACCAATCTTCTCCCCTATAACACTACCAGTGCAGACTAGTCAGATAATGCGTGTTCAGTCAGTGTCATTTGTGTCCCTCATGACTCCCATGTTTTAGCCTCCTGGGTTAGGCTAATACCCACAGTGATGTAATGTTATTGTCCCAGTGAGTTATTGCTAGGGTCCACAATGACATAGCATTGTAGCAGAAAGCCCAGCTGAGGTCATGTTAGTTTGTGCAGTGAGATAACGGCTAATTCTGCCTCAGCAAGAACAGACATGAGATTCACCCACTGTGGATATAAACATTAGCCTTACCCACCGCTACAGTGAGCTAATGCTAATATCTAAAGAGCACCCACCGCTACAGTCTACAGTGAGCTAATGCTAATATCTGAAGAGCCTCACCCACAGCTACTGTCTACAGTGAGCTAATGCTAGTGTATGAAGAGCCTCACCCACAGCTACTGTCTACAGTGAGCTAATGCTAGTGTATGAAGAGCCTCACCCACAGCTACTGTCTACAGTGAGCTAATGCTAGTGTATGAAGAGCCTCACCCACAGCTACTGTCTACAGTGAGCTAATGCTAGTGTGTAAAGAGCCTTGTTACTGCCCTCAGAGGACTAGCATCACTCATCATTAGTAGCAGTATTACTGGAGATAGTTGTCATTAGGAGATGAGTGTCCATAAACCTGCCTCAGTAGAATGGTCTACCCCTCCCCCTATCCTAAAGACCAAAGTCATAAAGGCCAGTTTCCAGCACCCCCCACCCCCCATCCCTTATCCTCTAAAGTCTCCACCCCCTCCCCAAAGTAAGATCCTCTCTCCCCTATCCTATCCAGTCTCACAAGGGCAAGTCTCCCCCCACATGTCAGTAGAGTACTCCTTCCCATCCCCAAAGTGGCATCCTCTCTCTCTCCCGTCCCAAAGGCCATGCTCATCAAGGCCCATCTCTAGAACACCTCCCCACCACCACCACCTTGGTCCCTTCCCCCCCCCCCCCTCCCCCATCCTAAAGGCACCCCCCCCCCCTTCCGGCTTGTAAGGGCCCATTCTGGACCTGGTTGGGGGCTGGGTCAGTGTGGCCACTGCTGACATTTCCTGCGCTGGTTAATTAGCCGAAGGGATATTTATGTGTCTGTTTAGGAGCAGCGAGTCTTAGCCTCAGTGCGCTTTGGCTGGGCGTCTGGGCCCCAGCGCCAAGGGAACCAAAAACACAATGGATGTGCGTGTGTTTGTGTGTGTGTGTGTGTGTGTGTGTGTTTTATCAGAGGTGGCCACCATCTTTAAAGTGTCTTGTCCAGCTCATGAAGCTCTCCAATGCCTCTGTGTGTGTGTGTGTGTGTGTGTGTGTGTGTGTGTGTGTGTGTGTGTGTGTGTGTTAGAGAACAGCTTATTTCTGTGAGCTTGAGATTTTCTCTGAGCTCCTTCTTCAATCTGTGCTTGGGGTACAATGGTGTGGAGTGAATTCTCAGGAAAAGGCATGTCTGAGAGTGTGTGTGTGTGTTTGTATGTGTGTGTGTGTGTCTGTGCTTGCATGCTCTGCCTTTGTTTACGTTAATAGGGGTGTTTTAAGAGGTGTAAGAGTTTGGGTTTTCTTGTAAAACAAGGCTGAAACAACACCACCACTACTTCTTACTTTGCACACACACACACACACACACACACACACACACAAATGTACACACTTTCTCTTTCTTTCTCGCTCTCTCTCTCTCTCTCACACACACACACACCCTTTTTATGGCTGTGGTGGTATTTACAGGGGAATTAGTCTGGTGATCTGGCCTGGATGAGTCCTTGATCTCTGGGCTACATCCACTCTGCTCTATGTTTCCATCATCAGCTTTTTAAAGGCCTGGGGAACCACACCCTCAGTCAGGCACCAGCCAATAGATCACACTGTTAGCCCAAGGGTTAGCCCAAGGATTGGCCCATATCTGGCCCTGATTTGACCTTGATCTGGTCCCGATTTAGCCCTGATCTAATCTTGATCTAGCCCCGATGTGGCCTAGATGTGAAGGCTGCTCTAGCTTTGTCTAAGCTCCATAGGCCATCCTCTGGACTGGATTTAGGGAGGATGTGGAGGAGCTTTGGTGGACCCATGACATTCATCAGTGTGAATGAGGAGATATTAAAAAGTGTCTCAGAATAGTGCACATGAGTAGTGTCCTAAAGGAGTGTCCTATAGTAGTATCTCATGGTAGTGTCCTCAATTAGGGCACTAGACGAGTGCACGTAATAGTGTCCTAAGGTAGTGTACCAGACTATTGTGCCAGACTCACACCAGATCAGAGCCTAATGCCTCACAGAGTCAGGTGGGGTCCTGTCATTCCTCTAAATGACGGCTGTGATCCAATCAGACTGTTTACTTGTGTTTTGCTTCTGTTAAGGTCTTAGAGTGACCTTGGAGTGTATCAGAGAGAGCGAGTAGTTGGTTCTGATTGGCTGAGGCGTGTTGGCCTACCAAGGACATCTGCGTGTTGGCCTACCAAGGACATCTGTAGCTGTTAGAATGTATCTGGTGTGGCTGCTCAGAGTTGACAAATACTGGACTCATCACTTATACTATACAAAACCCAGGATCCAGGTTCCAGTTGGTTCTGATACAGCCTGGCATCCATGGAATTGAAATTACTTTTAAATATAGATGCTTAATGTTGAAAAGAGAAGACAAGACGCTTATGGTCTGTCAAAGGGACGTCACAGAGACATCACTGGAGGAGCAGAGCCGAGCACATACCACTCTTATTTGTGTGCCTGTGTGCTCATGATTGAGTTAGCATTAGCATTAACTGCTTAGACGGCTCTTTCAGCAGGAACCAGGCCAGTGACCGTGCCACATTGCCACAAGTGTCCTGCCGACTAACAGGGAAATAGTCTGAATGTGAAAGCTGTGGTTGGTTCCCACATTAGGCTGAGAGAAGCAGTCTTTGTCTCCAGTGTTATGTAATGAGGACTTGGCCAAACATCACCCCGGCTGCCTCTCAGCTTGTCTTGTGCTCTGGGTTACACTGAATGACAGAGAAGAACACCTTTGAGCACTTGCATTAGGAACCTCTGAAGTCATTTTGCATCTGCCAACATCTCCCTCTCACTCCTCCCCCCTCTCTCCCTCTCTCTCTCTCTCTCACTCTCTCTCTCTCTTTTCTCCTTCTGCATCTATCTCTCTCACAGACAGAGATACACACTCTCACTCTCTCTCCTCTGAGTTAATCTTATTTGCTGTGGACACATTCTGGCAGGTTTCCCCTTCAGACACGCAGCTGTCCTTTCTTAGAAAGAGTGCTGGACTCAGAGGTAGCATGCACACACCCTCTTAGGAACCTAGTAGTGTGTATCCAAACATGCCCAGAATGCCAAGTAGTGTGTATAGACACATACACTCACCCTCTGAGGAACCCAGTAGTGTCTACACACACACACTCACACACACCCTCTAAGGAGCCTAGTAGTGTGTATACACACACACCCACCCTCTAAGGAGCTTAGGAGGGAAAGGGAACCTTTTCAGGGAACCTCTAGATCTGGCGATGCACCAATATATTCCTTCCTGAGAGCAGGAATTGGTATCATCTAATATTGGCTGTATTGAGCCTACCGATATACCGATATATAGTGATGTTTTACTGATGCAATATAGCTGCTGTTGTTTGCTATGTTTCCTTGGTTCCATGCTAGCTACAGTAAATGTTGAGTTATGCAAGGACCAGCACATTTGCAGTGAAGGTGGTGGTAATGTTTTCATAATGAATATGTGTGTTTTCCTCCTGCTAAGGGTGTAATTACACTTTATTTGAAGGTGTGTACATCAGAGTGACATGATCCTGTCATTAACATGACATAATATGTACCAATTCGTTAATGCTTATGACTGTTGTCATTAAGTGAGTGCGGATATTACAGAACCCGAATGACACTGAATGACAGTCATAAACATCAAAAGAGGGTCATTAATATTCATGATGTGTGTCATGTCATGCTTAGGACAGACTCATGTCACTCTTATGTAGACAAGTTCAAATAAAGTGTTACCAATTACAATAACAGCACAAACAAACAAACAAACATAAAACACTGATTGATATTATGTGTGTGTGTGTGTGGGTGTGTGTGTGTGTGTTAGGGAGGGTTATATTGGAGGCTGTTTTCTCTCACCCCTCTGATATGGAGCGACGAGGCCACACACACACACACACACACACACACACACACACACACACACACACACACAGACAGCATCATGAGGCCGCAGGAGAGCAGCCGTCTGAGGCAGACCGACAGCCTCATCATCTCCTCTGAGCGCGCCCAGCCTCAGGGGATTTATGGAGCATGCTCAGTTATGATGGGGGGGCCCAGGAGTATCTCAAGCACACACGTAGACATTTATTTAGCAGTGCCGCAGCCAGTATTACATCAACATACACACACACTCACACACACACACATACACACACTCACACACACATACACACACACAGACAAAGAACACCATGGAAGGCTGATGCTGCTTTGGGATGGATGACTCTTCGCATGGTGGATCCTGTGGCTGATAGGTACTCTGGCATGTCCACCCCCATACCTGTCAGACAACAGCAACACACACACACACACACACACACACACACACACACACACACACACAGAAATCACTTTTATGCTTGGCGGATCCTGTCTTGTCCTTGGCAGATCCTGTTGCATCCAACCCCACCCCTCACATTTACACAGTCCACACACACACACACACACAGTACAGTACCCTGCATATATTGGGAGTAGCCGCAAGGGTACTCTGCCCTTGGGATCAGTGCCTGTAAGATAGATGCAGAGTGATCTGGGAATGTACGGAGAAGAACAGTCGGAATTCTGTTTGTGGAATTCCAAATGGGGAGGGCACGTGATGTTCCGCAGATCCTTGCTACCTGATTGGCTGATGGCAGTCGTCCACTTATTCGATAAGGATGAGGAGAGTTTTTGTCTTGTGCCGCTGTGCTTCGCCCCTAACAAGCAGATTGTGGGGTAAAAAGTTGCCACTTACCGAGAAATCATCTTAGTAATGAGGAGGAGGAGAGGAGGTGGAGAGGAGAAGGAGGAGGAGGAGGAGGAGGAGGAGAGGAGATGAAAGGTTTTGGAATTGGAATTAGACGACGTTGGTGTAAATTGATTAGTGTGGTGTTGGCGGAAGTGTATGGATAATGATCACATAAATTGATTAGCGTTGCGGTGCTGAGAGCATAATCAGAACCAATCTGCCGTGGGGAGGAACAGAACCATCTTTGAGTCCGCTACTACTGATCGGGACATACAGGGCCATGTGACACACACACACACACACAGACACGCACAAACACATGCACACACACACACCCCGCCCCAGCCATACGATCTTCATTTATGAGCCAGTAGTAAATCTCACAGTGTGTGTGTGTGTGTGTGTGTGTGTGTGTGTCTGTCCGAGTATGCCATTTTCCCACGGTCATGAAAATTCTTGAAACTTTGGTGTTATAAACTCAAATGAACCAGACATGGATTATTATGAAATGCAGTACTTATTTAGTCCTCGTATTAAACAGTGGCAATCCTGTAGTGGCTAGAGGTGCTCTCTAAGATGAGGCTCATGAAGCGCATGGAAGCACATGGAAGCACATGGAAGCACATGCTATAATGTGTCATGTTAGCTTCTGCAGGGAAGAAACATCTTTAGATATGTCATTGAATATGATAGGGACACGAGTGTGTGTGTGTGTGTGTGTGTGTGTGTGTGTGAGAGAGAGAGAGAGAGAGAGAGAGAGAGAGAGAGGATATGTGATTGTATATGGATCATGACTTGCATGTGATGTAATATTCTGGCCTATGTTGTGACCCACTGGCCTCAGAGAAGGACTCACTCCAAACAATCTGGGGCTGATGTGGGCCGCACACACAGGACAACAATTAGCAACTAGGAAACATGCAGACACACACACACACACACAGACACACACACACAATATGTGTCCCAGGACATGCAAAGCTACGGCACAGAACTGTCAGGATGAAGTGTGTGTGTGTGCGTGCACGTGTGCAGACTCAGCAGGTACACAGTGATAGATCAAGGAGTCACTGCAATGCTGTCTACCTCTGATATTCATGTACACACACACACACACACACACACACACACAGTTAGAAACACAATAGCCTCCCACTCCCACAAAGGCTTCTCCCTTGACACACCACTCCCACTTGATACCTCCCAGTAGAGACACACACTTGCACGTACACGTATGCACACACCCACACACACACACGTACACATACAAGGACAGGGTACTGTGAGTTCAACA
>PYXC01002514.1:12500-15000 GCA_015244755.2 Tenualosa ilisha | reverse complement strand
TAGCCTGTGTCTGTGCGTCCTTACTGTGAAGTCCCCTTTTAGCCTGTGTCTGTGCGTCCTTACTGTGAAGTCCCCTTCTAGCCTGTGTCTGTGCGTCCTTACTGTGAAGTCCCCTTTTAGCCTGTGTCTGTGCGTCCTTACTGTGAAGTCCCCTTCTAGCCTGTGTCTGTGCGTCCTTACTGTGAAGTCCCCTTTTAGCCTGTGTCTGTGCGTCCTTACTGTGAAGTCCCCTTTTAGCCTGTGTCTGTGCGTCCTTACTGTGAAGTCCCCTTCTAGCCTGGGTCTGTGTGTCCTTGCTGTGAGGTCTCCTTCTAGCCTGGGTCTGTGTGTCCTTGCTGTGAAGTCCCCTTCTAGCCCGGGGCTGTGTGTCCTTGCCGTGAGGTCTCCTTCTAGCCTGGGTCTGTGTGTCCTTGCTGTGAAGTCCCCTTGGGCTTGGGTCTACGTGCACTCAGTCCTCTAATTCCCTGGTTGACATCTGTGAAATCTACGCTAGGTGTTGGATTGGCTGCTGGTGTCCAACCCACAGTGTTTAGACCCAACTCAGCCAAATTCTTATGAAAGACACCATTGGCTCTGTGTGACTGACTTTCAATCAGTTACACACTGTAGGACTCCCCTTCCTCTTCACAGCAAGCCTCTTCACACTGAGATGTAATTCTGTGTGTGTGTGTGTGTATGTGTATGTGCGCACATGTACGTGTGAATGTGTGTTTGTGTGTGTGTTTTTGTGTGTGTATCAATTTATTGGACTTGGATAAATGGCCATCCCCCTCCCCTTTGAAAGCCAAAGCCTGTGCCCATATTTTGAAATGACAGACTTGAACCCCATGCACGCACACGCAAATGCACACGTGCACGCACACACACATACACACGCACACACACACACACACACACACACACACTCTCGTACACACATTTTAAAATGACGGGCTAAATGAGTCCCATGCAGTGCAGAAAATGTCTCTTTCTCCAGAGGAACTGGAGTCTAAAGAAGGGAGAAGAGAAGAAGAAAGTGAGAGAGGAAAAGAAGAGAGGGAAGGCAGGGAGAAGGAAGAAAAGGGGGGGGGGCGGTTGTCGCGGGTGACTAGTCATCTGGGGAGACACGTGGCCTGGGCTCCAACCACTTAACAGTCCAGTCCAATGCCTTTAGGAGCCGCTGGAGCACTGAGACTTCCTCTGTATCGCCCGACTGCAGAAGGACTCATAGCCCACGTGTGTGTGTGTGTGTGTGTGTGTGTGTGTGTGTGTGTGTGTGCGTGTGTGTGTGTGCGTGTGTGTGTGTGTGTGTGTGTGGTGTGTGTGTGTGTGTGTGTGTGTGTGTGTGTGTGGTTGAGGGGGGGACAGGGAGGGAGGGAACGAGGGAGAGGGGAGGAAGTCACCCTGAGCCATCCCATCAGCCACTGGGCCTGGCCGGCGGAGGCTTCACGACAGAGCACCCTTTGAGGGTCGTATTTAGCACAGAAGGGGGCAGTCAGGGGTGTAGAGGGTGGCCCAGCGGGGAGGTTCACGGGTTTCGAAAGGAATGGGGGCTTATTTGTGCCACTCACATACTGTTAAACCAGACTGATATTGCAATAGAGTATGGACTGTGGAGAATGGGACATCAGACATGGCATGACCAATGCTCGGAAGAAGTGTGTGTGTTGTCATTCAGTAAATGTGTGAAATAACATCAGGCCAGCGTGATGAGTCTGTTAGTCTGAGACATGACGTGTATGTCCTTGTCACTTCAAATTCTCCACACACCCACACTCAACACAAAAACACATTTGTCTTGTCCCTCAGCTGAAATAACAAATGTGTGTGTGTGTGTTTATGGTCTGTGTGTGTGTGTTTCAGGAGAAGAGAAAGAAGCAGGCAGAGATCGAGAACAAGAAGCGGCAACTTGAGGATGACCGCCGGCAGCTCCAGCACCTCAAAGTAAGAAACGCTGAGTCATCTTCACCTTCATTCAGTGGAAACAATCGCTGAGTCACCTTCGCCCTTCCCATCACCCCCCTGCTGGACCCAGCCCCACACCACCCCCAACACACACACAGACACATGGATGCGCACGCACACACACATACACACACACTCTGGCGCGAGTGCGCGCGCACACACACACACACACACAGCAGTCCTGTTGGAGTCCCACTGGAAGGGACAGGCCATCTGTCCTCTGCAGTCTGACCCCACATGTCTGTGCTGTCTGACCCCACATGTCTGTACTGTCTGTCCCCACATGTCTGTGCTGTCTGACCCCACATGTCTGTGCTGTCTGTCCCCACATGTCTGTGCTGTCTGTCCCCACATGTCTGTGCTGTCTGACCCCACATGTCTGTGCTGTCTGTCCCCACATGTCTGTGCTGTCTGACCCCACATGTCTGTGCTGTCTGTCCCCACATGTCTGTGCTGTCTGTCCCCACATGTCTGTGCTGTCTGTCTGTCCCCACATGTCTGTGCTGTCTGTCTGTCCCACATGTCTGTGCTGTCTGTCCCACATGCTGTGCTGTCT
>PYXC01002514.1:0-7500 GCA_015244755.2 Tenualosa ilisha | reverse complement strand
TCACCCTCTCACTCACCCTCTCACTCACATACACACACACACACACAGACATCTCTCTCCCTCTCCGTCACCCTCTCACTCTCTCTCTCACACACACACACACACAACAGACACACAGTCATACTACTGTGCATACTGAAACACTCAAAGCCATGTGAAAACTGTTTCGCTGTACATCAGGACTATTAATATCATAGTCAGTATGTCTGACCTAAAGCCCCATACACTGAATCTGAGGTATTTCAGAATGCAATTTCATGGTGTTAATCTCTAAAACCTGGGGTATTTAGTCCCATCGCCCCATTCTGTTAATCTGTGAAGTCTGAGATATTTAAATACAGCACATTGCTTCTAATAATCAGTTGGCGCTCTGAGGTGTTTAGATGCATCACTCCCAGTCTCTTCATCTGTGGAGAGTGCAGTGTGATCTGTGGAGAGTGCAGTGTGATCTGTGGAGAGTGCAGTGTGATCTGTGGAGAGTGCAGTGTGATCTGTTGGAGAGTGCAGTGTGATCTGTGGAGAGTGCAGTATGTGATCTGTGGAGAGTGCTGTATGTGGGGTACTGAATGAAGCACATAATTCTGATGATCTGTGGACAATGTGAGGCATTTAACTTGATGACCTGGTTGTGTTAACCTGGGGAGGGTGTGCAACAGATGGTGACTGGAGAAAGGGTTTTGTCCCCATGGAAACAGATCTGTGCCAGTGGTCTGATTTTGGTCTGGGGTGGGTGGGTGTGTGTGTGTGTGTCTGTGTGTGTGTGTGTGTGTGTGAGGGGGGGGTGATGTCATCTCCCTTGTGTGGGCATCTGTCGAAGCAGGGGTGTGTCAGAGAATTAGTATCTCTGCTGTGTCTCCTGTGTGTGTGTTGTGTGTGTGTGTGTGCGCGTGTGTGTGTGTTTTGTGTGTGTGTGTGTGCACGCTGATGTAAGAACCTGAAAATATTCTTACCTCCCAACTGCATTTTCATTCAGCTCCAGACATATTTTGTTTTCATGCACAAAGAAATGTGTGTGGGGGTTTGATATCATGCAAGAATGATACTCATTAGTGCAGAGGACCTCAGAGCCAAATCTCTATTCAGTGTGACGGTCCTGTAATAGCTGGATATAGTGACAGTGGTCAAAGGCACATGCTGTATGAGTCTGTGTGTGAGTGTGGTTTGTGTGTGTGTGTGTGTGTGAGAGAGAGAGCTGTCCGTGGCTATTCGTGACAGCCCGAGCAATTGCTCCTCTTAAACAATTGATCAGACGCAGGATGCCAGAGGGGGGTGACTCGGCTTTGTCTGCTATTTTAGAGTGCATTGAGTGCAGGTGCGGAGGAGTGTGTGGTGTGTGTGTGTGTGTGTGTGTGTGTGTGTGTGTGTGTGCGCCTGTGATCATGTATGTTTATATTCACTCTCCCTCTGTTGTTCTTGGTCTGCCTGTCTGATGGTCTGTGTCTCTGTCACACCTGTTGCTATATCTGTACGTGTGTGTGTGTGCGCATGTGTGTGTGTGTGTGTGTGTGTGTGCGTGTGTGTATGTACCCTCTATCTCCAGCAGACTCCCACATGTAGACCCAGGGGAGTGGGAGGGGACAGATGACAGGAGAAGGGGATGAGAGGATGCAGCAGGAGCTTATAACATTAAACGCTTAGAACACAAAAATATGAAGCTTTGTACGCGTAATGCTTAGAACACAACAATAAGAAGCTTTGTAAACTAAACACTTAGAACACAGTTATAAGAATCATAGAGCCCTAAACACTTAGAACACAGTAATAAGAATCATAGAACACGGAATGGTTAGAATACAGTAATAAGAATCTTAGAACACTAAAGCAAAGAGGAGAATCTTCGAAAACAAAACAAAAGAACAGAATCACAGAACACTAAACAAAAGAGGAGGAAACAAAAGAGTGATGAGAGGAGATCAGGGCCAGTGCAGCAGCAACAGCAGCATGGCCATCAGTTTCTGCACCAAATAACCATGAAGAAAGTTAATGTGAGAAAAAAGACTGAATGGATGCACGCCATGCATCAAGAAAAGAAAAAATAGCCTCAATTAAGGGTTGACTTGGGTACAGAAAACGTGTGTGTAAACGAGTGGAGGATAGGAGTGGAGGAGTGTGTTATGAATGGTGTGTGAATGGACATGGTGTGTTACATGGTGTGTGACAGAGTGTTACGAATAGTGTGCGTGCGTGTGTGTGTGTATGCGTGTGTACCTCTGCATTCGTGTATACATGTATGTGTGTGTGTGTGTGTGTGTGTATTCATCACAGCACACACAGTCTTATTTGTGAGTCTAGTCGATTGAGTAATTGAATTGGAGAAGGAGGCTTATTAGTTCATACCCAAATAGCTCCCATTTCTTGGATTCATTGAATGCTACAGCTAATAGCTAGTGAAAAGACAGCATGTTAGCTTTTAATGAGCTAATCAGCCCCTTGACTGGCTGAATGATGCACTTGTGTAGCAGCATTCTCAGCTCAGCTTATCTCTCATAAGCTAATCTGGTTTCCTTAATAACTGGTGCCCTTTTATAGACCTATGCATGATGAACATACGCTGAGACATGAATTGGTCTTGCGTGTGAGTGTGTGTGTGTGTGTGCGCATGTGTGTGTTTGTGAGTGTTCACAGGCACATGTGCTTGAGAGAGAGACAGAGAGAGAAAGTAAGAAAGAGAAATGTGTGAGTGTGTACGCACACGTGAATTTGTATGTTTTGCATGTGCTCACTGGCACGTGTGTGGTGTGTGTGTGTGTGTGTGACTGTAAGGCAGTCTGCTGTTTCCATCTTCAGGGAGGCTTATGTTGAACAGCTGTGTGAGAGCCAAGTAGCAGGTCGTCACGACCCACGATGCATTGTGCTCTGCCAGAGCCGCCTCCCGGCCTGGCCGACAGCCGAGCCTCACGGAAGGATCTCTGTCAGGAGCCTATTGTGTGAGTGAGGGGGGAATCATTTCCGGGAGTGGCTTTCTTTAAGCAACTCTGGACCACTGAATTCCACCCAGCACAAGGACGGCATGTGCTGGAGGTGTGTGTTTGACGGGAATCAAGGCTATAGAAACTAGCAGTGTGCTTCAGCCATTCAACTCCACTGTCCAGCCTACGGGTGCTCCTGTTGTACAGCAGATGTGAACCGTCATGTGCCAACAGAGGATGATCTCCAGCCAGTGTGAGGTTTTGATCACAGTCTAGGTATGCGTGTGGTAAACAATGCACACCGAATGGTCATGTGACCTGAGATCTGCCTGAGATGGCGTTTGTCTGTTGTTCTAAGACTGAGTAAGAATAAATAGAATCTCTCTCTCTCTGTTGTAATCTATAATTAGTAAGAGTGTGCAGAATCTCTCTCTTCTCTGTTGTAATCTATATTAGTAAGAGTGTGCAGAATCTCTCTCCTTCTCTGTTGTAATCTATATTAGTAAGAGTGTGCAGAATCTCTCTCTTCTCTGTTGTAATCTATATTAGTAAGAGTGTGCAGAATTTGTCTCTCTCTATTGTGTTCTACATTAGTCTATATCAATGCCCAGCACCTGTATTTATTAACTGACGTGCACACCACCATCTGTGGGTCACAGTCTCCACCCATCCCCACCCATCTCCACACCATCTCCTAGTCATGTCCAGCCATCTCACTTGTGGAGTTGCTGGCTTCCTCCTCTTCCAGTTGTCAAGGGTAACATTGGACATGTGATCGCTACCATGGTTACCCTCTTTTATCCGTCTGTCTGCCATGTTCAGTTGGGCCATTGGTCCTACCGTCCATACTGAATACTGACCTGTGTAGTACACTTGGCCACATGCACCAGTACTGAAAGTCATGAGTGAAAAGCAAAATTAGAACTGCATCTCAACAGTAAATGTATAGTAAATGTCAACGGCCGCAATGCTGGTGTGTGACGTATTGAAGACAACGGAATGGAATTAATAGAATGTTGAGAGTATGTCATCCTCAGACCGTTCTGCTATGATTGACAGCTATCTCTCCAGCTAGTCAGACACATCTTCTGCTATGATTGACAGCTATCTCTCCAGCTAGTCAGACACATCCTCTGTGTTTTAGCCCATGTCAAACCGTGAGTCTCATCTATTTGCCCTGCATCTTCACTAGTTTGGAATGAAATCCTCCATCTGTCCGTGTTGTGTGTCTTCCTCTGTGCAGTCCAAGGCGCTGAGGGAGCGCTGGCTCCTGGAAGGGGCGCCCTCTGGAGGCCCGGAGGAGGATGAGGCCAGAAACAGCTGCAGGAGGACGAGCTAAGACCAGAGCCTGGAGGAGACCATCAGCAGGTGAAGACACACACACACATACACACAAACACACACACACACAGACGCCTGGAGGATAATATTAGCAGGTGAGGACACAGGTACGCAGCCCTAAAGCCACATACACACACACACACACACACACACACACAAGACCAAATGCCTGGAAGAGACCATCAGCAGGTGAGGACACTCACACACACATGCACACCCACACACACAGAACACAAAACACAAAACATACACACCTTCATGGAGAAAAACATACACTTACATACTCACACACTCCATTCTGTAGGTGCACAGCAGCAAGCACACACTACTACATACTCACATACTGTACATGCACAGCAGCAAGCACACACTTACATACTCACACACTCACATTCTGTAGGTGCACAGCAGCAAGCACACACTTACATACTCACATACTCACATACTTACATACTCACATACTGTACATGCACAGCAGCAAGCACACCTTACATACTCACATACTCACACATACTTACATACTCACATACTGTACATGCACAGCAGCAAGCACACACTTACATACTCACATACTGTAGGTGCACAGTAGCAAGCACACACTTACATACTCACATACTCACATTCTGTAGGTGCACAGCAGCAAGCACACACTTACATACTCACATACTTACATACTCACATACTCACACACTGTAGGTGCACAGTAGCAAGCACACACTTACATACTCACATACTCACATTCTGTAGGTGCACAGCAGCAAGCACACACTTGCAGTAACCCAACGCAGCACAGAAGCAGAAGCAAGCTAACACACCAGTCAAACTAGTCAGCAGTTTCAGCACAGAAACGCCAAGCACTCCGCATTGTGCCCAGTATTGACTGGTCTGAATCCACAGGTCTGAGGAGCCCTCGACACAGCAATTCACATTTGTCTGTCGCTCTAGTCCAGCCCATAGTTCCACTGTGCTGAGAGGTCAGTGGTGCTGGTGGCCAGAATCCGAGTGTCCAGACTCACTCGTCTGCAGCTGCGTACTCGCACCCGCTCGTTACAGAACCTTCTGTCTCCCTGGCAACCATCGGGCATCCGCTCGCCAAAACTCCTCTCTCTGATTCTCTCACTCATTTTCATTCTTCTTCTCTTGCTGCTTTTCTTTTCGTATCTTTCTATCCATCTCTTCCCTTCCTGAAAGCGGCAGTGGCAGGGGCATCAATCTCTGCGGGCGGCGGGCACTGCTTGGCGCTGCTTGGCGCTGCTTGGCGCTGGGCACTCCATTGGCCTGATTAGATTCCTGCCGCTGCTGCGCGCTCCTGGCAGCTGGCAGTGGGGTGCCAGTCTGGGTGCCAGTCAGGGTGCCAGTCGGGGTGCCAGCACGCCACAGGGATGGGCACTGAGACTGGCAATGGCTGAGAATGAGCAGCGTCAGCCACTGGCACCATGAAGGGAGTGTGTGAAGAGTGGTGTGTGTGAAAGAGGATCATGTGAGAATGCCAGTGACATTTCTTTCATTCTGCCTTTTTCTCTCCTTGTCTTTTCTCTGTCTGCCCGTCTTTCTTTTTCTCTCTTTTTTCTGGCAGTTATTCTATTCCTTCAGTCTCTCTTTCATTCTCCTGTCTGTACATCTCTCTCTTCGTCTCCCTTTGTCTCACTCTTTCCCACTCTTTTCTTTCCATTCTTTCTCATTTCTTCTCAACTTTCTCTGTCACAGACACACACACACACACACACACACACACACACACACACAGAAACACACACAACACACACACACACACACACAGAAGCAAACGCACACACAGACAGTGTATCAAACTGGCTGTGTGCAATATCTCACTGTCTGAGACTTCCTGCTGTGTGTGTGTGTGTGTGTGTGTGTGTGTGTGTGTGTGTGGACATTATTGTAAGGCCAACAAATGGTCTGTTGCCCCCGGGGGCCTCCATTGGTTGGATTGGCAAAAGTAGCAGACCAATCAAATTCCCTGATTCACTGACTGGGTGATATTTATCAGTATGGGCACATTCACTTTTGTGTCACAGGGATAAAGATGAGCTTCAGCATTATTCAACATTACTCTCTCTCTCTCTCTCTCTCTCTCACACACACACACACACACACACACAGACTGGAGCAGGAGCTGGAGGAGTTGGAGACAGGTGTGTCTGCTACGTCCACCAAAGAGAACCTGTCAGACGCTGCCAAGGAGGAGAGTAAGACAGCTGACAGCAAAGTGAGTACCGACACCAGGATCAGTGTGTGTGTGTGTGTGTGTGTGTGTGTGTGTGTATGTGTGTGTATGTGTGTGTGATGTGTGTTTGGTGTGTAGTGTGTGTGTGGTATGTATGTGTGTGTGTGTGTGTTGGTGGACGCAGCAGGTCCTGGAGACAGACTCATTAGGCAGTGTTAGAGGGTAGTCTGGTTTCCTCAGTCCACACAGACAGTATACTCAGTCAGAATGCCAGCATACTAAGAGGCCCAATCACTATGAGTACTACCATGTTCAATTGGTCCATCCATGTACTAACCCATCCAGTCTCTATACTCTCTATAACAGCTGCATACTAATTTGCCTAGCATCATTAATAGCTTCTGTACTAACTGATATAACCTCCTTTCCATTTGCATACTTCTATCATCCTTAATAACCTCCATACAAACTAACCAACCACTGCTAGCTGCATACTATTCAACCTACTCTCCCCACCAGCTGCATACTACTTCATTTCCCATCCCTATAGACTTTATACTAACCTACCTAGTATCTTAGTATAGTACCTAGTACCTAGTACCTAGTGTAGTTGTAGTAATTGTACAATAACTCCCTCACTCCCTCTGCCACCTCTTGAGAAACTGACCCACTATCCTTAGCGCTGCCACACTGGCCAGCAACCTACTTGGCAAAGTAGAGAAAAGTGTCTGTGTGTGTGTGTGTGTGTGTGTGTATATGTATGTGTGTTTGTGTGAGCACATGTGTGTGTGTTATTATATTAGTCGTGGGCCAGAGAGACGTAATGTGATACTGTGAATCAGTGCTGCTCTGAGTTTCTTCGCCATGGTGACGTCACGTAGCAACCCAGGGGAAGAGCTGTGTCCTTCCGCAGGGCGTTTATCAGTGCTGATTACTCCTTCCTGTTCCTCTCTGTATCCTCTTCCTGCTCCCCCCACACACACACACACACACACACACACACACACACCACTCTGTCCAGCTATGAGTCCAGCTGTGTTGCGTGCAAGAGAAAGGCCACTCTTT
>PYXC01002513.1:447500-460294 GCA_015244755.2 Tenualosa ilisha | reverse complement strand
AGCTTCCAGCAGTGTGTTCCTCTCTCCAAGCATGGCACATTTGTTTCCTTGAGTGTCGGTTCTTTCCTGTTAAGGGTGTGTGTGTGTGTGTGTGTGTGTGTGTAGATTCTTTAATGCTGCAGTTTGGTTATTGTGTTTCGGATCGTTGCCTCAGTCTCCACACTACCTCTTATGGAGCAGCACTCTCATTTGAGATTCACACCCCACTACACACACACACACACACGCACACACACACACACACACACACACCACACACACACACACACACACACACACACACTCACACTCACACTCACACTCACACTCACACTCACACTCACACTTTGCAGGAAAGCTCTCTCCAAGGCGGATGAGGTTCACACCCCGCTCCACAACACCCAGAGGAGATTTCTGAGTTTCCATGGCAACTGTGTGGGCATCTCTATCACAGATAGCAGAGAAGACAAGAAGAAAGTGTGAAAGAGAGAGAAAAAAATTGAGAGATGGAGAGAAAGAGAACAAGAAAGTGTGAAAGAGAGGATAGGGAGATAATGAGAGAGAAACAGAAAGACAGATAGAGAGAGAAAGAGAGAGTGCAGCAGAGAGGACAGAGAGGGAGAGTGCAGCAGAAAGAGAGATGCTGGCGACGAGGGGGGGGGGGGGGGCTGGTCCTCAAGGCAAAAGAAAAGGGAAACTTTCAGACAGAGAGAGAGGGATGTTGGGTGGGGTTGGGTGTCTGGTCAGAGGAAAGGGAAACTTTAAGACTGAGAGAGAGAGAGAGAGAGAGAGAGAGAGAGTGTGTGTGTTGGGTGTCTGGTCAGAGGAAAGGGAAACTAAGACTGAGAGAGATAGAGAGAGAGAGAGAGAGAGAGAGAGAGTGAGTGTGTGTGTGTGTTGGGAGTCTGGTCAGAGGAAAGGCAGACTTTCCAAAGCGCTTGCCTGGAACAAATGCAATAAATGTTCCTTGTCAAGTCTGATCCCAGGAAACAGCATTTCATTAGAGCCTGCCCCACTGGGTGTGTGTGGGTGTGTGTGTGTGTGTGTGTGGTGTGTGTGTGTGTGTGTGTGTGTGTGTGTGTGTTCAGGACCCCAGACAGAAGGGAGGTGAGCTAATATTCTCCCAACCATGACACATATACACACACACACACACAGCAGAGAGAAAAACATATTATACACACACACACACACACACACACCAGAGAAGAATGAAATTTTTATTAAACACATGCATTACACGCACACACACACACACACCAAGCAAGAGACTCATTCACACACCAATACCCACAGAATAGCACATATACAAAGTCAGACAGTGAGAACACACACTTCAGTTTCTGAAAAACACACTCATGTACACACATACCCATTGCTGGGAAGGTTGCTATTCAGTGTATTCCAGTGCAGATTACACATACATGCCCTACAATATGTTTTGTCTGTTATGTTACTATGTCAGGAATGTAATCTGAATACTTGGGATTACTTTCATTGTTTGACCACAGGGCTGCAGCTGGTTAGTTGCTGCCTTACATGCGATTAGTGTGTGCAGCACAGATCATTCATAGGAACAGTCTGACTGCAAGACACTCCAGTAAGATCAAATCCTGTCTGGATATTCTAATGGAGATAGTGCTGCTGAATATGAGCTTAGCATCTCTCTGATAAATGGAACACTGTCACTTTAACACCATCATGCTATTTCTTCCACTGCTCTGAAGACTGCTTTGATTTGACGCAGGCTACCATCTGCACTAGCTGCACCGTGGACGCAGGCTACCATCTGCACTAGCTGCACCAGGGACACAGGCTACCATCTGCACTAGCTGCACCAGGGACGCAGGCTACCATCTGCACTAGCTGCACCAGGGACGCAGGCTACCATCTGCACTAGCTGCACCGTGGACGCAGGCTACCATCTGCACTAGCTGCACCGTGGACGCAGGCTACCATCTGCACTAGCTGCACCAGGGACGCAGGCTACCATCTGCACTAGCTGCACCAGGGACGCAGGCTACCATCTGCACTAGCTGCACCAGGGACGCAGGCTACCATCTGCACTAGCTGCACCGTGGACGCAGGCTACCATCTGCACTAGCTGCGCCGTGGACGCAGGCTACCATCTGCACTAGCTGCGCCGTGGACGCAGGCTACCATCTGCACTAGCTGCGCCGTGGACGCAGGCTACCATCTGCACTAGCTGCACCGTGGACGCAGGCTACCATCTGCGCTAGCTGCACCAGGGACACAGGCTACCATCTGCACTAGCTGCACTGTGGACACAGGCTACCATCTGCACTAGCTGCGCTGTGGACGCAGGCTACCATCTGCACTAGCTGCGCTGTGGACGCAGGCTACCATCTGCACTAGCTGCGCTGTGGACGCAGGCTACCATCTGCACTAGCTGCACCGTGGACGCAGGCTACCATCTGCACTAGCTGCACCGTGGACGCAGGCTACCATCTGCGCTAGCTGCACCAGGGACACAGGCTACCATCTGCACTAGCTGCGCTGTGGACGCAGGCTACCATCTGCACTAGCTGCGCTGTGGACGCAGGCTACCATCTGCACTAGCTGCACCGTGGACGCAGGCTACCATCTGCGCTAGCTGCACCGTGGACGCAGGCTACCATCTGCGCTAGCTGCACCGTGGACGCAGGCTACCATCTGCACTAGCTGCACCGTGGACGCAGGCTACCATCTGCACTAGCTGCACCGTGGACGCAGGCTACCATCTGCACTAGCTGCACCAGGGACGCAGGCTACCATCTGCACTAGCTGCACCAGGGACGCAGGCTACCATCTGCACTAGCTGCACCGTGGACGCAGGCTACCATCTGCACTAGCTGCACCAGGGACGCAGGCTACCATCTGCACTAGCTGCACCGTGGACGCAGGCTACCATCTGCACTAGCTGCACCAGGGACGCAGGCCACCATCTGCACTAGCTGCACCGTGGACGCAGGCTACCATCTGCACTAGCTGCGCCGTGGACGCAGGCTACCATCTGCACTAGCTGCACCATGGACGCAGGCTACCATCTGCGCTAGCTGCACCAGGGACACAGGCTACCATCTGCACTAGCTGCACTGTGGACACAGGCTACCATCTGCACTAGCTGCGCTGTGGACGCAGGCTACCATCTGCACTAGCTGCGCTGTGGACGCAGGCTACCATCTGCACTAGCTGCGCTGTGGACGCAGGCTACCATCTGCACTAGCTGCACCGTGGACGCAGGCTACCATCTGCACTAGCTGCACCGTGGACGCAGGCTACCATCTGCGCTAGCTGCACCAGGGACACAGGCTACCATCTGCACTAGCTGCGCTGTGGACGCAGGCTACCATCTGCACTAGCTGCGCTGTGGACGCAGGCTACCATCTGCACTAGCTGCACCGTGGACGCAGGCTACCATCTGCACTAGCTGCACCGTGGACGCAGGCTACCATCTGCACTAGCTGCGCTGTGGACACAGGCTACCATCTGCACTAGCTGCGCTGTGGACGAGGCTACCATCTGCACTAGCTGCGCTGTGGACGAGGCTACCATCTGCACTAGCTGCGCTGTGGACGAGGCTACCATCTACGCTAGCTGCGCTGTGGACACAGGCTACCATCTGCACTAGCTGCGCTGTGGACGCAGGCTACCATCTGCACTAGCTGCGCCAGGGACGCAGGCTACCATCTGCACTAGCTGCGCCAGGGACGCAGGCTACCATCTGCACTAGCTGCGCTGTGGACGAGGCTACCATCTGCGCTAGCTGCGCTGTGGACGAGGCTACCATCTGCACTAGCTGCGCCAGGGACGCAGGCTACCATCTGCGCTAGCTACGCTGTGGACACAGGCTACCATCTGCACTAGCTGCACCAGGGACGCAGGCTACCATCTGCACTAGCTGCGCTGTGGACGAGGCTACCATCTGCGCTAGCTGCGCTGTGGACGAGGCTACCATCTGCACTAGCTGCGCCAGGGACGCAGGCTACCATCTGCGCTAGCTACGCTGTGGACACAGGCTACCATCTGCACTAGCTGCGCTGTGGACACAGGCTACCATCTGCACTAGCTGCGCTGTGGACGAGGCTACCATCTGCGCTAGCTGCGCTGTGGACGAGGCTACCATCTGCACTAGCTGCGCTGTGGACGAGGCTACCATCTGCACTAGCTGCGCCAGGGACGCAGGCTACCATCTGCACTAGCTGCGCCAGGGACGCAGGCTACCATCTGCACTAGCTGCACCGTGGACGCAGGCTACCATCTGCACTAGCTGCGCTGTGGACGAGGCTACCATCTGCACTAGCTGCGCCAGGGACACAGGCTACCATCTGCACTAGCTGCGCTGTGGACGAGGCTACCATCTGCACTAGCTGCGCCAGGGACACAGGCTACCATCTGCACTAGCTGCACCGTGGACGCAGGCTACCATCTGCGCTAGCTGCACCAGGGACGCAGGCTACCATCTGCACTAGCTGCGCCAGGGACGCAGGCTACCATCTGCACTAGCTGCGCTGTGGACGCAGGCTACCATCTGCGCTAGCTGCGCCAGGGACGCAGGCTACCATCTGCACTAGCTGCGCTGTGGACGAGGCTACCATCTGCACTAGCTGCGCCAGGGACACAGGCTACCATCTGCACTAGCTGCGCCAGGGACGCAGGCTACCATCTGCACTAGCTGCGCTGTGGACGCAGGCTACCATCTGCGCTAGCTGCGCCAGGGACGCAGGCTACCATCTGCGCTAGCTGCGCTGTGGACGAGGCTACCATCTGCACTAGCTGCACCAGGGACACAGGCTACCATCTGCGCTAGCTGCGCCAGGGACACAGGCTACCATCTGCGCTAGCTGCGCCAGGGACGCAGGCTACCATCTGCGCTAGCTGCGCCAGGGACGCAGGCTACCATCTGCACTAGCTGCGCTGTGGACGCAGGCTACCATCTGCGCTAGCTGCGCTATGGACACAGGCTACCATCTGCACTAGCTGCGCCAGGGACGCAGGCTACCATCTGCGCTAGCTGCGCCAGGGACGCAGGCTACCATCTGCACTAGCTGCGCTGTGGACGCAGGCTACCATCTGCGCTAGCTGCGCTATGGACACAGGCTACCATCTGCACTAGCTGCGCCAGGGACGCAGGCTACCATCTGCACTAGCTGCGCCAGGGACGCAGGCTACCATCTGCACTTGCTGTGCTGTGGACGCAGGCTACCACAGGCTACCAATGCTGGGCTCTTTGTGGCCAAATGCAGTGACATGTTTGATGTGCCTCTGGATCAAAGTAAAGTGATGCATTAAATGACTTATATTTAAATTCTGCTTCAGTTCTACATTCTACAAACGTTCTCTACAAAACAAATTTCAGAAAGAATTGGTGCCCTCTTTAACATTTATTGCCCAACAGCAAAACTGAATGATTGATCACTATGTGGTCAATACCACAATACTACCTAATGATCACTATGTGGACTGTACTTTTGAAATCAAAAGGAAATGTGCTATGAAGGTCATTCCAAACAATGGCAATTGAAGTCAAGAACATTTTTACAAAGAAATTTCTGCGCTTGAAACTTTTGAGCAGTAGCCTTCCTGTCAGCAGCGTTTGTAGGCAAGTGGCTCAATTATGCATCATAGCCTCGTGCAGTGATGTGCACGTCTCTTGACCAAGACATAAAAAACTGGAATGATTGGCTTGTTTACGTTGTCTTGAAATGCACAGGGGCAAGCCCTCATAAATGAAAGTTTCAAGCACAGAAAAAAAATCTTGCTTGTTACTTACTGTAACATTTGTTGTCTTATTGAGATGTCTTGAAGAGACGTCATTTAAGCACAATGTAAAATGAGCTATTTGGTTTAACCCATGTGCTTCTGACCTGTTCGTGCATAAGCCACATAACATCTCACAAGTGAATGACACAGGTCTAGGGCATGTGAACAAAGCAAACCTAGCGAAAGTTATGGTGTCTACAAGTTATAGTTTCATAAGTATGTTCTCTACTGCCAGCTTAAGCATTGAATCCGCGCTTAACAAAAGACAGAGGAAAGGTGCTCTACTGAAGGTGCATCAATGGCTCCTCACGGTTGCACTGCCAGGACTCTGAAGCATGTGTGTGCCTACATGGCAGGTATGTAAATGTAAATGAAATCCAACAATTGAAGGAAAATAACTATATAGTGATTAACAGGTACTTCATGGCTCCCCAACACTGCACACAGCTATCTATCCTGTAAACCCTCCTGCAGTATATTGTTAATAGTGTATTAGACAGCAAAGCAATTGTTTTAGTGTTGCTGATACTGTTGCTAACCTTGTGGTTAGCCTCCTACACCATACCGTTACCCAAAGTGAGGACACGGGAGACAGACAGACAGACTTTTGTCTGACTCCTCCCAATGTGTGAATGTTAAACTAGTGAATGATAGTGTGTTCTATGTAAGGATGCAATGGCCCTCAGTTTTATATCGAACGGAACAATATGCAGAGATGCACTTGGAAAGGAACTGTATTAGCCTAGGCAGGGAAATAATTGCTGCTCTGTAAGATTTTAGTGGAAACTGAAGATGTTTTACATAAATGAACCCACTGGAGTTGCCTAAAAGGCTTTGCTTTTACCCGGTTGTCAGAAATCAGAGAGTCTCCCGTGTTTAGATAGGTGAAATCAGAGAGTCTCCCGTGTTTAGATAGGTGAAATCAGAGAGTCTCCCGTGTTTAGATAGGTGAAATCAGAGAGTCTCCCGTGTTTAGATAGGTGAAATCAGAGAGTCTCCAGTAAAGTAAAGCGTAAAAGTAAATTGTCACGCGAGTCACATGCAGATTTTTCTTTTCTTTTTTCTTTAGTTTGTTTATTGTGTTTTCAAATGCAAAGACAGAACCAGAAGACACTGATGTGTGGCTATATATGTGAGTATATATGTGAGTATATATGTGGCTATATATGTGAGTATATATGTGGCTATATATGTGGCTATATATGTGAGTATATATGTGGCTATATATGTGGCTATATATGTGGCTATATATGTGAGTATATATGTGGCTATATATGTGAGTATATATGTGGCTATATATGTGAGTATATATGTGGCTATATATGTGAGTATATATGTGGCTATGACACAATAGAAAGAGCAATTCAAGAAACTGAATTTAGAAATGACATCACACACTATTATGTAAGACAACAACACAAAGAACCCCCCACCCATCCATACATACATGTAGTATGCATTATAGTACCGGCCTCCAAGTCTAGGGGAACTACCATCCCTTATTTTAAAATGACTTAATTCATGAAAAATTCACGCAATTCACTGAATCAATGGATTAATGTGTACAAGAGTGTGCACGCGTGCGTGTGTAGTTGTGTGTGGGAGTGCGTGTGTGAGTGAATCTGTGTAGTCCCGCAATAGTGTATGTAGGCACTATTACGTATCTGTCTTGTCCATACTGTGTTTTAACAGTTATGTGTATCACCAACTGTTCCCGGTAAAACGTTGTCTCGTCTCACTATGTACTGTGTCAATGGCTGAAACGACAATAAAAAACCTACTTGACTTGACTTGACTAATACATATTTAGAACATAACATTCATTTAAACAACTCCTGTATACAGAACACTGTTTCATTCACCCAAAGTTCAAACGATCAAGACTTGTGTCCATAGCAGCCTACCAAATGACCCTGCATTAACACACACGTGAGCAAGGACAAGCACATTCACCCTTTCAATAACTCAACTCACACACCACCAGGCCAGTGGTCACATGGTCAATTGCAGCAACAAACATTTGTCTGAAGTTCTCTGAAGTGCATCAGACACTATACGAATTTCACCAACACACCTTAGATAACACAAACACGTTGGCACAAGCAACAGACACTATAAGTTTGAACATACCTTAATCCATGAGAGAAAGAGACCGGACAAGTGATTCAGAGATGTTGCCCACTGGCATTCAAAATCTCTTCTTCTCTGCCAGCTATACACCTGCCCTTTTCCCTCCCCCCCAGAGTGCCACCTGCAGACTCGGAGTCTAATAAGTTGCCTTCCCCAGCAAATGAAAGTTCTAAAATCATACAACTTTTAATTATGCCTTATCGTCCTTTTCTTTAAAACAACAACAACAAAAAAAGACTAGCAGACAATTACTATAAAAAACAAAATAAATCACGACATCTCCCACTCGGCTCCGATTCAGCAGAAGAGACCTCTTTTCATTAATAGAGGAACTTTCAGCAGTTGATCTGCAGTTTATTTCAGATCGCAATGTAGTCTTAATGGCAACTTCACAGGCGCTTATAACACTGTGAGGAAGCAGCCCTGGGTGGCCCACGATGGCAAGGCATGATGCAAGGGTAGCCTAGTGTTGTAGACCTAATTCACTGTGAACTGGTGGCAGGAGACAGAGAGATTTATGACGCTTTGACTAAAGTGAGGATCCCTGTGCCTTCAGTTGTTCAGCCAAATGACTGTTTTAATCAGAACACATACACACACAGATAGTGAAGGACAAATACACACACACACACACACACACACACACACACACACACACACACACACACATATACACACACACAGTGGATGACTAATACACACACACACACACACACATAAAGTGCCATGCTGTTTGTGTAATGGCCTCTGTGTTGGTCATTAGATGGCCACTGAAGGGGTTTAGCAAAAGCAATAAAATACACTCATACTCTTTTGTTTAAAGGAGAAGTCCGGTGTGAATCAATCCATAGCTCTGTTGAGGTCACTGAGTACTGTCAGGGGGGAAGAGAGCAAGAAAATTTGATACAGACAGAATAATGAACCGACAGCTAACTAAAACTAACTGAATGGGGCACAGAAACTCACTTTCAGTTTTATTTTCCTATGCCCCATTCAGTTAGTGTTAGTTGTTGGTTTGCTATTCGGTTTATTGTGTATCAAATTTACCTAAATTGACCTTAAACAACAGGGCTATGGATTGAATCACACTGAATTTCTCCTTTAAAACTGTAACCATTTGCACTCGTTCTCTCTCTCAAAGAAGCTAATATACAGACACAGGTATTGGCATTTTAGGTGCAGACGTCTCAGCCACCTACTGCAGGTCAGGTGATGTGAGGTGAGGTGATCCAGGTGGTGTCAGGTGAGGATATGTGTTCAGGTGAGCTGTGGTGTTCAGGTGAGGATATGTGTTCAGGTGAGCTGTGGTGTTCAGGTGAGCTGTGGTGTTCAGGTGAGGATATGTGTTCAGGTGAGGTGATGTGTTCAGGTGAGCTGTGGTGTTCAGGTGAGGATATGTGTTCAGGTGAGCTGTGGTGTTCAGGTGAGCTGTGGTGTTCAGGTGAGGATATGTGTTCAGGTGAGCTGTGGTGTTCAGGTGAGCTGTGGCGTTCAGGTGAGCTGTGGTGTTCAGGTGAGCTGTGGCGTTCAGGTGAGCTGTGGTGTTCAGGTGAAGTGAGGTGATGTGAGCTGTGGTGTTCAGGTGAAGTGAGGTGATGTAAGCTGTGGTGTTCAGGTTAGCTGTGGTGTTCAGGTGAAGTGAGGTGATGTAAGCTGTGGTGTTCAGGTGAGCTGTGGTGTTCAGGTGAGCTGTGGTGTTCAGGTGAAGTGAGGTGATGTGAGCTGTGGTGTTCAGGTGAGCTGTGGTGTTCAGGTGAAGTGAGGTGATGTGAGCTGTGGTGTTCAGGTGAGCTGTGGTGTTCAGGTGAAGTGAGGTGATGTAAGCTGTGGTGTTCAGGTGAGCTGTGGTGTTCAGGTGAGCTGTGGTGTTCAGGTGAAGTGAGGTGATGTGAGCTGTGGTGTTCAGGTGAGCTGTGGTGTTCAGGTGAAGTGAGGTGATGTGAGCTGTGGTGTTCAGGTGAACTGTGGTGTTCAGGTGAAGTGAGGTGATGTGAGCTGTGGTGTTCAGGTGAACTGTGGTGTTCAGGTGAGCTGTGGTGTTCAGGTGAAGTGAGGTGATGTAAGCTGTGAAACATGAAGATCTGTAAAGTGTAACAACTGTGAATGAAATCCTCTTACCCTCTCTCCATTTGTCCTCCTTCCTTATCTTTCTTCTCTCCCTCTCTCTCTTTCTCTCTCTCTCTCTCTCCTCCCTCTCTCTCTCTCTCCCCATCTCTGTTTACCTCCCATTGCCCCTAATGCCAAGCCCTCCTCTGATTGGCTGTGCATGCTCATTAAAGATAAGTTTGGATTGGCTGAATGTGGGTGTTGTCATTAGCAGCGGTATTTTATTGGCGGTCGCCAGGGAGACGACATCAAATGAGTCTTATTCCCATCCACCCCACACAACAGCTTGTTTACTTGTTGTTTATTTAATTATTTGTTTGTTTGTTGCATCATTTGACATGCTGCTCTTTGTGTTTTGATGTCAGCGTCATTCAAGGACAAACCGCTTCAGAGTTTTTACTCCGAGGACACACACACACACACACTCACACACACATTCTTGTTGTCTTACATGCTGACACACCCACCCACACACAACCACACACACACACATTCTTGTTCTCTTACATGCGGACACACACACACACTGTTAATGTGTTTTGTACAGGGAAAATCACAGTAATACTCCTCTATCTGAACCCCCTCATGTGAAATAGTCTCCCACCGACCAGCATGACACTGAAGGAAAACACACACACACACACACACACGCACACACACACACAGATACACACAAACATTGACACACACAGACATAGAAAGAAAGAGAGAGAGAGATGATGACACACATTTGTGTCACACATGTGTGTGTGTTAATGTATGTGTGTGTGTGTGTGTGTGTGTGTGTGTGTGTGTGTGTGTTGGTGTATGTGTGTGTTAGTGTGTGTGTGTGTGTGTGTGTGTGTGTGTGTGTGTTGGTGTATGTGTGTGTTAGTGTGTGTGTGTGTGTGTGTGTGTCAGTGTATGTGTGTGTTAGTGTATGTGTCAGTGTATGTGTGTGTTAGTGTATGTGTCTGTGTGTGTCAGTGTGTGTGTTAGTGTGTGTGTGTGTGTGTGTGTGTGTGTGTGTGTGTGTGTGTTGGTGTATGTGTGTGTTAGTGTGTGTGTGTGTGTGTGTCAGTGTATGTGTGTGTTAGTGTATGTGTCAGTGTATGTGTGTGTTAGTGTATGTGTCTGTGTGTGTCAGTGTGTGTGTTAGTGTTAGTGTGTGTGTGTGTGGGTGTGTTAGTGTTAGTGTGTGTGTGTGTGTATGACATATACTGTATGAACATTGTGGAAGCATGAGAGTGTGATTTTGCAACTACAATGAGCTAAAAGGCAATGCACTTGCATCCATACACACACACACACACACACACACACACATCCATACACACACACACACACACACATCCATACACACACACACACACACATCCATACACACCCTCCTTTAGTGAGTTGTTGCCCTCTGTTTAGCAGCATGGCTGCCAGGTCAGCTGTAGTAAGGTTATCTGTGTGTGTGTGTGTGTGTGTGTGTGTGTGTGTGTGTGTGTGTAAGGTTATCTGTTAGCTGGCCCTTGTTCAGCACTCCTGCTCTGCCACCACACATCTGTGTGTGTGTGTATGTATGTCTGTGTGTGTGTGTGTGTGTGTGTGTAAGTAAGGTTCTCTGTTAGCTGGCCCTTGCTCAGCAGTCCCACTAGACACCTGATTTATCTGGGAGGGCCCATCATCCATGAAAAGTGCTGAAAACATGGAGGCGGATTGGCTCTGTGTGTGTGTGTGTATGTGTGTATGTGTGTATGTGTGTATGCGTGTCTGTGTGTGTGTGTGTGTGTATGCGTGTCTGTGTGTGTTTGTGTGTATGTGTCTGTGTGTATGCGTGTCTGTGTGTGTGTGTCTATGTGTATGCGTGTCTGTGTGTGTTTGTGTGTGTGTGTGTGTATGTGTGTGCGTGTGTGTCTGTATGTGTGTGTGTCTGTGTGTGTGTGTGTGTGTGTGTGTGTGTTGATGCTGGATGCTGGGGTGGAGTGGAGGTGCAGAGTGATCCATCACGGTGACCCTATCCCTGGATCTTAATAACCGCAGGCACTCACCCCCCACCCCAATCCCCCAAACCACACACACACACACACACACACACACACCCGAACCACATGATGAATGACTCCAGCCAGGATATCAGAAAAGAGAAAGACAGGGAGAGGAAAGTGTGTATGTATGTGTGTGTGTGTGTGTGTGTGTGTGTGTGTGTGTGTAATAGGGAGAAAGAGGTTATTTGTGAGTGTAAGGGAGCGCAGAAGATGGACTGTAGACTTTTTGTGGTTTTCTTCCCCAGAGGCAGCTGTGCTAAACACACTGAGACTCCTGGACGCAGCCGCAGCCGCAGCCGCAGGTGAGTCTGGAGAACACAGTCAGCTCTGAGACTCCTGGACGCAGCCGCAGCCGCAGCCGCAGGTGAGTCTGGAGAACACAGTCAGCTCTGAGACTCCTGGACGCAGCCGCAGCCGCAGCCGCAGGTGAGTCTGGAGAACACAGTCAGCTCTGAGACTCCTGGACGCAGCCGCAGCCGCAGCCGCAGGTGAGTCTGGAGAACACAGTCAGCTCTGAGACTCCTGGACGCAGCCGCAGCCGCAGCCGCAGGTGAGTCTGGAGAACACAGTCAGCTCTGAGACTCCTGGACGCAGCCGCAGCCGCAGCCGCAGGTGAGTCTGGAGAACACAGTCAGCTCTGAGACTCCTGGACGCAGCCGCAGCCGCAGCCGCAGGTGAGTCTGGAGAACACAGGCAGCTCTGAGCTCCATGTCTCTGTATTCCGGCTGAAGGTTGTGTGTGTATTAATGAATGTTCTGTGTTCCATTAAAGAATGTTCTGTGTTCCGTTAAAGAATGTTCT
>PYXC01002513.1:435000-440000 GCA_015244755.2 Tenualosa ilisha | reverse complement strand
CACATATGTCGAGACAACAACAGCTGTACAGTTGACACAACAACCTACATTCTAATACACACACACAAACACACACACAACCACCCTCACCACAACAACTCATGAACACCAGCCTTTGTGTGCAAGAGAGAGAGCGAGAGAGAGTCAAAGGCAGATGCACTATTGTGTGGAATAGAATCGAGTGTGTTCAGGTTGAAGACCCACCATGAATCTTCGGGCTGCTGTGGAGCTGCCTGCACACACACACACACACACACACACACACACACACACACACACACACACACACACACACACACCACACACACACACACACACACACACACACACACACACACACACACACACACACACACAACACACTCCTCTCTCCAGCTTGTCCTGCTGCTGACCAGACTGATGGATGAGTGTAATAACAGCCCAAATAAACAGGACAAGACACAATACACACTCCTCCCTTAAGCCCTACAGAGCACCATCTAGTGTCCAGCTCATCCACAGCATCCTTCTCATGGTCATCATCTTCATCATCATCTTCATCATCATCACTTCCATATGTCTCCTATAAGTCAAATCCACACTAATACATGGTGATGAAGTGTTACATGTGCAGTTCACAATAATAACTGGGTTGTACGTGTGTTATAACATATGATACTGGTGGGACATTATGTTTGTAATTATGTTATAGCTGCTTTACCACTGACTGGTCTTGCCCCGTAGATCAAACCCATGAGGTTTCTTTCTGTGAAGGACACAGTGAGAGGAGGAGGAGGAAGAGTGGAGGAGCCAAGTGGAGGAGAGGAGGAGGAGGAGGAGGAAAGGAGAAAAGGGGGGGTCAATACACGCATGCACATGCACACACACACACACACACACACACACACACACACACAGTTCTCTCCCTCTCTCTGCAGCAATCCCACCTTCCTGTCTTAAGAGGGCGGCTGGTTTTGTGCTGAGTAAGCATTTCTCGCGAGGTGGGAGAATGAGGAGTGTGTGTGTGTGTGTGTGTGTGTGTGTGTGTGTGTGTGGTGTCCTGAGGAGGTTGGCTGTCGTTAAGCCAGTCCTCAGAATCCCTCCAGCTTTAGTTTATCACACACAGATGAACTGACTTTTCGTTTTGGACTCATTATTCAGCTCCTGGAGAGAGAGAGAGAGAGAGAGAGAGAGACGAGAGAGAGAGAGAGAGAACGAGGAAGAGGGGGATTCACAAGAAAGCCTTTACAAGAAAGTTTACAAAGTAACATCCTACTTTCCTAATCTCTCTCTTCTCCCCTCTCTCTCTCTCTCTCTCTGGCTCCCTCCTTCTCTTCTTCTGTCTGCATATTTAGAAACCTGAGTGAGTCCTACTCTCACGTGTGTCTCACTTTCAGTCAGGTGATTCTCTCTGTTGGGTTGGGCTGGGTTGTGCTGGGTTGTGTTGGGCTGGGTTGTGCTGGGTTGGGCTGGGTTGTGTTGGGCTGGGTTGGGCTGGGTTGTGTTGGGCTGGTTGTGCTGGGTTGGGCTGGGTGGGCTGGGTTGGGCTGGGTTGTGTTGGGCTGGGTTGTGCTGGGTTGGGCTGGGTTGTGTTGGGCTGGGTTGTGTTGGGCTGGGTTGTGTTGGGCTGGGTTGTGCTGGGTTGGGCTGGGTTGTGTTGGGCTGGGTTGTGTTGGGCTGGGTTGTGCTGGGTTGGGCTGGGTTGTGTTGGCTGGGTTGGGCTGGGTTGGGCTGGGTTGGGCTGGGTTGGGTTGGGTTGTGCTGGGTTGTGTTGGGCTGTGTTGGGCTGGGTTGTGCTGGTTGGGTTGGGTTGTGCTGGGTTGTGTTGGGCTGTGTTGGGCTGGGTTGTGTTGGGCTGGGTTGTGTGCTGGTTGTGCTGGGTTGGGCTGGGTTGTGTTGGGGCTGGGTTGTGCTGGGTTGTGTTGGGCTGGGTTGTGCTGGGTTGTGTTGGGCTGGGTTGTGTTGGGCTGGGTTGTGTTGGGCTGGGTTGTGCTGGGTTTGGGCTGGGTTGTGTTGGGCTGGGTTGGGCTGGGTTGGGCTGGGTTGTGCTGGGTTGGGTTGGGTTGTGCTGGGTTGTGTTGGGCTGGGTTGTGCTGGGTTGGGCTGGGTTGTGTTGGGCTGGGTTGTGCTGGGTTGGGCTGGGTTGTGTTGGGCTGGGTTGTGTTGGGTTGGGAGTTGTGATGTGAAATCTGGTTATTAAGAATGCAGGGATGAAAGGAGAGATGGAGAACGAGTGTTGAGTGGCAGGGAGGAGGGGAGGGTTAGGGGAGTGTTGCTGGGCAGGGAGGTGGGGGGGTGTCGTAGCACAAATGATCTTCAGGGACAGTAACAACATGAATTGTGCAATAGTCATGATCTGCACACAGTATTCACTCTGTGTCTTGCCCTTGTTTCTTCTTTCTGTGTGTGTGTGCGTGTGTTTGTGTGTGTGTGTGTGCGTGTGTGTGTGTGTGTGTCTGTGCAGGCATGTGTGCGTGCGTGTGTGCATATGTGTGTGTGTATGTTTGTGCGTGCGTGCGTGCTTGTGTTCGTGTGTGTGTGTGTGTGTTTGTGTGTGTACGTGTGTGTTTGTGTTAGTATGTGTGTGTTAGTGTGTGTGTGTGTGTGTGTGTGTGTCCGCATCCTGTCTCCCCTCTCACTCTCCCTCTCTCCCTCTCACACCCCCCTTCTCTCCATCCTTGATGAGGATTTGATTCAGAAGAGCAGAAATGAGATGAGATCACAGAGGACCCAGGAGGAGCAACACCTCCCCTTTGGAAGAGGGGAAGAGAGAGGGACAGAGACAGAGAGAGAGAGAGAGGGAGACAGGGTGAAGGAGAGAGAGAGAGAAAGAGAGGAGGAGACAAGGGGTACATGTGAAAGAGAGTGTCTAAAGGAAGAGAGGAAGAAGTTTGAGGTGGATACTCACACATACACACACACACACACAGGAGCTGTAGAGAAAAAACAGCCTGAAGGCATCTTGAGCAAGGAATAGAAGGGTGAGACTAATGAAAAGAAACCCCCAGTGAGGGCCAATTATGATTTGAAAGCTTATTTGAGGTGTTTTTGCCCACACCTCATTAAAAAGGCAATTTGCTATCATTTATTGATGATGCGTTATGCAATTAATTTATTGATGATGCGTTATGCAATTAATTTATTGATGATGTGTTATGCAACGCGCTGCACTGACAGTTTGAGTTTAGGTAAGTTCTGCTAGGCGCCCAGCTTTCAGCGGTCCAGAGTTGGGACTCACAGTGCGGTTGCCATGGAGACAGTCCAGTGCAGAGACGCACAGTGCGGTTGCCATGGACGCAGTCAGTGCAGAGACTCACAGTGCGGTTGCCATGGACACAGTCAGTGCAGAGACTCACAGTGCGGTTGCCATGGAGACAGGCCAGTGCAGAGACTCACTCTCAATGCAGCGGGCATGGAGAGGGTTGGAACGCTGGATGGACGTTGAACAACCCAAGTGGAGTGGAAAGAGGTCTGTTAGTGTTGGCAGAGAGGAGAGAGACACCAGACAGAGTGGAGCTACAGACACTCATCAATCAGATGTACGCGTGTGTGTCAGTGTGTGTGTCAATGTCAGCACAAAAAGTGCATTTCAGGAGAAAAGGTCCAGTTGATTAAGACACTTTGTGATGTTCCTAACAGGGGTAAACTTTGAAGCCTAAAGCACTACTATGCTCCAGAGGCAGGGGGCGCCGTTGAGACACAGCTACAGCATTCTACTTTGTTCTCTTAGATTAGCCAACTCAGTCATCTTTGTCTCTGTGTCAGTATACACACACACACACACACACACACACACACACACACACACACAAGAGTGTCACTTTGGTTTTAAAAGTGCCGGGGACAATAACCACAAGCTTAAGAGTCATTAAAAGTTCTCTGTACAACTGTGGATTCATCAGTCATATCAATCATCAAGAAAAGTTGAAAGTCTCACAGGTGTTTTGTATTGCTTGTCAAACGACGTTGGAAGTCAAAGTTGTCCACACGGACCACACATACAGAGGAATGGAAAGTATGCTTCTCTGTCCCACTGTGAAGAAAAAGTTATTTCCTAACAGTAAGAGTAAGTAAAAAGGTGCACAACAGATAAGGACAATTTTCCAAACACAACACAGTAAACAAGGTAAGATCAGGACACAAAAACACAAGAGTTTCACACACAGCAAAAATTTCTGTATGATGTGTTGCGACAGTGCGGAATGATGTGAAAATGTAATAGTGTAAAAAGATATGTTGTAATAGTGTATAAAGATGTGTTGTAATAGTGTATAAAGATGTGTTGTAATAGTGTAAAAGATATGTTGTAATAGTGTATATAGATGTGTTATAATAGTGTATAAAGATATGTTGTAATAGTGTATAAAGATATGTTGTAATAGTGTATATAGATGTGTTATAATAGTGTATAAAGATATGTTATAATAGTGTATATAGATGTGTTATAATAGTGTGTATATATATATGTTGTAATAATATATAAAGATGTGTTGCAAAAAAGAAATTGCTATAAACAAAAACAGCAGAGTTTTTTGGGGGGCAGGGGAGAGGAGGAGAGGAGGAGAGGAGGAGGAGGAGAGGAGGAGAGGAGGAGAGGAGGAGGAGGAGAGGAGGAGAGGAGGAGGAGGAGAGGAGGGGGGAGTTCAGTTTCTTGACAGCCTAGGATTTGCTTATGACAGTGGTTCCCAAACATTGACCTGTTGTGATTCCTACCGAGTCCACCTCTGCATCACAAACCCCCTGCTAGAACAATTCAAATTGTCCGTAAATAACCAAAATGTGGACACATCATATGTACGCATGAGTGTAGAAGCAGTGGGGTTGTACTGGGCAGAGTCTGAGAGTCATGTCTTTTTCGCTGTTATCTTTATGCTGGTAAGAGCTGAGAACACATGAACAGATTTATTCTGCATACTTGTAGCCCCGTTTGATCTTATAGTACAAGTATGTACACACACACACACACACACACACACACACACATATATACACGCACACTACTTTCTACTGCCTTTCTTTAC
>PYXC01002513.1:412500-425000 GCA_015244755.2 Tenualosa ilisha | reverse complement strand
GTACTAGTGTACTAGTGTACTAGTGTCCCCTCTGGCTAGTGGGAGAGTCTCAGTAAGCTGAGGTCAGGGAGTACTAGTGTACTAGTGTACTAGTGTCCCCTCTGGCTAGTGGGAGAGTCTCAGTAAGCTGAGGTCAGGGAGTACTAGTGTACTAGTGTACTAGTGTCCCCTCTGGCTAGCATGAGAGTCTCAGTAAGCTGAGGTCAGGGAGTACTAGTGTACTAGTGTACTAGTGTCCCCTCTGGCTAGTGGGAGAGTCTCAGTTAGCAGTAAGTCCTCCTATGTGCCTTGATCACACTACTGCTTAATGGAGAGTAATGTCTCAGCATCCAGCTTTTAATTATCCCTGTGCTCCATCAATAACGCCAGTCGAGAGCGGAGAGTGCCTCACACCCCAGCAGACAGCTCCACGGCCCTGTGCCCGCTGCTACACATGCTAAATTAAGCCCTCAACTCACACAGGCAACACTGACAGAGATTTGCAGTGCAGAGACGCACACACACACACACACACATACACACACACACACACACACACACACACACAAGCGCGCGCACTCTCAATGCAGCGCAGAGGCCGGAACACACACACACACACTCTCATTGCAGCGCAGAGGCTGGAAACACACACACACACACTCAACACATTGCAGAGACCAGAAACAAACACACACACGCACACACACACACACACACACACACTTAACGCAGCGCAGAGGTCAGACACATCTCAGACTTTTCACTTTCTTTCAGTTAATGGCACAGGAGCCAGAAGAAGACGGGAAAGGGGGAGAGAAAGAGAAGGAGGAGGAGAAGAGTTGGAGTTTAGACATGAAGGAGGAATGAAAGAAGGGAAACAAAGAGAAAAAGGATTAGAGAGATGGAGAAACATCCAGTTGCTGGTTCCACCTTTGACCTCCATGACCCTCATAAGTGGGTGTTGCAGTCAATCAGTGGTGGGCACTGCCATACCGCAGCCAATCAGTGGTGGGCGCTGCCATATTGCAGCCAATCAGTGGTGGGCGCTGCCATACCACAGCCAATCAGTGGTGGGCGCTGCCATATTGCAGCCAATCAGTGGTGGGCGCTGCCATACCACAGCCAATCAGTGGTGGGCGCTGCCATATTGCAGCCAATCAGTGGTGGGCGCTGCCATACCACAGCCAATCAGTGGTGGGCACTGCCATACCACAGCCAATCAGTGGTGGGCGCTGCCATATTGCAGCCAATCAGTGTGTTAATGTGGCAGGAAGTGGAAAACCACCTCTTGCATCATCACTGTCATCATTTGCAAGGGTCACCCGCCTTAGCTGCCCTCACACACACACACACTCACAGTGCATACACACACCTCCTGGGAGTGGCTCTCTCTCACACACACACACTCACACTGCACACACACACCTCCTGGGAGTGGCTCTCTCTCACACACACACACTCACACTGCACACACACACCTCCTGGGAGTGGCTCTTTCACACACACACTCACAGTGCACACACACACCTCCTGGGAGTGGCTCTTTCACACACACACTCACACTGCACACACACACCTCCTGGGAGTGGCTCTCTCTCACACACACACACTCACACTGCACACACACACCTCCTGGGAGTGGCTCTTTCACACACACACTCACAGTGCACACACACACCTCCTGGGAGTGGCTCTTTCTCACACACACACACTCACACTGCACACACACACCTCCTGGGAGTGGCTCTCTCTCACACACACACACTCACACTGCACACACACACCTCCTGGGAGTGGCTCTTTCACACACACACACACACTCACACTGCACACACACACCTCCTGGGAGTGGCTCTCTCTCACACACACACACACTCACACTGCACACACACACCTCCTGGGAGTGGCTCTTTCACACACACACTCACAGTGCACACACACACCTCCTGGGAGTGGCTCTTTCTCACACACACACACTCACACTGCACACACACACCTCCTGGGAGTGGGTCTCTCGCCAGACTGAATAGCTTCATTGTCACTGGCTGGTTCTAGAGATGTGTTCCCTGGTTCTAGACATGTATTCCCTGGTTCTAGAGATGTGTTCCCTGGTTCTAGACATGTATTCCCTGGTTCTAGAGATGTGTTCCCTTGCTGCATAAAAAGTAGAGCTGACCTCCACGGCTGCAAATGTCCTGCCGCACTGCGCTGATTGAATTCCCTGGGATTGGGATGAAATCCCTCCTGTTCTCCGCAGTGACACACCGGCACGCTTGCCTGGAATTAAGGAGAGAAAATGTTTCTTCTCTTCCCCCCTCCCCCTCTTTCCCCGCCTGAAATTACAGCTCGGCGGCTCGGAGCGGCGCGGCGCGGCGGAGGGGAGGTGGTCCGGAGGCAAGGAAGTGATGCGTGTATCCCAGCATCCTCAGAGAGTGCAGCATGGCGACTGATGTGCACAGCAGTAATGATGTTGGGATTCATAATAAGATGGGCGATGCACTCTAGGGTTCACTGCCAGTGTGTGTGTGTGTGTGTGTGTGTGTGGACTCTCATGTTCACTGCCAGAGTGTGTGTGTGTGTGTGGACTCTCATGTTCACTGCCAGAGTGTGTGTGTGTGTGTGTGTGTGTATGTGTATGGAGGGCATACAGGGGTTCCTTGTCATTCGCCCAAATTGTTTACAGTGATGTGGTGGTCACACACAGACGTACACCGGTCAAGTGTTTAACATGAGTTAGTGGTCTCACACACACACACAAAGGGGAAAGTGTGTGACGTGGGGGTCTTGCATGTGAGTGTTTACACACAGTGTACTGAGGCGGGGGCTAAAGACAGATTAGCAAAGAGTGAGACACCCACCCACACACACACACACACACGTTCTCTGAATCAACAGCATCAGACCTTCACCTCAGTTCTGAAGACTGTGTGTGTGTAGCACCAGACTAACCCAATGCTGTGAAGGCATCCCAGCCTTGCCTTATAGTGTGAGTCACTCACACACACACACACACACACACACACACACACACACACACACACACACACACACACACACACACACACACACACACACACACACACACACACACACACACACACACACACACACACACACACAGTCTCTGTCCTTTCTGCATAGTTCACATGGTGGAGCTGCTGCAGGCATGCTTAAAAGCAACTCAGTGACCCAGAACTCTCTCTGTCTCTGACTCCCTCCTTCCTCTCTCCCTCCTTCCCTCACACCCCCTTTTCTCATTCTGCCTCTTTCTCCTTCTCCCTCCCTCTCTCTTCCTTTCTATCATTCTCTTCCCTCTTTCTCTCTGTCCTTCCCTCCTCTCTCTCTCTCTCTCTCTCTCTCTCTCTCTCTCTCTCTCTCTCTCTCTCACACACACACACACACACACACATTACCTCTGTGATGTATAGTCGTGGTTTGTGTTTGGAAATCTCTCTGCCCTCTGTGCTTCAGAGCGGCCAGCAGCATAACTCACCGCCCTGAGCCCAACACGCTCTTTTAGTGCTGGACCCACTGCCGCCGCTCGTTAAGCACTGGTGGCTGCAGCTCGTTAAGCACTGGTGGCTGCAGCTCGTTAAGCACTGGTGGCTGCAGCTCGTTAAGCACTGGTAGTAGCAGCTCGTTAATCTAGATGAGGTTTAGAGGGGGGGGTTGAGAACCAGGCTGAGTCAAAAGCCCTTTTCACACTAGAACCCGCTACAATCCAGGGACTGAAATTGTGAGTTCATTGTGGGTCGAGCAGTGTGAAAGTAAGGCGTATTATCTGCCTAAAGCTGTGTTGCTGTGTTGGGAGAGGAGTTTAAAGAGTTGCGCAGGGTAGCCAGCAGGGGGAGCTCTGCAGAGTTGTATATCGATAAGCTTATGATATTTCCTGTAGATCTTTTGAAAACATAAACAAATCTCTTAGCCAAGCAGGCTGCTGGTCTGTGGCTTATCCCTGTATGTCTGAAACACAGGTAATGGTGGACTTCAGATGAATGTGGATTATCGATAAAGCTGGACCATGTAAGGTAATGTTAAGCAATTGTTTTTCTACTTTTGTGTTGACGCTAACATTATGTGTGCTAACACATACAACAATGTTGAACAGCAATGTTGGACAAGCAGTTAGTTCTGTTTGCCATATTGGCAATATCTCTTGACATGAAGCTCATTAGCTCATTCATATTTCCAAGGTAAACTCCAACCAACAAACTTCTACCAGAGCTAACCAATGCAACTGGAAAACCCTCAGCCTTAAAAAAGACATGTATACACCTCCTCACCAAAAGCATTTTAAACAAGGGTTGCACGGGTGATACGTCATCATCCAGGTGATCCTGAGCCCCCCTCGGCTCTGACACTAGGGTTCAGAGGCGGGTCAATTGGCGGGTCAAGTGGACACCTGACCCTGTGAAATTTGGGTAATAATCGTGGCATATTGGTCAGTGTGAGAGGACCTAGTGATCTCATGGTGAATCATTGCTGCTATTCATTTAGATGGCACAAAATGACTTACCCCTTGTTGCAAGTCAATGTCACTTTGAATAGACTTCAGTTTTACTTTTCAAATGCTCTGCATGCACTGGTAATTCCTTCAGGAATTGCATCTCCAGTAATTACTATTAGTGCTATTATTAATATTATTATTGATGAGGCAAAATGCAAACATTAGCAGTACTGCTCTGGTCTATGGTGGTCTGATGCAGTCTGGTCCTGTCTGGTCTAATCTAGATCAGTCTGTCCTGGTCTTGGTGTGGTCTGATGCAGTCTGTTCTGGTCTTGGTGTGGTGTCATGCAGTCTGTTCTGGACTTAGTAAGGTCTGATGTAGCCAGAGCTGGTCTTGGGGTTGTCTGTCGTTCTGATCAGTAGACAGGAGAGCTCACTCGCATTCCCCCCTGGCCACTACACAGACACACACACACAGTCTCTGTCCTCTGGCCCCCTGAGTGATGATTCCCCCCTGGCCACTAAAGCTGCTTCCAAAGGAGGCAGAGAGCCATAATAACAGCAGCCTGTGCATTGGCACCCAGTGGGCTGGAGGTTAATAAGCAGCAGCCCATGTAGCCGCGCTCTCAGGGCCAAAGGCTAATTGTTTTAAAACGAGGCTCCATGCTGCAGTATTAGCAAAGCCCATAGAACATGGGAACAGCATGGAGAGCAGAACCAGGCAGGTCCAGCCCACAGAACCGGGCCGATGGCAGAGCTGGTTATTACAGCACTACTATAGGACCACCAGAACAGTGGACATCTCTAAAAGTTCACAGGTGTGTGTATGTGTGTGTGTGTGTTTTGATGGGTGCCTCAGAGCTGCTGATCTCTCTGGTACTGATACCAGAGAGATCAGCAGCTCTGGGGCACTAATCTGCACAACAGCACAAACACCTGTATTAATAACTGACCTTACACACATTTACAAACACACACAGGCCGCAGTTTGTGCTCACACACACACACACTGCAGTCTGTGCCCACACACACAGTCCGCTGTGTGCACACAATATTAAAGGATGTTCCTTCCCACTTTGCATGTTCTACTCTGCCTAAGCAAGGACCAGACTCCTCTCTCTCTCTCTCTCACACACACGCTCATACTTCTCTCACACACCCATACACACACATGCTGCAGTCTGTGCTCCCTCTCACACACACACACACAAGCACGGACTGAGAGCTTCTGTCACATATGCTGCAGTCCTTCCTGAGCGCTGATATGACACGTGTGTAACATGTGTGTGTGTGTCTGTGTGTTATTTCAGAGCACTGATATGACACAGTAACGTGTGTGTGATCTCTGAGAACATTCATCTGATACAGTAACATCTGTGTGTGTGTGTGATTTCTGAGAGCACCTCCAGCACTGGTGACCCCCAAGGATGTGTCCTGAGTCCTCTGCTCTACCAGTGGGGATACAACTCATCTACTATTTCAATCCATGTGTTGCCATCATGGTGCAATCTGTGGTAGCCCTGTGGAGAAGTGAGCAGCTTCAGGTATCTTGGAGCTCACGTCTGGATTTGACATGAACACCGCAGTCTGCACATGCCCATAGTGGCTCATAGTGAGGCTATGAGGAAAAGCAGTCTGCACATGCCCATAGTGGCTCATAGTGAGGCTCATATTGCAGCTCCAGATTCCTAGATGATCTGTATCTGTTTGTACTCCATGGTGCGCCTGCATGTGAAGCTGGCCTCAGGAATGCTCAGTGTGGAATGTACAAGTTCAGCCACCTGGTTCAGCCACAGATCAGATAACAGTACCATAGAGGCTCCAACCAGCCTTACTGTACGTTCACAGCAGAAGCGACCAAAGCGACCAGGTCCCCGAGGTCGCTGAAGAACCTTTGCTGTTGAGTTCGCTTTGTTCACTTTGTTCGCTCATGACGTATCACTTGGAATGTTAGTCATTTAAAGGGCCACAGCCAAAAAAAAGCTTCCCCGACCAACAGTTGTGAAAGCGGTGATGTATGCGTAGGGCAAAACATCGATGTACTTGAACTTTGACATGTTTGTTTAATAAAGGAATAAAAGAGTATAAAAACGTCTGCATGCACTGACTGCTGAAAAATATTCTTATTCATAGTCATACAATGATTCATGAATTATTTAAGCCGCTGACTGAAAACATCAGTTCACTTAAATCACATCATTCTTCGGATTAAATTGCAATCTCGTTTTAAACATGATTATGTTTGTAGCAATATTTAAAACCTGGCCTTGGTGGAGGCGGTCCACAAGAGCAAAGCAGTTGCAGATAAAATCCCGCTTACAACTACTAGCCTTAACAATGGGCTGGAGATTTCCTGTAAAGAGCAAATGAAATGTACTCCCGCTTAATACAATGCAGAATGCGTTCTATAAATACTGGCACGTATCATTTCATCACTCGTTGCCATTTTTAATACAAAGTAGGAACTAGGAACTAAAATTACACTGTTTGTTTCCTCGAACCCACCCGATTGTTGGACATTGGTAAATCTATGTATTCTGGTTGGTATTTGCCGAACCGCGTCATAGCTCATTACCATAAAGTTAACTGACTTTTAACTTCTCTTTTTCGCTCTGTTTGCCCAGGTCGCTTCGCTGCTGGCGAATTCGCTTTGTTCGGCCAATTTGCCAACTATCCATAGAGAAATAATGACTTCCGTCGCTCTGGTCACTTCTGGTGTGAACGTACAGTTAAAAATAGCAATAGGCCATTCTCATCCAGATTTTTGGTGATCACTGGCTACAGTCTCAAATAGGGTGCTGATTGACTGTCTTGCTGGTTTACTGAGGGTACGTACGTCCAACAGATCTGTCATGGCCCTCTATGCATGACTGGCTGCATTATTCCTGTATGTGAGGATTTTACATTTTCAATTGATCTTTTTCTCCCATGGGCTCTCTTGTGTCAGCAAGACTGAACTGAATTGAATGAAATCAAGACTGAACTGAATTGAATGAAATCCTCACCAACAGTGCTGCGCTCCACAGATGCAGTGTCAAGACAGTGCAAACAAACAGCGCCATGGCAACGGAACCTGTGACGTCATGGTGATAGAATGTGAGCAGCATTGTGACTCGGAGTGGACACAAACACAAGTGGGCGGAGCTGTAGCCAACAGGGCCTGGTAGCACCATCAGAAGAGCTGGTTTATTTCACAAACCTTTGAAAACCCACTGTCAATATCAGGAATAAAAGCTGGATTCTTTGTGTCTAAAATCTCTAAAAAATAAGAGTTATAAATCTGTCAAAACAATCTCTTTTTCCATCCTCTTGACACAGTTTCAAGAATTTCACAAAATGAAAACGTAAGAAAACCTTAGAAAGCATACAAGACAACAATGAATCAGAACAGCCACTAAAAAGACACAAATCATAGATCCATTATTCTACATTTGCTTGGGGTGCTACAACAACCCACCCTTAAACAGCACCACATGCTCTGTGTGTGTGTGTGTGTGTGTGTGTGTGTGTGGTGTGTGTGTGTGTGTGTGCGCACGCACGTGTGATTTGAGAAAGCAAAATCACCTCATTCTTTTCTCAAACTCACACATGCTCCTCAGTGAAGACTCTAAAGGTGAGGTGCGAGCAACCACACACACATACACACACACGTACGCTCACACACACACACACACACGCTTACACACACTCTGCCCATCTCTTCCTAGGCTTGCATTCTCAGATATAAGTTCTACATGTGACACTGAAACACCTGAACCCCCAACCCAACCCCCCCCCCCCCAACACCCCCCTCTGACCCTCTGACCCACCCACTGACCCACCCACCAACACCCCCCCCCCAAACAACAGACTGTACACACAATGCTTATCTGACTGGTTCTGGTTTGCTGTGCCTTCTTGCAAGTTAGCGGAGATTGTGTGTCTGTGTGTCTGTGTCTGTGTGTCTGCGTCTGCGTTGCGTCTGCGTCTGCGTCTGCGTGTTTGGCTTTACTGTAGAAAAATACTTATGGGATCACATAAAGTAACAGCATATTGTTGGTGAGGGCAGGGATGACTTTATGTGTGTGTGTTTGTTAGCGAGATAGAGGTACTGGCAGGTGTGTGTGTGTGTGTGTAGAGGCTGCCTGTCCACCTGCTGAAAAAAGTAGCCAAAATATGGCTGACAACAGCAGTCAATAAATCTTCTAAACCAATAAACAAATAAACACAAAAACACACACATGCAGACAGACAAGACAGTTCAGTTCAGAGTTCGTTCCTGGGAACATGATTAGAGGGGAAATGGAGTGTGTGTGTGTGTGTGTGTGTGTGTGTGTGTGTGTGTGTGTGTGTGTGTGTGTGTGTGTGTGTGTGTGTGTGTAGATAATAATGTGCACAAGTAGTAATGTGTGTATTTGTGAGATTCTATATATTAAAGTGTACACACTGGGTGTGTATGTGTGTGTATGTGTATGTGTATATGTGGTGTGTGTGTGGTGTGTGTTTAATTCATGATGCGCTGGGCCTCAGGGACAGGTCCCTCTTCAGAGGGAAAGTTCGACTTGAGCAGAGACTCCATGTAGGCCACATATCCAGAGCTGTGGGTGTAGGCGTCCTCAGGTGTGTGTGTGTGTGTGTGTGTGTGAGTGTGAGTGTGAGTGTATGAGGTGGGGGTGGTCTGTGGGGGTGAGGTGGAGGTGGGGGGGATGAGGCCGTAGGGACCAGGGGCTGGGGGGAGTGTGAGGGCGGGTGTCATCTTGGTTGGCAGAGGGGCAGCTCCTGGCGTAGCCTCAGGTGTGGATGTGGGCGGGATCTTATAAAGGGGCGGTGACATCAGTGCTGGTATGGGTGTGGCCTGGTGATTGGAAGGCGGGATTGAGCTTGGGAGGCGTGGCCTCTTGGCAGCCTGAACCTCGTCCTCGTCCTGAGAGTGAGACTCCTGCTTCACAGCAGACAGGACCTGATGACACACACCACACACACACACACACACACACACACACACACACACTTTCAGTAGTGAAACTAGCAATGTTTCAGCAGTTAAACTACATGCAGTGGATTAGTTGAACGTTCAAACTATTAGGCTGCTCACCTTCAAACCCTTTTAACCAAATATACACACACATACTGTGTGTGTGTGTGTGTGTGTGTGTGTGTGTGTGTGTGTGTGTGTGTGTGTCTCTCACCAAGCGTGCCATGACCCTCTTTGGCAGCTCCTGTTCCAGTGTGTAGATCTCAGATCGTTTCAGAAGCAGCTGGGAACCGTCCTGAAACTCCACCTAACAGCAAACAGAGGGGACTCAGTGTGTCTGTGTGTGTGTGTGTGTGTGTGCCTGATGTGTGAATCCAAAACCATGCCGACACTCCCCCTAACAGACAAGCACAGAGCACACTTGAAACCTCACACTGTGTGTATGTGTGTGTGTGTGTGTGTGTGTGTGTGTGTGCAGGCATTCATTAGTAGAGTTGGTGCATGTAGAGTCTTTGAGGGGAGACCTTCACACCCAGTCTGAGTTTCACATTTCTAATTTCTGTCTTTTCTCCTCTCCTCTCTTTCACTCCCTTTCTCCTCTCCTCCCTTTCACTCTCTCTCTCTCCTCTCCTCCTCCTCTCCTCTTTCTCCTCTCTCTCTGTCTCCTCCTCTCCTCCTTTTCACTCTCTCTCTCTCCTCTCCTCCTTGTCTCTTCTCAGCGTGTTGCTTTGGTAATAATGTTTCTGAGCAGGAAGAGAGCACGGCCTCTTGAGAAGTTTTGAAGACTTCATTAACACTCACACACACACACACACACACACACACACACACACACACACAGTGCGCCCCTTGTGTAAATAACTGTGTGTGCGTGTGTGTTTGTGTGTGTCTGTGCACTGTGGCTGGTGGTTTCTGTGTTGGGGTGTGTGTGTGGTACCTGATAGTGTCGGTGTGTGTGTGCGAACCTGATAGTGTCGGTGTGTGTGTGTGTGCGGTACCTGATAGTGTCGGTGTGTGTGTGTGTGCGGTACCTGATAGTGTCAGTGTGTGTGTGCGGTACCTGATAGTGTCGGTGTGTGTGTGCGGTACCTGATAGTGTCGGTGTGTGTGGGTGTGCGTACCTGATAGTGTCTGTGTGTGTGGGTGTGCGTACCTGATGGTGTCGGTGTGTGTGGGTGTGCGTACCTGATGGTGTCGGTGTGTGTGGGTGTGCGTACCTGATGGTGTCGGTGTGTGTGTATGGTACCTGATAGTGTTGGTGTGTGTGTGTGCGTACCTGATAGTGTTGGTGTGTGTGGGTGTGCGTACCTGATAGTATCGGTGTGTGTGTGTGTGGTACCTGATAGTATCGGTGTGTGTGTGTGTGGTACCTGATAGTGTCAGAGTGTGTGTGTGGTACCTGATAGTGTTGGTGTGTGTGTGGGTGTGCGTACCTGATAGTATCGGTGTGTGTGTGTGTGGTACCTGATAGTGTCGGTGTGTGTGTGCCTTGATAAAGGAGGCGTTGAGCATCTGTCCATCAGCGGTGCCCACACACAGAATCTCTCCCATCTCAGGATGACCCGAACGCAGACAGTCATGACTCTGGGGGTCAAAGGTCAAGAGGATCTCATAAACATAAACACACACACACACACACAAAGTGTGCAAGTGCAGTGTGTGATTCCTAATATACATGCAGTCAATCATTACTGTGTTGCCTGAACCTCCACTTCTGAGAGTCTGATTTCACGCACAGCAGCATCTTGTCAACCTTGGCCACGCATCCCCAGCACCTCCGCTAGATTATCATCTCCCTACAGTGCTAGTCTGGATTATCATCTCTCCACAGTGCTAGTCTGGATTAGCATCTCCCTACAGTGCTAGTCTGGATTTGATCCCATTGAGCTTGTTGTGTCAGGAGACATTTTAACCTGTCCAATCAGTCAAGGCAAGCTATCAGTCAGGGGCCAATCCAATCTTTTTAAACATAAACACCTCAAGCGAGTAATCGAATCTCACTACCGAATGTCACCCCTACCCTATGTCACCCGCCGACCACTTTGCTCCTCTAAGGAACGTTATCTCGCACGGCCAACACCTTGCGCAGGTCAATCCAGACTCTTCTCATGTTTGGTTCCACGCTGGTGGAATGACCTTCCAAGTGCTACCAGATCAACTGATACCCTCTCACCTTCAAGAAACTCGTGAAGACCCAGCTCTTCCAAGAATATCTCCTGGCGTAAATTTTGAGAATGCACTTAACATCTTATACTTAATTTCTCTTTTATACTGCATGAATGTCCAGACCCTCTGTACGAAACGAAAGTGTAGAACGAGGGTCTGGTTTTATTACCAGGCTAGTGGATCCAGGTCCTAGGGAGAGACTGACCAAAGGTGTGTGTGTGTGTAGGATCCCACTTACCACCACATTCTCAGGGTAGACATTGTCACAGTAGGAGCCATCATCAAAGTTGACCTCATAGAGAGTCTGCGTTGCCATGCCGATGATGCAGCAGCGATAGAACCAGCCGTTGCTATAGCGACCTATCACTGGCTGGCCTAGCGTCAGGTCGCGAGACCCCACTTTTACCTGAGAGAGAGAGAGAGAGAAAGAGAGAAAGCAGGAAAGATGGAGGGAGAGAGAGTGAGAAAGCAGGAAGGATGGAGGGAGGAGAGAGAGAGAAAGAGTGAGAAAGCAGGAAGGATGAAGAGAGAGAGAGAAAGACAGCATATAGGATAGAGGGAGAGCAGGAGAGATAGAAAGAAGGAAAAATGGAGGGAGAAGAATAGAGAGAGAGAGAAAAAGAGAGAGTGTAAGTCTGCGTCACACTTCACCAGACACTGCTTAGAGTGTGCGTTGAGTGCGTCACACTTCACCAGACTGCTTAGAGTGTGCGTTGAGTGCGTCACACTTCACCAGACTGCTTAGAGTGTGCGTTGAGTGCGTCACACTTCACCAGACTGCTTAGAGTGCGCGTTGAGTGCGTCACACTTCACCAGACTGCTTAGAGTGCGCGTTGAGTGCGTCACACTTCACCAGACTGCTTAGAGTGCGCGTTGAGTGCGTCACACTTCACCAGACTGCTTAGAGTGTGCGTTGAGTGCGTCACACTTCACCAGACACCGCATAGAGTGTGC
>PYXC01002513.1:395000-402500 GCA_015244755.2 Tenualosa ilisha | reverse complement strand
GCTGCAGCTGGTGCAGGAGATGAGTTGGCAGGTGTGTGTGTGTGTGTGTGTGTGTGTGTGTGTGTGTGTACACTCACTGGCGTGGACCTGTAGGCTGCAGCTGGTGCAGGAGATGAGTTGGCTGGTCCCGTCGTCTCTGGTGCTGCTGCTGGAGGGGGGAGGGGGGGGTTCGCTCGTGTCTCCGCCTCCATCAGCTCCGCCCCCCCCACTGCTGAAACACATCTCAGGCACCAGCGGCCGCGTGAAGCTCCCACAGCAGGACGCCAGCACTGACGCAGAGTCCAGCGGCGGGGCCTCCTTCTGCACACACACACGCACGCACACACACACACAAACACCACACGTGCGCACGCACGCACACACACAATCAGGTCAACACACCCAGACACAGAAATGCACAGACATATATCAAAAGGGAAATCACTAAACTATACTGTTAGTTACCAGCCCAGACTCCTTCACTAAACTGACTATCAGATACCAGCCCAGACTCCTTCACCAGACTGACTATCAGATACCAGCCCAGACTCCTTCACCAGACCACCAGACTGACTATTAGCTACCAGCCCAGACTCCTTCACCAGACTGACTATCAGCTACCAGCCCAGACTCCTTCACCAGACTGACTATCAGCTACCAGCCCAGACTCCTCCACCAGACTGACTATCAGTTACCAGCCCAGACTCCTTCACCAGACTGACTATCAGCTACCAGCCCAGACTCCTTCACCAGACTGACTATCAGCTACCAGCCCAGACTCCTCCACCAGACTGACTATCAGTTACCAGCCCAGACTCCTTCACCAGACTGACTATCAGCTACCAGCCCAGACTCCTTCACCAGACTGACTATCAGCTACCAGCCCAGACTCCTTCACCAGACTGACTATTAGCTACCAGCCCAGACTCCTTCACCAGACTGACTATCAGATACCAGCCCAGACTCCTTCACCAGACTGACTAACAGCTACCAGCCCAGACTCCTTCACCAGACTGACTAACAGCTACCAGCCCAGACTCCTTCACCAGACTGACTATCAGCTACCAGCCCAGACTCCTTCACCAGCCTGACTAACAGCTACCAGCCCAGACTCCTTCACCAGACTGACTAACAGCTACCAGCCCAGACTCCTTCACCAGACTGACTAACAGCTACCAGCCCAGACTCCTTCACCAGACTGACTATCAGCTACCAGCCCAGACTCATTTCCAAACACATTTCATTAAGAACAAAATCCAGTTGCAGTTTAGTTTTTCACTTCATGCAAACACTGTTCTTGCTGCTGACTGTGATACTCCCAGGATTTAAGAGAGTGTGTGTGTGTGAGGGTGTGTGACACTCCCAGGATTTAAAAGAGTGTGTGTGTGAGGGTGTGTGATACTCCCAGTATTTAAGAGAGTGTGTGTATGAGGGTGTGTGATACTCCCAGGATTTAAGAGAGTGTGTGTGTGTGATGGTGTGTGATACTCCCAGGATTTAAGAGAGTATGTGTGTGAGGGTGTGTGATACTCCCAGTATTTAGAGAGTGTGTGTGTGAGGGTGTGTGATACTCGCAGTATTTAAGAGAGTGTGTGTGTGAGGGTGTGATGTAAATGTATAGTAATGTAGTCTCTAATGGTTAACTAGCTATACAACGAGCCATTCACATCCCTAGTGTATGTGAGTATGTGTGTGTGTGTGTGTGTGTGTGTGTGTGTGTGTGTGTGTGTGTGTGTGTGTGTGTGTATGTATGTGTGCGCATGCACATATGGTAAAGGTATTTGCATGTGGCTCTTGCATCAAGTGTATCTAGTGTGTGTGTGTGTGTGTGTGTGTGTGTACCTGTTTGTATGGACAGAAGAGTGTGCACACCGCACAGTGTGGCTCGATGGTTGCCATGGCAGCATTGAAGCGTCGCTCGGCCAACAGGTTGGGGGAGTGGTCTTGCCAGAGGTGGCCGGCGCTGGGCACTTCCTGCTCCGCCTCCGCCCCTGTAGACACCACACACACACACACACACACACACACACACACACACACACACACACACACACACACACACACACCAAAACAGCTTTACATGAACGTGGCTCACTCTCTCTCACACACACCAAAATAGCACTACATGAAATGGAATCTCACTCACTCACACACCCTCCTGAAACACCAAGGGTGACAACCCTCTCTCATGGGTGACTACACTCTCCAATCACCTAATTGGGAGTCATGTTCTTTGGATCAATAAACTCACTCAAACAGAGAAGGGGTGGAACTAGCCACACACACACACACACACACACACACAGAGCCATCAGTCCTTCCTCCCAAATATCTGTCATTAACCTTCACGTGTGTATGTGTAATATGTGTCTATATGTGTGTGTAGTGTGCGCTTCAGACATACCCCCATCCTCCCCCCCCTTCCCCACACACACACACACACACACACACAAAATTGCATAGTGTGTGTGAGTATCTCACCTTCATCACTGAAGGTCTCTTGCTTCACAATGAAGAGTGGTGATCGCATGGGGGGTTTACTGAAGGGGTGTCGGCGAGACTTCTTCACCTGCACACACACACACACCACACACACACACACACACACACACACACACACACACACACACACACACAAATATGTACACACAAAAACACACAAAAATTATCAGAAACTTTATATTATACATCAGTTGAAAAGGAATACTGCCATCCAAATTCAAAATATTGCTGAGCGATCCTTCCTCAGATGAGGCTATCCACAAACAAACCACCACCATGATCACCACACACACACGCGCACACACACACACACACCGCTTACACACTTAAACACCTTTAATCTGCCCTACTATAGACTGGAGATCACCACACACACACACACACACACACACACACACTCACTTGCACAGGTTTCCTGTCTGCGCTGTCCGTGACGGTCGGTCCCTCTGGCATGGGGGAGGTAAACTTCTCAAACACACCCTGGAAGGAAGTGACATCAGCAGGCTCCGCCTTCACTTTTTTCTTCTTCTTTTTCTTCTTCTTCTCCCCGTCTTGCACAGGCTGCTCAGGGTTGGCTCCCTCTGCTGACACACACACACACACACACACACACACACACAGACACACACACACACACACACACACACGATTGGCTTAGTCTCTCTCCACACACACACACACACACACACACACAAACACACACTACTGCTCCTGTCTCTCTAGTGCCTCCAATGTGAGTCAGGGCTGAGTACATTTCAGAATTTCAGAATTTAATTCAATTCAACAAATGAATTTGATTTGGTTCCACCCTACAGGATGTTGAACTGCATTTGATTTGGTTCCACCCTACAGGATGTTGAACTGCATTTGATTTGGTTCCACCCTACAGGATGCTAAGCTGCATTTGATTTGGTTCCACCCTACAGGATGTTGAACTGCATTTGATTTGGTTCCACCCTACAGGATGTTGAACTGCATTTGATTTGGTTCCACCCTACAGGATGTTGAACTGCATTTGATTTGGTTCCACCCTACAGGATGCTGAACTGCATTTTACTTGAAATTACAGGAAGTGGAATTGAATTCATTGCAATTCAGAGAAATTCATTCTCATCACATATCAGTGAGAATGTGATCCTTTTAACATCCCAATGGAGGTGCAGACACTAACACTAAGCAAACGTTCCCTTAATGTGATCCTTTTAACATCCCAATGGAGGTGCAGACACTAACACTAAGCAAACGTTCCCTTAATGTGATCCTTTTAACATCCCAATGGAGGTGCAGACACTAACACTAAGCAAACGTTCCCTTAACGTTTAATGTACTAATTAACAAACCACTCTGGCCCTCAATCAGCTTATTTCACTAGAGTGTCCACACAAAAAGTCCTAAATATTTGGACCGCCACTGCAGACGTGGATAAAGTATCACAGCACAGCATCCTGCTGAGGGGCCGCCTCATCATCTCTCATAATCCAAGAGACTTATTACCATTTATTACCACTTATTACCACTTATTACCACTTATTACCATTTATTACCATTTATTACCATTTATTACCATTGGAATCATCTATTTCATACAGGTAATATCACTTATTACCATTGGAATCATCCATTTCATACAGGAGATTTGAATTTTGGTAAATTGGTCAATTTGGTAAAATAGGTATATTTACTCAAATAAAGTCCATACAATAATATCTGGATGACAGTCATGTTCTCATATATGCTGTGAAGCTTCACTGTTCAGACACCTTCAGCATGCACACCCTCACTACGCATCATCAGTGTCATTCCTTTCAATGCAACTCCAATTCTGCTTCCAGACATTTGAATCTGAATTGCAATTCTGCTTCCTGTTTGCAACCTCAATTCAAATTCAAGAACTGAGGTGGAATTTAAGGGTCATTCTCAATTCAATTCTGAATTTTGTCCAACCCTGGCCTCACACACACCCCCCCCCTCTCACCCTGCTGTTGCTGCTGTTCCTGCTCCTCTCTCTCGAGGGCCTCCAGCGTGAGCAGGGCCTCCCTGGCCATGCGCTCCTCTCTCTCCTGACGCCTCTGCGCCTCCTTGGCCTCCACCTGCCTCTGGTACTCCTCCAGGTCCAACTCCACCCCCTCCTCCTGCAGGACACGCACCTCCTCCTGCTTCAGACGACGCAGCTGATCCTTACGCTGCAGCGCTCTGTGCACACACACACGCCCATAACACACACACACACACACACACACACACACACACACACACACACACACCCATAACACAAACACGAACACACACACACACACACACAAACAAACACACGCACCCCCATGACACAAACACACACACACGTGCGCACACACACACACACACACAATCTGTTCCAGTGTTCCCAATATTAAATAGGGTTGAACTGAAATCTCTGAAATGAATCTGTTCCAGTGTTCCCAGTATTAAATAGGGTTGAACTGAAATCTCTGAAATGAATCTGTTCCAGTGTTCCCAGTATTAAATAGGGTTGAACTGAAATGTAAATGTAAGATGTAAATGTGCATAAGATGGGTGATGCTCCTAATTGCATCATCTGTACTCCTTCGTTGCCTGCAAACTGCTTGGGGTTCAGATCACGGGATATGTCAGTTTTCAGGAAAGACGCAATAAATATGACTTGTAATTGTAATGTACCTCTCATAACACTTAATCACAGCTGAAGTCAATGCTACTAAAGTGTAGTCTTTGTTCTCTACAGGACACGGCTTCTTGGGGACTGGTGGGGTAACAGGGGCAGATTGGTAGTCCAGAGTTTTTGTGCACACCTGTGTGTGTGTGTGTGTGTGTCTGTCTGTCTGTGTGTGTGTGTGTGTGTGTGTGTGTACGTACACATACCTCCTTAGGAGTTTCTCGCGGTATGTGACCCTGTTCTGTCTCCAGTGTTCCAGCTCAGGGCTGTTGAGGATGGTGGGTTTCTGGTGATCTAGAACCGTGGAGTCTTTGCCCTGTTTCCAGAGCTCATAGCGCTCAGGCTGCAGGCAGCGGACAAACACATCCATGGAGATCTTTACCATGTCCTTACGACACGTACACTACGGAGACAGAGACAGAGCATTAACACACACACACACACACACACACACACACACACACACACACACACACACACACACACATCCATGGAGATCTTTACCATGTCCTTACGACACGTACACTACGGAGACAGAGACAGAGCATTAACACACACACACACACAAACATCCATGGAGATGAGATGTTCACTAGAGGGTGACAATTATTCAGGACTGCCGTGGGTCACAGGATTCCCACGGGAATGGGAGTAAATTCATGGGTGGCTACAGGAACAGGACGGGATTGAGGGTCAAAATAAATAGAATCGGACGGGAATGGGATTTAGCCCAGACTAAATAATCTCTACAGCCCAGACCAAATCATTTCTACAGCCCAGCCCAGACTAAATCATTTCTATAGCCCAGCTCAGACTAAATCATTTCTCCAGCCCAGCCTAAATAATTTCTACAGCCCAGCCCAGCCTAAATAATTTCTACAGCCCAGCCCAGACTAAATCATTTCTACAGCCCAGCCCAGACTAAATCATTTCTACAGCCCGGCCCAGACAAACAGTAGTGTTGAAATGAAGTGGGAGTCAGAGGAAGCTTATATTCAATTATATTTTCATCATAAATCATACTACTACTACTACTAATATACTCAATCTCTATGCTGCATAGAGCTTCAAATACAGCATAAAAACATACAGCATTAACACAACTACAGCATAAAAACATACAGCATTAACACAGCTGCCTTTCACCACACCTAGCAACTGCAACCAATCAATTTGGCGGCTCAACCTCAATCTGACGAAGAACACTGCAGCGTGCCGTTAGCGCTGATCAGATCTGGTTTCAGCGTTGAACGTGCTTCTGAGTCAGATCGTGAAACTGATTGTGAAACTGATTTGAAATGTAGGCTATGAGAATTGCAATGGCAACAGATTAAGGCCCATGTGTATGTAAGTCATGTCAAGACAAATTGTCAAGGAGCCTTCTAGATTGTTCCATAGCCTATGATGCTTGAAAGTCCCAAAGCAATGACCATAATTATGTTTTTTAGCAAGGTGTTAGTGCTCCTGGCAAGAGTTATCTTAAGGTTATTGTTGCGTTATTGATGTCTTCAATAGGTAGCTGTGTGATAAGCTGGATAACGTTCTACAGACATCATTATAGTGTAATAATTCCCGACAGAGTGATTCAACCACTCGTTCTACATGGCATCTTTATAGTGGAATAACTCCCTTCAGAGTGATGGTTCTTGAATCACTCTGAGGAACGTTACCCCTTATGTGTCTGGTGACTGGTGTTGTGCAGGATGTGTGTTATAATGTTGTGTGCAATGACTGGTGTTGTGCAGGATGTGTGTTATAACGACATTATAACGATGACTGGTGTTGCGCATGATGTGTGTTATAACGATGTTATAATGATGACTCCTGCCCACAGTGGTGGTGATGGTGAATGGTGACCCAATGGCTTCAAGTGTTGTTAAAGTCCTTCTAAGCAAGTCTCTTCACTCAAGAGCCGTTTTGGTGTGTGTGTGTGTGTGTGTGTGAGAGAGAGAGAGAGCTGAAGGCTCACCTGTGTGGCCATCTTGCCGTAGTCAATCCAGCGGAGTGTGGCAAAGTTGGTGGACTCAGCACAGTTGAAGCCGTGGTTGAAACCCGCGTGGTAACCATACGGAAACGTAATCATGAACTCCCCTTCCTCCTGAGTAATCTACACACACACAGATAAGTATTCACAGACACACACACAGGTGAGTATTCACAGACAGAAACACACACACTCACACACATAGATGAGTATTCACAGACAGACAGACACACACACACACGTAGATGAGTATTCACAGACAGACAGACACACACACACTCACACACACACACACACACAGATGAGTATTCACAGACAGACACAGACACACACACACACACACAGATGAGTATTCACAGACAGA
>PYXC01002513.1:367500-387500 GCA_015244755.2 Tenualosa ilisha | reverse complement strand
CACACACGCATACACACACACACTTAAACACACTGTAATTACTACACAGAGAGAAGCCCATATATTCAATTTCAGATGAAGAGAAGTGTGTGTATGTGTATGTGTGTGCAGGCGCGTCTCTAAGCGATGTTGAAGTGTCATCTGAAAGACTAGTCATCACACAGAGTGTGTGTGTAGCCAATGAGAAGCAGATCACTCCTTCTCTTACAGATGATTGGATGATTCCTTCTCTTATGGATGATTGGTTTCAACTGTGGGCAGGCAGGCTCGCAGGGGTACAGGGTAGAACCCTTACCTTCACCATAATCTACCTCGGGACTATCCGGCACCCTAATCTACCCCAGGGATTAACCTTAACTCTGAGTCAGTGTTAACTTTTGTGAAACTGTCTAATTTGCGTTCGATTGGTCTATAAACCAAATCAAGACTTGAATTACACTGAATACCAGTCTAAAGTACTTTAGTGAAACCGGCCTTTGTGCTGAACAGGTACCCAGCAGAACCTTGGGCTGTCCAAAGTGCAGGTAGTTGACACTGTTCTGGTAAATGAGAGAGTGTGTGTGTGTGTGTGTGTGTGTGTGTGTGTGTGTGTGTGTGTGTGTGTGTGCACACACTCACCAGGACTTGGACTGTCCAAAATGCAGGTAGTTGATGCTGTTAAGGTCCATGAGAGAGAGAGAGTGTGTGTGTGTGTGTGTGTGTGTGTGTGTGTGTGTGTGTGTGTGTGTGCACACACACTCACCAGGACTTGGGCTGTCCAAAGTGCAGGTAGTTGATGCTGTAGAGGTCCATGTCTTCAGTGTGCCAGGCGAAGGTTGTCTTCCACATCCCGAAGTACAAGTAAGGTGTGTTCACCCCCTCAATCACAATCCCGCACTCCTGCTCAACCATGTCCAGCAGGGTATTGAGGTGACCAATGTTCCACTCAGTGATGTCCTAACACACATGCGCACGCACGCACGCACACACACACACAAACACACACACACACACACACACACACACACACACACACACACACACACACACAGGGTTTACATATGTTTCCAAATTTGCTAATTAGACTTGTCATTATCAGAGTATCTGTACGTTTCCAGACCTTTTAAGAGGAACGTCCAGGCATACAAATGAAGACCATTACTGCAGCAGAAAGATTAAATCACCCAAACATCAGCACACACTTGCATCTGTAGTTGATACACAGTGCAGAGTCAGTGCATATTCACCAACATCAAGTGCATATTAGTCAACACCTTTCTTATTACCTCTCTCAACACACTAGCCTACTGCTGTGAACAATGTCAATGTGTGTGGACCCAATAGCAGTATCAATGTGTGTGGACCCAATAGCAGTATCAATGTGTGTGGACCCAATTGCAAATTGCCGGCTAACGCTAATTGAATGGGCACAGAAACTCACTTTCAGTTTAATTTTCCCATAGAGTAGTAAAGGCCGCACTCTTGAATATAAATTGTTTCACTTTCCAATGCACCATTCAGTTTCATTCTAGAAAATGTGCTGGTTCTTGTTCGTATGGACAGCACTCAGTGACCTTAAACTAAGGCTATCGATTGATTCACATCGGATTTCTCCTTCTCTATGGGCCCACCCCGCTCAAACAGAACACATTTTGGAGTCAGTGCTTTAAATTGTGACTTCTGGGGAGTTTTCTGACAATAACTGTTTAGCTACAGTGTCACCTGTCTGCTTGCTGAAAGGTTTTGACCCGAAACCGTCTGATGATAAAATACCACAATTGTCATGCTAAATGTTAAAAAGGCTTGCCATAAGCCACTTCCAAAAGCGCTATCTGAACACATCTCCAGGATGAAGATGAGGCCTGCTCGTTATAGGCAGCAAGGGGCAAAATAAGTCATTTTTTATAGGAGTTTAATCAAAAGATGTCTCATCGCAGAATCTCTATCCTTTTGCTTTTAAATTGCATAGCTGTGCCACTAGACTTAACCTTGGTGTCCGCAGATCACAATATGAATGTTCTCTCTTCTGCATCTCTACAGATTAGGCTACAGCACGAATATTAGTAAAGACGTGAAATAATTTGTTCATTGACATATGATATGGAAATCTGACTCGACAGACATCCTGGCAACCAAACTAGACACAGGCCAATTGTTCAGTTTGTAAACTGGGCACAGGCCAATTGTTCAGTTTGGAAGTTGATGAGGACTTTGCTTCCTTGCTTTTTTTAGCTGCTCATGCTAATGCTAATGTTCATGTGATGCTTATCATATCGATGCCACCGGGAGTCAGAACTAACAGAAAACATCTAAAACATTTTAATACATGTACAGGTCAACATCTTCTTAAAAACTATGAACGTGTGTACGTGTGTGTGTGTGTGTGTGTGTGCACCTCAGCTACAGTCATGCCTGTCCGGTTTATCCTGTGATCTCTGCATTAAGTTTATGACTGAAGTGAACCATCAGTGCAGGCTGCATAAAACTGGAGGTCATTTCAGTCCTGTGCCATTTCACAATGTCCAGCTTTTGCGAACCTTATTCTTTTGTTACACTATCTGAAAAATATCAGTAGGTCACGTTAAATTGATGTTGAATAGTTGAATGAAAAAAATAGGAGGAGGCTTTATTGCTTTACCTTGTTTAGGCTACTTTAAGTTACCTTTTCGTCTGACGATCAATCTGCTCCCTCCCCAGACACAATGGACATATTTAGATTCTTTACAAAATGGAAAGTAGGCTAATCACAGTTTCTCCACAGGCCCATAGGCTGTAAGGACAGGGTGTTTTTTCCCCTGTGGAAAGGTTAGGGCAGTTAATGTTGTCTGTCAGCTATCTTAATGTTAGCCATCTCATCCTAATTCAACAATGATATTTAAAAACGATTATAGATTTGTGTTCAACAGTTAGACCATATTGTAAGGCCAAGAATGAGGTCAAGTTTGCTCTGATAATATTTATGTTTAATATTTAAGTTTCATATTCATATTTAAGTTATATAAAGCATTAAGCATATAGGTCTGCAGTGACCAAGGAATCTGAATCGCCTTCTTATGTAATTTACTAGTGTCAGCTACGCCTAGTAGCCTGTAGAAGCCTCCAGAACACCAGCTGGTAGGCTATTATCATTGTCAAGAATAAAATGATCACATCCAGAACGTTTATTGTGAGTTTGTATTTTAGTATTTATTTAGCATATTTTAGTATTTATTTAGCATATTTTAGTATTTATTTAGCATATTTATTTAGCATATTTTAGTATTTATTTAGCATATTTTAGTATTTATTTAGCATATTTATTTAGCATATTTTAGTATTTATTTAGCATATTTTAGTATTTATTTAGCATATTTATTTAGCATATTTTAGTATTTATTTAGCATATTTATTTAGCATATTTATTTAGCATATTTATTTAGCATATTTAGCATATTTATTTAGCATATTTATTTAGCATATTTATTTAGCATATTTATTTAGCATATTTAGCATATTTATTTAGCATATTTATTTAGCATATTTAGCATATTTATTTAGCATATTTAGCATATTTAGCATATTTAGCATATTTATTTAGCATATTTAGCATATTTATTTAGCATATTTATTTAGCATATTTAGCATATTTATTTAGCATATTTATTTAGCATATTTAGCATATTTATTTAGCATATTTAGCATATTTAGCATATTTATTTAGCATATTTTCTGCATAAAATAATCATCTGACTAATAATCATCTGACTGCTTTCAATTTGAAACTCAGATGATGACGAGACCATTGGGGTCAAACAAGATGGGTTTTCTGTTGGTGCTATTTCATGCTAATCTCTGATTTTTAAAAGCTCACTTTTTGCAGTCAACTTTGGTGAATAAAACAGGCTTTGTATATTTCACCTGCGATTGTAACAACAACACTGTGGTACTGAAGCAGTTATCTGGTCATGTTGACTAGCACATTACCAACCCTGCACATTACAAGCTTCCCATTGTGAAGTGTCTGAACAATCTCCAAGCAACTGGTGGATGTGCGTATCATAGACTATTTCTTCCTCAGTTTCCTCTGAAATGTAACATCCCAAATACTGCAATTCTGACATTAGCAAACGAATGTAAATATATTGACTGAATGTGCCAGAGCAACACTGACAAGCGACAGCAGTGAATTACTGCTAATTATCGTAAGAAAAACAAGGCGTTTTACTCGAGGGCTATTTCAATAGTTTACAGAGGGCCCCGTTAAGGTCTCCTTGGACCGTTTTCAGCCCTACTAAAGTCCCACACCATCTCTGGAGACCTCAGAGAACAACTTAAAATACCCTACAGATGTATGGACCCCCGGACCCCCCAGATGCCCAGACAGAAAAAGGTTGGTGCTCAGTGGAACCCAAACTGGTGCTCAGTGGAACCCAAACTGGTGCTCAGTGGAACCCAAACTGGTGCTCAGTGGAACCCAAACTGGTGCTCAGTGGAACCCAAACTGGTGGTCTGCTGGTGTTTCTTCCAGTCAGTTCCCTGGCAGTCGGCTGCCGCTGGTTCACCATGCGTGGCGTTTCCCATTAATACCTTAAAGAAACACTAAACAGCAGCAGACCGATGGACACCAGTGGACTGCCAGCCTATTGCTATCGAGGGGTGTGTCCCTCCCACATTCCAAAGCTCTGTTGCCCCTGGTCTGTACACCCCATCTCTACCCTGATAGATGCTGAACATCACACATGCAACACTGCAGTCTCACCACCAGGTGTAGCTACAAGACACTATTTCAAAAGTGACCAGATGGCAAAGTAACCAGGCAAGGACAGTCTGTCAGACAGCAGATTCACTCAGATAGAAAGACGGATTACAAACAGACTGCAAGTTTGAGAACATGCAAGCAGGGAACAGGGAACTGGCCTTCATTTGCTTTAGTGCCTGTCCGTCTGCCCGCCTGTCTGCCTGTCCATCCGTCTGCCTGCGTTTGGGCAATTCTTCCCTCTTAAGAGTTGGATCTTAAAGTCGTGAGTGTGTATGACTGACCATGCTGGACTCCTGATATGGGACCAGGGCCGACCACACACACACACACACACACACACACCCTTCCCCCACACACAAACCCATCCTCTCTCTCTCAGTAACACACACACACACACACACTCACTGGATCATAGAGGGAGCCACTGATGTCGGCACCATATATGGGCGAGACGAACGTCAGGTTCTTCCAGTACTTCCTCTCCAGGTCATCAAAGTCTTTGTGCGGTGGCGTGCAATACCTAGACAGACATACACACATACACACACACACACACACACACACACACACACAATCAGAGAAGAATACACACACAAAAACACACTAGATCACACTAGAGGACTACAAATGCACACACACCGCATCAGATCAGAAGGCTTAACAGGGCGTAAAACACACACACACACTTACATCTTGCTGTTGCCCAGTTAGCCTCTGGTAGTCTCCGACGGTCATGGACAGAGACACACACATGCAAACGCACACACTCACTTACACACACTCACACACACTCACATACACACACACACTCACATACACTCACTTCTTGCTGTTGGCAAGTTTGCAGTATTCTCCGACAGTCATGGACTTCTTCTGGATGTTGTACTGAGTAAAGAGCCCTGATTGGCCAGTTACCACCTGCATGATGGGGGCGGGGATCGTCATCTCCTCAATGGTGTCATATGACCGCCTCGGCTTCCACTCTTTAGGGGGGATCACCTACACACACACACACACACACACATATACTGGGCTGCTATGACTATGTGTGTGTGTGTGTGTGTGTGTGTGTGTGTGTGTGTGTGTGTGTGTGTCATTCTCATAACTCACAGACACTCCAAAAACTGAACCATTGTCAGTGCCTCAACCTTCCATGCTTTACCATTGAAATTCCCACATCCATCATTTACAACTCTGTGTGTGTGTGTGTGTGTGTGTGTGTGTGTGTGTGTGTGTGTGTGTGTGTGTACCTTAGCAAGGCCAGCACGATGAGCCCCTTGCGTCTCCATGTAGGCGATGTACTTGCCAAAGTCGCGGAACTCCTCCATGGTGGGTCTGAAGGTCATGATCTTGCAGGCGGCGTTTGGAGAGGGGGTGGGGGGGCCGAGGGGGGTAATGAGGCCGCGTCGGGTGAGGACGGGGACAAGGTGGGGAGGGCCATAAGAGCAGGGTCAGGGGGGGACTCAGGAGCAGGGGTCGTGTCAAGGTTAAGGTCAACGTCAGGGTTGGGGTCAAGGACAGGGAGCACTGAGCCCAAGCTGGGGGGAGGCATACTGGGCTCTACTGGTGCCTCAGAGGTCTCTACAGACATGGTGGCAGGCCGTACTGCAAAAACACACACACACACAGTCACACACACACACACACACACACACACACACACACACACACACACAGACAAAGGATTAGGGCTATACACAGATAACCTAGTCAAATAACAGGCTAACTGTTTGGGACAACCGGCTCCTATAGACGGTAGACAAAAGTTTACTGTAGCCTATCAATCCCCTATTCTGCCAGCCACTCACAACCACGTGCAATGTTGAGCATGAGCCTATTACAGAACATGGAGATGTGCGACCAGAAAAAAAGATGTCAGTACAGAGTTTAATCAAGGCTGAAGTCGGGTCATTTTTACTGGCCTGTATGGAGTTGGAGCCACAACAGCAGAAAAAGCTTGTGAGGCTTGAGTGAGTAAACCACAGCCATGTTCAACCCTTACAAAAAAAGAAAAAAAAAAAAAAAAACTTCTATGGACATGAAAACTACAAACTGTTTTTTATTTTAGGACTACTGGAATATTCCTGTCCAAAATACTCCATTATGCAGTAAAGTGCAGCATTTTATGAATGTCGTCTTTTATCATTTCAATGTACACACAGGTTTTTACAGCTGGAATAATAACAATGCAGTTTGTCAGACGTTTGAGTTGTTAGTCATCACATTACAAAATGCATTTCACTTTCCATGGACTTGACCTGTGCTTAAAAAAACTTGGTTATGTTGTATACTTCCGTGTTTAACTGCATGGTATACTACAGGCTGCGACTGCATCTGACCGCAGACAAATATCATAAAGGTATGGAAACGTCACAATGGTCACAAGCTTTTACCCGCACCAGCAGTGCAGGCTGCTCCACTGACTCCCATCACACGTGTCGTTGCAGCGCCGGCTGCACCATTGACTCACTAGGCTCACTGGGGAGCAACGCGCCCGCCCAACCTCAACGAAGTGCACTGCGCCCGCCAGACCCCAACGGGGAGCAACACGCCCGCCCAACCTCAACGAAGTGCACCGCGCCCGCCAGACCCCAACGGGGAGCAACACGCCCGCCCAACCTCAACGAAGTGCACTGCGCCCGCCAGACCCCAACGGGGAGCAACACGCCCGCCCAACCTCAACGAGGAGCAACTCACCCGCCAGACCCCAACGGGGAGCAACTCACCCGCCAGACCCCAACGGGGAGCAACACGCCCGCCAGACCTCAACGGGGAGCAACCACCCGCCCGACCCCAACGGGGAGCAGCCCGCCCGCCAGACCCCAACGGGGAGCAGCCCGCCCGCCCAACCTCAACGAGGAGCAATGCGCAGCCTGGCTGCCAAGCCGCTTTGTCTGGTGAAGAAAGTTCCAAAGGATCTCAATGCAAAGACTGCAGCAGTCAACCAACACACATTCTCTGCCAGTCTGATGTGCTGATGCACACAGTAACCATAGTGACCAAAGTAGCGTTGGCGACACCATTTTTCCGCGCCACTTCTGCTAACCAAGGTTTTGTCATTTGTCTACCTTGAATCAAGCACAGGCTTGATCATTTCCACTCCAAATGGCGCTGGGATTGTCCGCCTGGAGCAGAGCGGCAAATAAAGCAGAATACTGCTGGCGATGTCAAAGCCCTTTAACAATGCGATTGGCTACTTTCACAGCAGAGCAGGGCTTAAGTTTCTCATCTTCTCCATCTTTATGTTCTGAACTGCCGCTATAGGGTTATACGACCCATTTCTATGGATTTTTCAAGTGATGTGTGTCTCCTATTAAACTAAACAAAACGGAGACAGGTCTCCGCAGATGGAGACAAAGACAGAAACACATTCAACATTTCGTTCAACGACAGAGATAGAGCTCATCAGAATGAGACCTTATTTAGCTCATTCAATCTGTCTCACAGAGTTCTCCATGGCCATATTCAAACAAACCCTTTGCACTACCTGCGTGTACTTTGCTATCTATGCAGCCATTGCATTTCAAAATAAAGGATCAGAAAACAAGGCTTTAAGTGTAAAAAAACTAACTTGTCCTTTAAGTCAGAGAGCTGCACTATGACCGCTCATCTAAGGGAAGTTCACTACCTGCCTCAGGTTCATTACTCGACTCTCAGACATCTACAGGGTAAGTTCACTACTCCACTCAGGGCCTGAATTCGGGTGCAGGATTGCAGGTATAGGCACTAGTCCAGTACTAAGAATGCGGGAAACTCCTGCAGTCTTTCCCACTGTTTGACTTCTTGGTGATTATATCCATTATATATCCATTATATATCCATTATATGAGTTCTATGTGTCTGATAGATTAAATCAAATACACTGTAAATAAACTGGAACTGTGTGTCTTTGTGGGGGCTCTCTGCCCGCTCACTCTCCCTCTCTCTTTACCTCTCAGATCCGCCCAGTGTGCTCGGGGGGGGGGGGGGGGGGGACAAATATGCAAGAATTGTTGTCATGACATGACTGGATAAATTGTTATTTAATCTGTTCAGCATCCAATTCCATAAGTGCACGGGGGGAGTGTCAGGATGGTCGACTGTTTCTGGTGATGAGCTTTTCCATTGGGAAACACTGGAATGAGATTACAGCTATGAGCTAACTACAATATGAACATGCAGAGCTTATTAGTTAGGCTTACATTGGATAGTAAACTAGCATAACTACACTATTCACCGCTCATCAACCGTGTGAAACCAACAAAGAAGACCATTAAGGTGTGGCCAGCGGGGGTAGACTCTGTACTCCAGGACAGGTTCAAAGACACGGACTGGAGCAGATTTACCTCAGTGGCCACTGAAGGCTCCCATGTGAACATTGACTCTTACACCTACTCAGTATTGGATTACATCAACACCACAATCGACAGTGTTACTACTGAAAAGCAGATCACCACGTACCCAAATCAGAAACCATGGATGAACAAGGAAGTGCGGCTTCTACTGAAGGCACGTGACAGTGCCTTCAGATCAGGGGACACACAGGCCTACAGTACATCCAGGGCTGACCTGAAGAGGGGCATCAAGAAGGCCAAGCACAGCTACAAGCTGAAGGTGGAGAAACACTTCACAACATCTGACCCCCGACGCATGTGGCAGGGCATTCAGGCCATATCTGACTACAAGCCCAGCAACTCCACACAGACAGCCATGGATCTGTCCTTCCTCAACGAGCTAAATGACTTCTATGCTCGCTTTGACAAGGACAACAAGGATAAGACTGCCATCACCCTCCCCTCTGACGAGCACCATACTCTCACACTCACAGATGTCCACAACGCACTGAGCCACATCAACGCCCGTAAGGCCGCTGGACCTGACGGCATTCCTGGACGCGTGCTGAGAGCCTGTGCGGGGCAGCTTGCAGGGGTCTTTACAGACATCTTCAACAGTTCCCTGGCCCAGGCAGCAGTACCAGCATGCTTCAAGACCACCTCGATAGTGCCAGTGCCGAAACACTGACTACCGCCCTGTAGCACTCACGCCCATAGTGATGAAGTGCTTTGAACGACTGGTCCTGGCACACCTCAAGAAATGCTTGCCGCCCACACTGGACCCTCACCAATTTGCCTACAGAAGCAACAGAAGCACAGAAGATGCGATATCCACAGCGCTTCATTGTGTGCTCTCACACTTGGACAGTAAGAATGCATATGCAAGAATGCTGTTTGTTGACTTCAGCTCAGCATTCAAAACAGTCATCCCCTCCAAGCTAATCGCCAAACTCGCCAACCTTGGAATCAGCAACCCCATCTGCAACTGGATCATGGACTTCCTGACCAACAGACTTCAGGAAAGAGAAGGGAAACACCCACGACCCCATCCACATCAATGGTATGGCTGTGGAACGTGTCTCCAGCTTCAAATTCTTGGGGACCCACATCTCCGAGGACCTGTCCTGGTCGACCAACACCTCAAGCCTGGTCAAGAAGGCCCACCAGCGCCTCTTCTTATTAAGGACACTAAAGAAAAACCACCTGTCCACTGGCATCCGGAGCAATTTCTACCGCTGTGTGATCGAGAGCATCCTGACTAACTGTGTGACAGTTTGGTATGGAAATTGCTCTGTCGCTGATCGCAAGGCTCTGCAGCGAGTGGTGAAAACTGCTCAGAGAATCACAGGGACTCCACTTCCTGCCATTGAGGATGTCCATAGGAAAAGATGTCTGCGGCGGTCACGCAGCATTCTGAAGGACACCTCTCATCCTGCCAACAAACTGTTTCAACTCCTCCCCTCCAGAAGGCGCTACAGGAGCCTACAGACTAAAACCACCAGGTTCAGGAACAGCTTCTTCCCCACAGCTGTCACACTACTGAACTCTGTCCCCCACTGAACCACTTTGCTGCTATAGCTATGCTGCTATAGCCCTTGGACTGCACATCTGTACATCTGTATATACTTAATACATCTGTACATCTGTATATACTTAATACATCTGTACATAACCATCTCTAGCACATCTGTATATACTTAATACATCTGTACATAACTATCTCTATAGCACATCTGTATATTGCCCTTATACTGAATCTATATAGCACATCTGCATATTACCCTTACTATCTCTTCACCTTACATGTATATTGCTCTTCTGCCTATTTATTATTACTACTCTTATCTGTATATAATTTGCTCTTTAACTGTACATACTGCATACTGTATATACTGCACTTGCTGCTCTTTGCACCTCTGATTAGATGCCAAACTGCATTTCGTTACCTGTATTTATACATGTGTAATGACAATAAAGTTGAATCTAATCTAATCTAATCTATTCAATCCAGCAAACACGCCCTTGCGGGGCCTTGATGAGGCAGATGCCTTTGGGCTTCCCACGGGCTGTCTGTGGGTGTACAGGGCCCACACTCTTGAGGGCCAAGCCCATTCAGGGGGCCGACGGGGGCCGTCAGGGCTATGAGGGCTATGGGAGGGCCAATACTTTGCCGATGAGCACAATCTCAGCATCTTGGCATTTAAATCTGTTTTTAAAATAACCTTTTCAGATTTTCCAGGAAAACCACTGCACAAGAAGCCACTGATCTGCAGAATCTGTCCAAATTGCTGCGCTCAACCCTACAACCATCATGAACATTCACCATGTGAGTTCCTTTATTTCTAAAGTCGACTACCAGTGGACTGGTATAAAAAGAAAACAACATTTTCTCGACCAGGGAATACTGACTAATTTCTTGTCTTAAAACATACTGGTAAACACATACATTTGGGTGCATTCTGCGCAAGAGTAAGTGAAACTGCTACAACTGCATACTGCTGTCAGTAGGTTAGAAGTAACAAGAGCCTATTTAAACAAAGTTTAAAACATAGGCATGGATTTCTGCAACTGCTCATGTTCAAACAGCACTGAACCATTTAAGAGGGACTGATGTGCCTACATTCACTGAACCATTTAAGAGGGACTGATGTGCCTACATTCACTGTAAGTCTTTTTGTGGAAAATCATGGCTTGATTGACATTGAATCCCTAATCACATATGTAGGCCTACAATACAACAACAGCCAATTCATAATGATTATAATGTCATATCCATAGACAAAGATAGGCTAGCCTATCTGGTAGAGGTTGAGAGAGGGCACGGTGTGGATCTGACATGAGCGGGACTCAAGTAAAATCATTTTTAGAGAGATTCAAAAGCCCAAAATGCAATACGGCAAAAAATCTCAGAAAAAACGGAGTTTGGGAAAAGAAAAAAACGACAAAATTTGACGGATCTCATAACAGCCTACAAAAGGGCTTGCTGGGAACTAATACTTACGTCTAATATCAATCTAGCCAACCATACCTCACAAAAATAGATGTTCACCGGGAAAGAGTGACCATCCTGGGACTTTGGCAACCGTGCAGAGCGCATCAGTTCAAAACTGTTAACCCTCCCAAGCCATCATGCTGTCAACATGCTGTGAACTCAAACTTCAATTAGCTGCTTGCAATCATCTGGAGCTGTATGACTTGCAGATTCGGTTGCAGGTTAAATTGAATAGATTAGCCCTGCACTCCATGCTACTTTCATTGTGTGTTATATATATACGACCGCTTCGCTCCTCTAAGGAACGTTTTCTAGCACGGCCAACACCTTTTGCAGGTCAATCCAGACTCTTCTCGTATCTGGTTCCGCGCTGGTGGAATGACCTCCCAAGTGCTACCAGATCAACTGATACCCTCTCCACCTTCAAGAAACTCGTGAAGACTAAGCTCTTCCAAGAATATCTCCTGGCGTAAATTTTGAGAATGCACTTAATAATTTAATTTCTCTACACTGCGTTACACTACTGCACTTTCAACTTAAAATAGTGCAGATTCTATGTTAGCAATATGCACTCCTTGTTAGTTCTTTCATTGTGTTGTAGCTTGAATGTTATCCTCTTTTGTACGTCGCTTTGGATAAAAGCGTCTGCTAAATGCCTAAATGTAAATGTAAATGTAAATGTTATTATTTCTGATGTTACGGCCATGTGGCACTGCCTCCCTTGCCCACCCTGACCACACGTCACGGGTGTCCATCCGACGCGTCAGAACTAGGGCTCTGCTCAGCATGCAAATTTATTTGTCAAACGCGACAACAGTAACCAATGAAAGCAGAGTACCGCGCTTATGCCATATTAAATCAACCAATCAGGAGCAGCGAGGAGCAGGAAACTGAAATCTGAAATAACACGCCTTGCATCCAAAGCACAGGAGGATTCGCAATTGCTAGAAAATCTGACGGACCCAGTGGATCACTACAATAAGGCTATTTAAACACAGACCGGAAAATTAAACAACCCAACCAGGCTCTGATGTAATCATGCTATCCAATATGGCTACTTTCTCTCCAGCACCTCCATGCTTCAGCAAGAATAGACACACGCACGCACGCACACACACGCACACTAGACATTTATATAGTTTGCATTGGAATATCAAAATGTAGTGTTCTTGACAAAAATAATACAGAATTAGTTATATACAATCCCAACCTAAAAACCTAAATCTATTGGTCTTCTGTTTCTCTCTGTCCGTCTCCCTGTGACATGCACACTCACACAGTAGCCTGCATTCATGCATGTTACCACATGCACATGGCAGACAAGACATCCAACCACCAATTAGCGCCTAATATGCTAATATACATATTGGTTGGCATCAGCCCGCGACAAAAGCTACAGCTCACAATTAGTATTAGGGTGTTTTCACATCCAGGCCTCTTTAAACCAGCCAAACTCATTCCTCTCTTAACCTCCGGGCTCCAACAGGAGTGGCTGCAAGGCTCCATGTGTCCAGTGTCTCCATGTGTCCAGTGGCTCCATGTTCTACTGGGAGTCTTTATGGAGGCTACAGGATGCCTGAATTTCCATCGGGATGAATAAATTAATATCTTTTGTAGATTTGTGTCATTTTCGGGTTTTTATGTCTTATTTACCAACCTTAAATGCTCGTGGCAAAAAGCATGTCTACCCTGTGTCTACGCTACCCTACGTCTGTGAAAGTACTGTGCTTGCATGTAAAGAGTTTGACAGAGATGTGTGTAAAGGATGCCAGCTAGGATAGCTGCGTGTGTAGTGCATTAGTAAACCTCCCTCCCAACACCTCAAGAGCCTCCTAGTCAGTTGACTAAGAGTCTGAGCTTTATGGTCGACTAGTTAGGGCACTCGCCTCCGAGTCCGAGGTTGCTGTGAGGTCTGGGGTTCGAGTCTGTGGCTCGACTGTGTAAGATGATCTCTGCTGCATTTTGGAAAATGGTGAGCAATTGTGTCACATTATGAGGCAGATATTCATTGAATTCTAAACATTGTGAAGAACACGTTTGTCTGCATATTTCAAGTCTGTAGCATTTTATTCACTAGGTCACAATAAATAGCGTATAGTAGACTAGTGATTGTTCAAGCGAGGCCACAACAGCAAGTCTAGAAGGATAATTTGGTGTCTCAGGGGGTACAGGACAATTTAAGGCCTATTTATACCCTAACACAAAACACAGGGACGGATCACCGCAGAAAATTATTTTCTGAAACAATGCGTGTGTGCATATTTTCTGAAAAATAATCTACTGTGCTGGTCTGAACATTTAGATTTTTCAAAAAGACAAGCCTCTTTCTTCAGACATGTTATTTGTATCACTAATCGCGACTGACCAAAATCTTTAGGCCTATAACTAATTGCATCTTAAATATCTGCATCACTAATTGTTTCTTAATTAAATTGTCACACAGGTAAACAACAAAAAATAACCCTGAGCCATAGCAACAGCCTCACCTGAGTGAAACCTCCAGTACAGGTGCCTTACCTGAGCCATAGCAACAGCCTCACTTGAATGAAACCTCTAGTACAGGTGCCTTACCTGAGCCATAGCAACAGCCTCCTACACACATACCATGCCTCCGTCTCTTAGCATGTCCTTGGGAAAACTATGCAAAGCAACATTGACTGGAACACCACACACACACACGCACACAGTTTGTGGTCAACAATGATGTAGCATTTAAGACTGGTCTGGTACCAAGGCAGGTCTGATCACTTTGTCATGATCTGTTCATGATATTCTGAACCTCTGCTATTACGACAGACGGGGATTTACTTAATGACCAGTCCAGACAAGGAGGATGTGGTTTAGATACTCTAGACAACACTGCTACCAATGCAGAAGCCATCCACAGACCCAACATTAGTCATCTCATCAGCCTTCTGTCATAGAGAGCACAAAAGCATGGGACAGTAGTCTAACCTCACCGAATCAACATGTTGACTGCCAAAATTGAGTAGAAAGAGGTCCAGAGGTGTGGGCAGAGTCAAAAGAGGTCTGGTGGTGTAGGCGGCATTGGGAGAGGTCCAGTGGTGTGGGTAGAGGTGCACAGATCAAATCGATCGGAGACACAGAAGCTCATCAACCAACATGGATACTCCCTCAAAAAAAATACACTGACTGTTGCCCCCTGCTGCTCACTGCAGCCAACTGCTACTGGTCTCAGTCAAGCATTATTCTTGGAGAATTGATCCCATTATCCAAGTCAAACATTAATCTGGGAGAACTGGTTCTTTGAAGTGTCAGAAAGGGTTCAGTTATCAGACTTGTCAGATCACTCACACACACACACACACACACACACACACACACACACACACACACACACACACACCTTTCAGTCCTCGGGCGTTTGTTACTCAAACATTCCAACATTTACCGACAGCTAAACACATCCAAAGCACCATCACCACTCCGACCCCTCGCTAGAACAAGCCAGCAGACTTACACTCCTGCAAAAACAATAAAACAAACAAAAACGTTTTTCCTCTCACGCAGGTGCAGTTTAGTTTTTTAGCCAGGGTAATTAAACTGCCTCTAAGTAATCCTAGATTGTTCCTAAACTAAAGACAGACAGGGCCTAAATTCAAGTGCTGTCCACATCTTTTTCTTTTGGAGTAGCTTACTTCATTCAAAGGATAATGCGCGTCCATATAGTTTAACGTGGATGCCATTGTTAGTTGTGTGAATATAAAGCCCACTACTTCACCATATGCTTACATATGAAACTGCATTATCCCTTCTCACCATGCATAGCCTACGTTTGTTTGTCAAAAAACTAAAACAACAAAAGTAAAGAATGCGCGAAAGTCTTCAAGAAGGTTAACCACTTTATGCAAAGCGTCGATCGTCTATCATTTTTTATTTTTTTCAGTTTACCACTGGTCTACACCAAAGTGTAGACGCACAGGTAGATCGTCAGAAACGTGAGTGTTTAGGGACAGCCCTTGGCCCTAACTTGCAACGCCCCAAATCTAACAAAGCCTTGGGGGAAGGGGGCGATAAGTTTACTTTCTGTTTCGGACGCTATGCTATTAAGTCACTTTATAATGCTGCACATTCCGCCTTTCGTTCATAATTCCAAATCCAACATATCCCTTACCTGTATGATTTTAATCCACAAGACTGTAACAGGCATTGGTGGACTTGTATTTTTAGCAAGTAACCATGCCCTACAGTTTCCTAACGTTGCTATGTTTTTCTGGTGTTTGTGCCATCAACAGTAAAGACGTATGCCTTTATTTCTTCGCCTGAACCACTGGTATGACAAATATAACTTGCTGCAATGCCACAGAGTGTAAAACAGCACTGTTTTGCAAGCATTAGGCTTAATACTCAACAAATAATCGCGCATGAACCATCGGGTAGTAGGCTAACCATACGCGCAAACGATAGCAGCTAAACTGTTAGCCCCTGACGCTTTGTGCGTGACGTCGCCGTAGCACGACCTTATCTGCTAGCACAGAAACCCATAATGGTGCTACTAGCGTTAGCTTGCTAGCTACAACAACACAGACAATCTATCGTTGACGAGATGGCACATTAAATCACCTTAACGATTATGCACTGGGAAAATACTGCTGCTGGTGATAAATATGTGGGAGCAGAACTTTATTATACACAGAAGAATCGAGCTTGCTTGTTAACAACCATAGTGCCGTTTTAGTGAAATTTCAATGAGCTCTGCATTGCCCATAACCGGATCAATCAGCTGGTCTGGGGGAAACTCATCCCAAAACAACTGTAAACATGCAGTAAACGCTGACTTTACTGAAACTTCAATTTCGTTTCGTTCCGAGCTCGATAGCAATACGGCATGTACAAGATTTGACAGCATCGCATCCAAACTAGCCATCCTACCCCCTTGCTTCCATTAGAAAAGTCAACAAAATATCCGTCGATAGCCGACGTGCAACGATGGCTAAAAGAGATCACATTCCTTTCAAACTCGAAGGATATTCATGCAATGCACAAAAAAACGTTAATGCCTTACCTGCTGCTGCCAATATGTCCTTTTTTACTCCTCGTGTCAGATTTATCTCGTTCGAAATTCACAAGATCGATTATCTTTCACAGCAAAGAGGAACACGGCCTCACGCCTACTCTTGAATCTACAACGACGATTGGCTGGGTCAGGAACAGCGGAGACTCGTGGGCAGCCAGTTAAAATGCCGTTAGCTCTTCTCTCGCAAACAGATGGGATTCTGCACCAATTAAATTAGCTAAAGATCCAAGCTAATAGTCAACGAACACACGTATCAAACCTCTGTAATATACTGTTTCCGGTCATTTTAAATGGTTGTCGAGGACGTACTTAGACTTCAAATGCTTCAATCTCGGAGCAAAGAAATACTCTCCCGTTGGTTTGAAGACACCATATTTCAACATCTTGATTACTACTTGATTACTTGAATTCTACACTTTGATCATTGTTTCTGTGAAAAGGCATCATTCTGCATTCATACATAACTTCATTAAAGAACACACGAAACAGGTTTAATTTTTAGAAAAAGTCAATAGGAATTTATTGAAAAAAAAAAAATTTGCACTTAAAACGTGTCCAGGAGACAGCTATGAGCCTACACCTAAAGAGAAAAATACAACTGAAGAACAAGTGCTAAAATATAAACAATTTCAGAATATACATTTCCAGTCTATAAAATATTAATAGAAACCGCTGAGGTATGATCTAATGGGGGAAATACCAGCTGCAGCCGTAGGTGATTACAAAACTGAAACGGAATCAAGATTAACTGGATTTTGTTGAGAAAGTGACTGTTTTCTCACCTACAGAGACAGAAGGGCAACGACAGAGGTGTGTAGGTTCACACCCGACATCAGCTTACAGATTCAGAAGGAGATCTCTCTAGGGATCAGCGTTAAGGCATAGCGGGTCTTTGGGCATTCAATCTGCCAATCAAATGGTAACTACATTTGTATTAAACGCTAAAAACAAGAGACAGGCAGGATTATTACTTGGCTACATTTCTCTTACAAACACTGGCGATTACGTCCATCACATCAGAAAGCGAGTGAGTATGATGGCGGAATTCTATATCGCGCCTATAGCGCATGATATGAATTGGAGGAAAAGTAACTTAGAGGAATGTTAAAGTTAATATAAAATCAACAGCCAGGGGGAGGCAAGTTAGCTTTGGGGAGGGGGTGGGAGCACAGTCAACTCTGAGACTCAAAGTCTAGGCTAGGCACAAGATGCATCTGCACAGACTCCCTAGATTGACAGACAGATTAACACACACAAAGGCGCTACACCAAAGACCTCAGAGGCAGAGCTGCCAAAACCCAGGGGAGCGAGTGACCAGAAAACCTGCGGAAATGGCAACTCATCTAAGCTGCATCAACGTGGACAGGCAAAACAGGACAACTCAGTTCAGCTGCTTTCTACACAGTTCATATACCTGAACACACCCCGTGTGTGGTGTGGTGTGGTGTGTTGTGTTGTGCAGAGGGGGAGGTGTGTGGCTGTACAGCATTCCAGACAACACGAGAGCATCGGGGACGCCAGCCAAAGTCCTGTTCTCTACAGTACATCGGCCACTGAAAAAACCTGAATCTCAGTCCATTGTCACTGGCGTTTGTGTGTGTGTGTGTGTGTGTGTGTGTGTGTGTGTGTGTGTGTGTGGGGAGTCGGCTACATAACAAACAAGGCATCCCTAGCGCAGGACCATCAGACTCTAGTGAAGCAACTGGCTAAATGAAGGCAGTGGACACACAAACAGATTGCATTTCATGGACTCCTGCCCCCCCCTCGAGACACCGCAGGGGGAGGAGGGGCCAGGTTTGCCCTGTCCCCTGATTCAAAAGTCATTACATGTTAAATACATCACAGAAGGAACAGAGTGTGGGGGGTGGCTACAATTGGAGATTGCCCTCATAGTTCGTATGGTGCTGTTGCCGCGGATACAGGCAGGTGGAGCAGAGCGGAGCGGGCATCACCGGCCGCTGCTGTAGCCGGGGAACAGCTGGGTGAGCACAGCCTGGAGGGACTTGTTGACGCTCATCTGGTAGCTCTTGCCCAGGTCATGTCGGCACGCAGGGCATGTGTACACTTCAGCCTTGAAGGATCTCTGCAGGCACTCCTAAGGTCACACACACACACACACACACACACACACAAAAGTAGAGTTACACAGGTAGACACTCGGAGTAGACACACACCTCTCCTGCCCAAGAGGCATTTTGAGCATGTGATGTGGTGTGTGTGTGTGTGTGTGTGTGTGTGTGTGTGTGTGTGTGTGTGTGTGTGTGTGTAGACAGGCGACGCGCCATCTTACCTTGCAGACGTTGTGCTGGCACTCTGTGGTGACGGGCTGGTAGACCACCTCCTGGCAGCAGATGCACAGGAACACCTCCTCCACCTTACTCAGGAATTTCTGCAGAGGGAGGAAGTAGGAAGTGAGTGAGCATCACACCACAAAGAACTACAGCACCCATCATCATCTGTAACACACCCGTAGACTTTCCCTCACTCTGGAAGTCTTGAGAGTCATAAAACTGTAAAAGACGTTTCTAATCTACCCACCTTCTGGGCACTCTGGTGCATTATATTGTAGGGATGCCACCATGTTTCCCAATCCATGTGTGTGACTGGCCCGTCTAGTCATCTGTTACAGGTGTGTTCGCTTGTGTGTTTGAAACAAGATCAAGTACTTGATGTGATATTAAATGCTTTCTTTCCCATTTGGTTCAAGTGTTGTGATTCTGATTCTCTACAATTCTCTAAAATGCTTACTGTGGCTTACAGAAGCTTAGGTTCAGTCTCGCAGTATACAGAAGCTTAGGTTCAGTCTCGCAGTATACAGAAGCTTAGGTTCAGTCTCGCAGTATACAGAAGCTTAGGTTCAGTCTCGCAGTATACAGAAGCTTAGGTTCAGTCTCGCAGTATACAGAAGCTTAGGTTCAGTCTCGCAGTATACAGAAGCTT
>PYXC01002513.1:295000-360000 GCA_015244755.2 Tenualosa ilisha | reverse complement strand
AACAAAAATCATTTTCTCACTCACTGACCTCACCTCACAAATGACCTTGCTTTCATCACATTCTCACACACACACACACACACACACACACACACACACCTGAAGCGTCACCCCCACAGAGACAGACAGACACCTGCCATGCCAGTACTGCTGTCACTGCCAGCCTCCCTCCCATTGGACCAAACCAAACCACACACCCACACACAAACAAACACTCACACACATCTCCGCCAGCTGCCCTTTGAGCTGTGCTACAGTATAGTAGCTTACAGGACATTAGTAGACAGCTTAAAACTACCAGTGTGAAATCATACCAACTCCAGTCACTAATATTCCACCACAGTCAGTGCGACACAGAATCATCACTGCAGGTCCACATAAAGCCCTGGTAAAGGTGGATGAACCTGAGCAAAGCAGAATGAGGCACCACCATGTCCAACGGCACCACCACGTCCAACGGCACCACCACGTCCAACGGCACCACCACGTCCAACGGCACCACCACGTCCAACGGCATGAGGCCTCACTTCAAAAACATTTCCTCACATCTCTTGTTTGACAAAAAAGGCTACGCAAAACATAAGCAAAGTTACCGATCGGCTAAACATGCCACAGACTAGTGGCTGTAATGTGACACCTTTCACTCATTTGAATTCACAAATAAACACCTTTCCATGGCGATGTTCCCAAACTGTCAGACATTTCACAGGCCCGCAGCCTATGCCATCACTAATTCACTTGCCCTGACAGAAAGCCTACAGTCACAGTAAACAGAGTTCAATGTCTACAGCTGAACAGTCTGTAAACCATCCAACACCAGGATGTAACATGTTTAAAAATTGGGGAGTAAATTAACAATGCACAACACACCGACAGAAAGACGAAAATGCCTGAGCATCTTTTCTTGCTCAGTCTTGGTGTCCATGCAGTACTTTAAGTTATTTTGCACACAGACAGACACACGCAGGTGAAAACATAACCTCCTTAGTGGAGGTAATAACAGCCAATTCAACTGATTTGGGGTTTTTTCTTAAGGTAGGGATTCAAGTACCGTTTGGGCACCAGCGCGTTTTAAAAGTATTGATTTAGCACCGCTATGAAATAAAACCTAATCAATGCCCAACTCTCATAAAACCCAAACAATCCCCTGTGTGTGTAACTCTGTATGTTTGACATGGTAACAAGTCTGTATTCTCTTATTCTTCATATTTGACATGGTAATGAGAGTGAGAGTGAGAGTGTGTGTCTGTGTGTGTGTGTCACTCTTATTTTTCATACTTGACATGGTAATAAGAGTGAGTGTGTGTGTGTGTCTCTTATTCTACATATTTGACATGGTCACGTGTGTGTGTGTGTGTGTGTGTGTGTGTGTGTGTGTGTGTGTGTGTGTGTGTGTGTGTGTGTGTGTGTGTGAGACAGTCTTACTCTTCATATCTGACATGGTAACAGATCTCCTCCACCTCTGCTGCTGGTGACTCAGACTGGGTGTCTCCCTCTGCTGAGCTTCTGGTCGTCTTGGTGACATTGACGATCTGGGCCTCAAACCAGGCACCCATGTTCAGATCTCTGGCGTCCACATATTCATTTATCTGTCAGAAAACATTCATTTGTGATCTTACACTCCAAGAGCAAAACAAAACACTGACCTTCCATGTCTAAACACCATGGACTCATATACCTCTAAAATGATGTCAGGATGTCAATCATATTGACCAACAAACCCAGGGCTCTACAGTGCCTCCATTTCACTCATTTTCACAGCGTCCCCCTCTTCTATCCAAGCCCCGCCACCATTTGCTCTTAATGGCTCTGGAGACATCTTTGGTGTCTTCCCCTCGGCTTCTGAAACCTGCGCTCATCCTCACAGTGTTGCCGGTATGGGAGACATTCAGCACAACATGGTGCACTACTACAGCAGCACAATCCAAACCCAACCCCTCCAGGCCGTCTCACCTTGTAGAAGCCAAAGCCGGGGTCAATGAGGTCAAGGGCGTCTTTGTTGGCGGAGCTTCCGGCCATCTGTCCGTCACCCTCACCATGGGTGGAGCACTTATCTGACTCGCTCTGGGCGGAGCCACAGCCAGAGTCGGAGTCAGAGAGCTCTGCCTCCTTCTCCTTGGGGAGGGGCGCTGGGGGGAGAGCCTGCCGCACTAGCAGTTGCACAATGTCATTCAGGCCCACGTTATAGTCAAAGATGGTGTGGCCATCCTCCATCTGAAACGCACACATGCATGCAAATGTAACCTGGTTCAGAGCACGCGCACACTGGGTATTATGATCATGCCTTAAAGAGGAACTCCAGCATGTTTCAGCCTATATGTTATTAGTCGGCTTCAATCACACTTTCATTCCATACAAAAATAATTAGCATCCATTCAGAAATAAGCTAGCTAGCCTGCTAATATCAACAGAAGTAGCAAACATAGCAACCCAGGCATATTTCAATAGAAGTAGCAAACATAGCAACCCAGGCATATTTCAATAGAAGTAGCAAACATAGCAACCCAGGCATATTTCAATAGAAGTAGCAAACATAGCAACCCAGCCATATTTCGGCATGTTAATTTGATGGGATAGAATTTGCCCTGATTGTAGTTATTAAGATATCAGCAGGCTAGCTTGCAAATTTCTAAAAGGATTTTCATCAATTTTATCTCAAATGAGGGTCTGTGAAACCCACTAACACCAACATTTAGGCTGAAACTTGCCAGGAACCCCCTTTAATGACTACAGATGTAATCACCTTTAATATAAGGAGTTTTGCTGTTAACCCATTTCACAACACAACCCTTTTGCCCTCACTCACAACCTAAAACCTCTGCAATCGGTTCTCTTCTATATACAAGCTAATAGCATCCACTGATCACAAGTCAGAAGCATACTTTCGTTGGTTGCATACAAAACTGTCTAAACAGTTTAATCTAAACTTGCCTAAAAGTGTATTTGTAAAGTCTTAACTGAGTCTAACAATGGCTCAGTCTAACAGTTTCACTGAAGAATGAGTAAGGTTTGGATACATCCCCTTCCCTTCTTTAAGCAATGGGAGATGGTGGTGTGTTTCCACAGTGAGTCATGTGTATGGGGGGGTGTGGGTGTGGGGGGGGGGGGTGGGGGAGGGTCCTGGCAGGGGCCCCTACCTGCTTGCCCCGGTAAAAGAGACGCTGCCTCTCCGGCTCCACCTTAAAGAGCTCCATGATCTTGAGCCGCAGGTCGTCCACCTTGGTGAGCTTGGAGAGGGAGTCCACTCGGTGGGTCTCCTTGCCGTCCATGGTGCGCACCTGAATCCACATTGCAGCAGCCCTATGTGGAGAAGCCGCAGCACTCAGCATAGTGTCTAACAACACCCATATAACAGCCAACACCACCACAATGACAGCCTGGAGTTTGGCAAGGTAATCCGAGACAGCAATTTTAACTAGGCAGATTTCTCAGACATCTTATCAAGATCTTAGCAATTACTGCTCTGTGAGACACAGCTTCCTTTTATAAAAACCGGTTCCGCCCGCCACTTCAAACACTTTTTAGCAGGCAATAAGCTCATTACGCTTTTCAGCTCCGCCCCGTGCTATACGCTGTTGTCTTGGCACCTGCGCCCCCTAGTGCTCGTCTCATAAAAAACTGGTTCTGAATTCAAGGTTCAGTCCAATCCTCAAGCTTTTACTGTCAGTGTTCAGCTCAGAGTCAGACCGACACATTTAAGATAGCAATACATATCCAAAACGGAATTTCAAAAGTTGAATTAGAATTTGCAGCCAAAGGCAAAAAACGCTGAAACCCGTTCAACAATATTTCTTGATGCATAACGTTAGCGTACTGAACCCCTTCCTTCTTCGTTTTCTATTATGGCAGAATTACTCTTCGTTATACTAAGTGATAGTGTAGCCTAAAGGATCAACAGCATCACCTTACTGGGAGACTGATTAAATGTTCAAAGAAAGTCGATCTGAGATGTAGAAGTTAACGTTATCATTGCATTGCCATGTCCTTTTAATGTACCTTTCGGAAATTGATAACGTTAAACCGCGCGACGAGCCAGTTGTTTCCTCTTAGCCGATTGGTTAGGAGGCTGGGCACTTTTGTTAGCGTTAACGCTAGCTACCTAGCTTCATCTCCTCAGCTAACTAGTGTTAACTAACATTGCCCAGCCTGATTCAACTCAATCGTTAGCTAGCTAGCCAGCTCGCTGACTGAGATCTGACGGAAGTAACATTACCGTTAACGCACTGTGCCAAACAAAGCTAATGTTAATGTAAGTCCTGAATGGCCATTTGCTGAGTGCTGTCCATGAGGACTTTCAAACACCCTACTGACAACTGGCTGCACCGTAAAACTCACCAGCTGACTGTATACCACTAACGTTACACAGTAAATGGCTTTCAGTAAACGATACGAGGCAAGCAAACAAGTAGCCTTTACATTAAGCTTACCGTTAGATTTGACCGCCCTTATCCATAGTTTTAAAGACCACGCGTAAGACTAACTTACACTTCACACCAACAACGAAACAAGCCTAACGTTACAATCACTGCAACATATCGGTCATCGAGAAATCATTCAACAACGATCATGTTGCAAAATGTTTCCTAGTGAGGAAGAAATCATCAAATTGCCGCTAAATGAAGTTACTGCCAGGGAAAATTCACTTGACATTAGCTAGCTAACCTTACTTGACAATCTCCCTGCACGATTTTACCAAATTTAACCAAATGTAGGCACAAATCAAAAGAAAACTCAAACCTACCTCTGTTAGCTTACAAAAACACAAAATAGAATCGCAGCAAATGTACACCCAAAAACTTCCAAACTTCTTACGAGGTACTAAATTTAATTGCTGACAAAAGTCTCTTCTCCAGGATGCCTACAGAAAGTTGAAAGCCGAATCAATAAGATTCTTCCACAACGTGTTTCTCCTCCTGTTCTAGACATCCTGCTCTGCTATTGGTCCTTGGGAATACCGATCTGCTCTGTCATTGGCTTTCAGTCCTATCACTCAGGTCTGAGGCCGGAGCTTAATCCCAGCGCGCGAAACTAGGGTCTCGTTGCAGGCATGCTTTCCACAGTTTTTACGCGAGATTATGTAAATACGTCCAGCTGAAGAGCTGAAAACAACATACAAGCCAAATCCAAGTAAACCGCATAGACAACATAAATAGACCTGCCAACATCAATTTTAATACGCTCCATACGCCTCAGTGAATTCTACAGTTAGTGTGGCTATCTGGACTCGTCTGAGGAAAACGGGTTCATCTGTTGCCCAGTGGGCGACACTGCCTCTCGTAATTTCAGTCACTAATCAGCCATTTGTGGCGCGTTACATTGTTGTGAGTCAGTCCGCTTCATCAAAATTTGGCGGGAGATGTCTGAAACACGCTGAGATGAATAAGCCAATTCTTTTCATCTCAGCACAAGGCATTAAAGCATAGGTTGTGTCCACCCTCGCCCACAGTGCCGTTCACAGATAACCGTCAATGCCCTTGTGTCCCAGAACTTTCAAAATTAACATCAGACTCCAGTCAAAGCCTAGCGTGAAACAACCAAACGTGACAATAACATTACACTTAGTGCATCTAAAGTGCACTGAGACGTTCTAACCTTTACCCGATATAATTTGACCTTACCTAGCATTTATAATTTTCACTTTTGGACTGCTAATGCTTCCAGGCTGCTTGTGACCCGACGGACTTCACCATTATGTGCCGTTCAAGCCTTGTTTGACTACTGCATAGCTGTTTCCGAAAATGGCATCAGACAATCTGCAACATCAGACATGTTTGGAGAAGCATTTGCTTGGCTGACACGCATTCTCTTGCTTGATTCAAAAGAATGCGCGTTTATCTGATTTGTACGCTCATTTAGGACTCGTTTATTACATTAACTTGGTAGTAAAATGTGTGCATTTTCTCGGTATAGAAAAAAGTTTGCAATGACACCCCTGCTAGGCTTCATACAAGTTGAGTACAGCAGCATGTCATTCAGGAACTGGCCTACTGCTTCCAGGCATAGGCCAGTTCACATTCAGCAGTGTAGCAAAACATGCATCGGGTCACTGTGTCAGCGATCGTGTTTGAAATGCACAGGAATTGACTTTGACATGTAGCCATTTGCCTTGAGTCTATATATAGCCTTTGGGAAGAGTTACAAACTTCGTCAGTGAGTCCATTGTGTCACGGTACAAAAGTCAGATTTAAACGCCTTCCGTCTCCCTTTATTTGGTGCCAGTTTCCGGGTGACGTAGCCCGCCAAGTACTATCTGAACACTTCCTGGATATTCAAAACACGTTAGCTCTCATTTTGAACCTCGCAGAAAACCTAAGGTATGTCAACTTAAGAACGTTTATGCTATTTATCTCATGTTACACGTAGTTTCTTCAGATTGTTTTCGTACATTAGTAGACTGTCTTGGTCGTTACATGAGCAACCGGTTGTTCCTCTAACGTTAACGTTAGGAATGTTTTGGGTATGTCTGTCTCGCTAATACTGATCAAATAGACTCGCTCACTTCACATTCATCGGCATACTCATTTGTTATTCCTCGACAGTACGCTAATCTTGTTGTTTACAGTAAAATTCTCACGTGTCTATCCTTATGTGAGTACAATGAGCAATTCCTACACCTTTGTTAGCCAGGCTTGTGGTAAGAGTATAAATGACGTTGCATAGTTTATTAATACTAACGCCAAATCACCCCTGTGTCTTCCAGTTTGCCAACATGGGTTTCCTGATCAGTACTGTATTAATGAAGTCCCACTGCCCTCCTTAACTTGCTGTGTGCCGGTCAATAATGACTGATCACATGGGCACAGGTCCTAACAGGTGTGGCACACTTGAACGCAAGCATGACACAGCAGGGCACAGGGGGTGGCCAGGAGGAGTGGACAGAAGCGGGTGAGGTGATGGCAGCGGAGCCAGACCTGGCGCTGGCATTTAGGTTGGTGTGCCAGACCCCTCAGGAACGTCTGCTCAGCATCACGCTGCAGATGGGCGGGGGCGGCGATCCCGACCCCTCGGAACAGGTAGTCCAGGCCATGGCCCTCGTCGCTCTGGGGAGGGAGGCTGACGCGCTGCAGCAGCTCCAGGTTCTCGGCGACCACCTCATCGCCGCCTACCTGGCCGACCAGGTGAGAGCGAGTCGGGGGCGTCTGGAAGAGGTGCGCACAGACTCCTTCCAGCCTCCGGAGCCCAGGGTGGGAGCGCTGTGTGAGCTGGCGCGGATTTTCCGTGTGCTTGTGCGAGAGCGTCTATGTGAGGCTTCACTGCGGGACCAGGCCTACCACGCCGCCCTGCGGGAGTGCAAGAGCAACAACGCTAACACCAGTGGAGAGGAGGAGCGTCACGCGGGCAGCTCCAGACTGGACGATCTCGTAGAGGAGGTGCGAGGTGCCTGCGGGCTGGAGATGAGCCTGAGGGTGCCGCAGCTCCGCTCAGGCAGCCCCCATTCACTCGCCCCCTGTAGCCTCATAGACACCAGTCACGGCTGCCCCACCTCTCTCACATCCTCCAGCTCCAGTTCCTGCTCCCTGCCCAGCCACCTCGAGATCAGCACTGCCCCGACAGAGCAGGGCAACCCCAGTCACACACACACACAACCCACTAGCTCCTGCCCTACCTCCTTCCTGTCCTCTACCTCCTGCTCCCTGCCTAGCCACCTCGAGATCAGCGCTGCCCCCACAGAGCAAGCTATTTCCAGTCACACACACACACGGCCTGCTAGCATCTGCTGCCCCCCACACAGACAACAGCAGACCTCCACACACTCACAAGGTTCGCTACATACCTTTACAGACGTGCAAGCCTCACACCTTAACTCCACACACACACAGCACTTGCTGCAGAACAGCATACACACACCCAACTCACACATGGGCACCTCCTCTCTGGCTGGTTCTCAGGTGGGCCAGGAGGCAGAGGGCTTTTTGGGCTCAGTGTCTGGACACCATGCTGCTGCTGTGCTGGCACCTGGCCCCGCCGCACCAGAGAGACCCGTCCTCACACCTGGTCTGGCCTCGCCACAGAGACCCATCCTCACACCTGGTCCCACCGCGCCACAGAGACCTGTCGTCACCCCTGCGTTGGCACCTGGTCCCGCCCCCACACCTGTCCAGTGCTCAGGTAGAGGCGGGTCTCATCAGCTCATCACATCCGTCAGCACAGGTGTGGAGCCTTCGCATCCACCTGAACCAGGCCTCCTAGAATTGTCTCGCTCCATTAGTGCACCTGACAAGCTGTCGTCCTGTGAGGAGGAGGATGGGGCAGTGTTCTACGCATTTGTGATCCTGCACGCCCCAGAGGACGAAGCTGCGGCTGAAGAGCTACGGGGAAGGCTAGAGGTCATGATCTCGGGGACGGGGGCCACCTTCTCCCAGGACTTCCACATCCCAGGCAGGCACACTCTGAGCTGTGTGGACGACGCCATCAACAACTCAGCCTTCACCATTCTGCTGCTGACACGAAACTTCACCTCGCGCATGCAGGAGGTGCTCACCAACTCAGCCCTCATCAACGCAATTGAGAAAAAACACAAGTACAACACTGTGATCCCGCTGCTGCCCCAGAGCAACCCCCTGCCCCCCGCCAGCCAGCCACTGGTGCTACGCACCCTGGTCAAGCTCCAGGAGGGACGGCCCAGCTTCTCCCACAGCGCCCGCAAGGCCATGGGCCCCAACAGGGTGGAGCAGCAGAGACGTATCTGGCAGCAGGAGCAACAGGAGGTGCGTCTGCAGAGGAACAGCCAGAGGATTCGGGAAGAGAACCGGCAGCGCCGGGAGCAGGTCCATCAGATGGAGCAGTGTCATCAACTGTACCAGGAGTCCTGGGAGCTCTACCACAAGTTCCAGAACATGCTGAGTACAACCCCGGCCCCTCCCCCACCCTTCCACCCAAATCCCCCGGGTGTGAGAGCCCCCCCTCCTACCTACCCCTCCTGGCCCCCTCATATGAGCCCATACACGTACTGGCCCCCACCTGCACAACCCCAGCCCAACATTAGCATCCACAATGCCTCCTGCATCATGATTGGCAATGACTCCACTATGACCATAGGAGACCCCAATGTGCTCCGGGGGGGGTTGGATGATGATGAGACCGAGGGCTAGCTGTGGTCGTGGGCTTGCATCTCTGGACACTAGCCGCTTGGGACACTTGGCTTCCATGATCCAGTAGACCACAGCAGTAATGCTGTCAGTTGTGCTGATTATGGTGTCCTTTGTAGTCCAACTGAAATGTAGTTAAACTTCATACACTGACTCTCAAAATGATTATTACTAATTTTTGTAACTGATTAGCAATTTTGTATGATCTCAATTACATCATGCACACAGTGTCTGCCTTTGTGTTTTTGCATTTCCACACTGCAGTGTTTTGAGGTTTTTGTGAATGGAGGATTTCTTTGTTCCTCCTTTGATGGTGGCTAGATAGATGGTGAATAGTAGAAGTGGATGTAATGAAAATCAGGAAGCATCAGTACACCTGTGAAATCTCTGATTTCTACTCTAGGGAACATCATTGTGTAACAACACAACAAAAACAATTAGTCATTTTCATAACAACATCTCTGAACTACAACATAAAGCATCTCTTGCATCTCTGAAGGCATCACATAGCTTCTCACAGTATCAGTAGCCATCACATAGCCTCTCACAATATCAGAAGGCATCACATAGCCTCTTACAATATCAAAAGCCATCACATAGCCTCTCACAATATCAGAAGCCATCACATAGCCTCTCACAATATCAGAAGGCATCACATAGCCTCTTACAATATCAGAAGGCATCACATAGCCTCTCACAATATCAGAAGCCATCACATAGCCTCTCACAATATCAGTAGCCATCACATAGCCTCTCACAATATCAGTAGCCATCACATAGCCTCTTACAATATCAGAAGCCATCACATAGCCTCTTACAATATCAGAAGCCATCACATAGCCTCTTACAATATCAGTAGCCATCACATAGCCTCTCACAATATCAAAAGCCATCACATAGCCTCTCACAATATCAGAAGCCATCACATAGCCTCTCACAATATCACAGATCACTTTTACTAATAATTTCACTTATCAGTTCATTTCTAATAATAAATCGAATCTAAATCTAAATAATTCTAACATCCTCTTATACACAGAATCATGAATAACAACACCACATCTACAAAATATAAAACAGGCAACCTGAAAAAACGATAGTATCACAATAGTGTTAGTAAAATAGGTACTCAAATATTTACTATTATTATTATTAGCTAATTAGCTAATTGTACTCCCAAAGCAAACCACTGGGTCTGAATACCATCAATGTATCATCTACCCATCCTCCATTAGGATAATTCTGCTCTATGGTGCAGATTTCAACTTCTTTGCCACATGGTAATTTTGATGAAAAAGTTCCATAATTGATTAAAACAACCACATCTTTTATCTTTAAAAATATAAAATAAATAAAGTCCATTAGCATTTACATGTGCCTCACTATTGTGTAAATAATGTGATGTACAATTTTGGGAAACTTCAGATCTGAAGTTGTTGAGAGACAATGCTAAGTTGCTATGGCATAGGAGTACAACAAGGTGAATGTAGATGCCTATTTCTGACAATCCAGGTTCGCCAGGGGTGGCCAGACTTTTCTATTTGCTGGCCATATGCTGAAAAAGCTAAGCTCCCGAGGGCCAGTGTAAAAGTAAAAGCACCAGGTTTCAACCAAATACAAGTTGGTATATTAATATTAGATTTTTTTAGATGTCATGGCAGTGAAAGATAGCAAACTGAACGATCACAGCTGGCCCCCAGGCTCTTCTTTGGCGACCCCCTGACCTATGCAGTACATGTCAAGTGTCATGGTTCTCTACTCTGCAGACAGTGGGACTCCCGAAGGGGGTAAAACGTGCTTTGGCCCGTACGGGGATCGAACCCGCGACCTTGGCGTTATTAGCACCACGCTCTAACCAACTGAGCTAACCGGCCACGTATATTGGCGGGAAACATTCGATATTCAAATTTTAATTGTCGTCTGTATAATCAAATTATGTAAAAGATACTGAGCCATGGTAACATTATTCGTAAAAGAACCATACACGACTGCGCTGATGTCAAGATAGTAACTAATGATTTCCCCGATATATTGTCTAATGGAGTCGCTGACTAGTCTAGGCTCACTGCTACTGTATGCTGAAAGATGGCCATCCGTATACTAGCTGACGTACTACTGACATATATGTTATTTTGAAAATGCCTTCCTCGTAACAATCACTCCTCGTTAGTATAGTGGTGAGTATCCCCGCCTGTCACGCGGGAGACCGGGGTTCGATTCCCCGACGGGGAGAAAACGCTTTTTGCCCCGCCTAAAGGACTCGGTGATCATCTCTACAGAACCGTACACACCTCTATATGGCTCTATCTCTCTGTGTTCGCGTACGCCCTCTGCCGCTCGTTGAAAAGGTTTACTCATGACAAGACACTGCCCCAATTGTAAAAACATGTCTGTTGTGGAACAGGAAAACTCATTTTCTAACTATTCAGCAGAGTTGCAATATTTTTGTCTGCTAAATATTGCATCTCCACTAAAGTGAAGTAGCACTACACAGAATCGGCATTTCCGAACTTTCTTACTTACATTTACATTTACATTTAGGCATTTAGCAGACGCTTTTATCCAAAGCGACTTACAAAAGAGGATAACATTCAAGCTACAACACAATGAACTAACAAGGAGTGCATATTGCTAACATAGAATCTGCGCTGTTTTAAGTTGAAAGTGCAATAGTGTAACACCATGTAGAGAAATTAAATTATTAAGTGCATTCTCAAAGTTTACGCTAGGAGATATTCTTGGAAGAGCTTAGTCTTCACGAGTTTCTTGAAGGTGGAGAGGGTATCAGTTGATCTGGTAGCACTTGGGAGGTCATTCCACCAGCGCGGAACCAGATATGAGAAGAGTCTGGACCGACCTGCACAAGGTGTTGGCCGTGCTAGAAAACGTTCCTTAGAGGAGCGTAGTGGTCGTCGGGTGACATAGGGCTTCAGAAGAGAATTCAAGTAGATGGGAGCAGAGCCATCATTCACCCTGTAGGCCAACATAAGTGCCTTGAATTTAATGCGAGCAGCCAAGGGCAGCCAGTGAAGTTCAATGAACAGAGGTGTGACGTGCCCTTTTTGGCTGGTTAAAGACCAGACGTGCAGCTGCATTCTGGATCATCTGTAGCGGTCTCACTGCACAGGCTGGTAGGCCTGATAGGAGGACATTGCAGTAGTCAAGACGAGAGATAACCAGGGTCTGAACCAGGAGCTGGGTTGCATGTTGGGTTAGGTACGGCCTGATCTTCCTTATGTTGAATAGGGAAAAACGGCACGACCGAGCCACAGAGGCAACGTGATCTGCAAAGGTCAGTTGGTCATCGATCATGACACCTAGGTTTCTTGCCACTTTGGTGGGAGGAACAGACAGGGAGTCGATCTTGATACTGATGTCGTGATGTATGGCTTGTTTGGCTGGGAGGACCAGCAGTTCAGTTTTGGAGAGATTTAGTTGGAGGTGATGTCCTTTCATCCATGCAGATATATCGGAGAGACAGTCCGAGATCCGTGATGACACCGTGGAGTCGTCCGGCGGAAAGGACAGATAGAGCTGGGTATCATCCGCATAGCAGTGGTAAGAGAAGCCATGGGAGTGGATGATTGAGCCCAGCGAGGTGATGTACAGTGCGAAGAGAAGGGGCCCCAGCACAGATCCTTGGGGTACTCCTGTGGTGAGTTGGTGAAGTGCCGATGTCTAGCCGCGATACGTTGAACGACCGTCCAGTAAGATAGGACTTGAACCAGGAGTGCACTGTGCCATCAATCCCAACTCTATAGATAGGAGTTAGTTCTAAAAAAAAATAAAAAAGATCTAGAAAAAAATTATACTCTCAAATTTCCGGAAAAGTGGGCAAACATGCACCTTTATGTAAAGATGTCTATCATGCACCATATTGTAAAGATGTCCATCATGCACCATATTGTAAAGATGTCTATCATGCACCTTTATGTAAAGATGTCTATCATGCACCATATTGTAAAGATGTCTATCAACTGTGAAGATGTCTATCAACTGTTAAGATGTCTATCAACTGTGAAGTTGTAAGCTTCAGCTCAAAATTAAACTTGGTTAATATTTTCAGAATCAGCACCCTACAATTATGTACAAAATGGCCGTTTACTGACTTCTACTAAACTTCTTATCATTCATAAAATTCTAATTATTGTCAACAAGCTGAATTTTGAGCTGTAAGCTTCCTAATGAGCTATTTTTAAAGTTCTAACCATTTTCAATGTGAGTGTTAACATTGAAGATATGTGTGACCTGCATAGCACAGCATCATCATAAACCTCCAAAATCATGATGAAACCCCTGGCCCAAGGTGGGAACACAGGCTATATCTATGACAAATAGGCCTATCCATATGATATACAAAAAATATCTTTTAACAGCATATTAGCCTAAGATTAGGCTACTCAAAATTGTGTTCTGAGCAGCGGAGGACGAGGAGAAGCAGTGAAATAAAATATTGGTCATTTATTCTATTAAAGAACAGCATGCCTTGCCTTCCCATTATCTTGGTTATTTCAGTGCATGATTTTGTGTATATTCTAACAGCTGCCATATTGTTATTATTCATGGACAACATCATGCACACTCTTGACGCACCGGTGGGAAACCTCTGACATGTTAAACTGACGATTATAATTGTCCCTCACATTCCAGACTCACTCATAGAATTGAGGTCAAATGCAAACAAGATCTCCCCAGGAAGAAGACCTACCAAAGGCAGGCCGTGGGTGAAGTGAAGGTCGCAGTTGTGGGCACTGAAACAAGCCAAACAAGAAGTGAGCTCACATCTTTAAAATGCTTTGATATAGCTACTCAAAATTTAGCAGATGGATTTTGGACCTGACCTTGAGGGGCCACAATAAATATGATCAATTCTGACCTCTAGGTGGCACTAGAATGTGCTAAACTGGCATATATCTCAGTAGCGCTTTAGCACATCAACTACAAACTTGGAAGATGTAAGCAGGACTTCATTCTGACAACACATGCAAATGAGGTGACCTTTGACCAATGGAGCCGTTGCCTATGCTCCTAGATGCCCATACCGCTGCTTGCTGCTTTATTTTCATGAATGTTTCCCTGGAAAACAGTGAGTGTCCCAGCAGTGCATCTGTGGTGAAGAACTTGCTCTTCTGGCACCATCTTCTGGTCAAACTTTTCCCCGAAGAATGAATGGAATTTCCCTGCAGCTGCGGCGGTCATTCTTTGGGGCCTCCATTTTCCCTCTTTTCATGCATTGGTGGTTCAGTGGTAGAATTCTCGCCTGCCACGCGGGAGGCCCGGGTTCGATTCCCGGCCAATGCAATTTCCTATTTTGCCACTGCACGATACATTCCTATAACTGCCTACTGCTTATTTAATCTTATCTACTGCATCTGTCATCACACTGGGTTAGTTTTACAGCAATACTTTGTTCACAGTTCTTCCTAAAAGACCATCAAACAACTTGTCCAAAATATAGCTGCTAGGGTTCTTACAACAACAAAAACAACTGACCACATTACAACAATTCTAAAGTCCCTGCTTTGGCTACCTGTTACAGTTACAGAATTTACCTTAAAGCATTGCTGCTTGTGATGAAATCGATACATGGGACAGGACCTAATTACCTATCTGACATGTTTCAGCAATGCACACCACGTAAGTCTCTCAGGTCACAGGAGAAAAATTGGCTGGTCAACCTACTGTCAAAACATAGTGTGGTGAAGCAGCTTTCAGCTGCTATGCAGTTCAACTTTGTAACCAACTTCCTGAACACATCAAGAATGCCCCTACTGTTGGCAGCTTCAAATCTAGACTTAAAACCAAACTGTTATCAGATGCTTTCTCCAAATGATTCACTAACCTTTCTTTTTCTATACTCTATACACGTTAACTTTTATGTTAACCATTCCATGCCTTTATTCATTTTATTGTGTGCTTTTCCTTTCTTTAATCTCCTATACTTTGCTTTTATTATTGTACAGCACATTGAAATTCTTTTGTGTATGAAATTCGCTATATAAATAAACTTGCCTTGCTGTGTACTTGGCAGGTGCTATTGTCCAGAGCAATGTACGGCTAAACACAATATAAAAAATAAAAATCATTGTCTAAAACTGACATATATTTTGTTACATATTAATAAAGACAGGTCCAGATATCCAATAGTACCCTGCAGGCATTTTTGTGGAAAAAATGGCACAATATTTCAGTCATCCAAATATGGATCCACATATAACATTTAAGGGCCCCAGTTTCTAGTAATTTTTGGTGAAATATGTATGCACTTTACATGGGTGAGACATTACTAAAATTTTTAACTTTTATGCATCACCATAAAACTTGCAGTTTTGTACTAAGACAAGAATTTTTCGTATTACAAGTTTTCTGAAATGTAATGTTTAATGTTTGAAACAGTCTTTTACTTTTTATGCTATTGGCAACCATACACACACCAAGCTCACACAAAGAGCTACACAATGCACACACAAGCACATCATCACTCTACACTCACTCTTGCTCACACACACAACTTTTGATTTTTTTTAATCTCTTTTAACAGGTTTTTCACTCATGACACTATGGCATGTACACACACACTTACACGCTGCCACAGCTACACAGTGCACACATAAGCACATCAGCACTCTTCGCTCACACACACCTTTTGATTTTGTTTGATTGTTTTTTTATTCTCTTTTACTTATGATGCTGCACACTCAAACACCCTACAACATGCACACACACACACTCCCTCTCTACTTACTCAGTCATGGTACCACTACATTCATACTGAGTGAAACACACCTTGAACCCTCTCTCTCTCACACACACACACACACTTTGACAGTCTTTTGCTTGTGTTGTAACTCTGCCATACAAAGCCTGTATTTCACATTCTCTCTGCGCATAGTGCAACCTCAAAGCTAGACACTGCATCCTCCACACTACACACTTACATGCATCAGACTTCCTCTTCTCCCATTCTGATGTTCATAGGTATTCATCAGTCACTCCTCAAAGTCACACACACACACTCTTCATCATCCTTCACATCTGCCTAAATACACTGAATCATCCACACATTACACTAGACACACACACACATGCATGCCCTTGCAGCTTTTTTTCAACACCCTGTGTTTTTCATTATTATAATTTGAATTCATTTTATTTTCAATGTTATGTATAGAAGTTAAGTAATAATAAGATTTTGCTTGCAATACACTAATGCTTGAACAGCTTACTGAAATTGTCTGCATTAATCATTCAAGCACTTGTGACATTGTAAGGTAAACCTAATAAAGTTGTCCTCCGGAGAGGGGGGGGTGGTGGTGGGCCAAAATAATATCATTGTAGTAATAGTGTTGCCTTTTCTCACTTGAATTGTTGTCTTCATTTGTGCATCTGTGTTACCAGTATTGTATAACGAATGTACATGATTATTTATAAATAAAGTTTTTTCTTGTGAAATTCTGCCTGTTTTTTACATTAAAATTCTCATCATCAGTTCCTACCAACAAAATAAAATATATCATAAATCACTCTGAATCATGGAGAAAGGAAGGGTTGACAGACACCACATGTATATATATACCGGTATATATATATAGAGAGAGAGATATCATAAGACTTTATTATATAATAAAGTGGTGATTGCGGAAAGCGTGTTACGTCATTTCCTCTACACTGTGTTTGTAGCTGTGTGCAACGCTAGTCCAAATCGCAGATATTATTCGTAAATTAGCATACTCTCTCCCCACTTATCCATTTTGTTTCTTAAACTATACCTTAACACAACTGTTAAAACTCTTAAACTATACCTTAACACTTCCTACAGTATGACTTCTCCTCCTCGCTCTCTCTCTATCCGTTGCCCGGCTTGTCAAATGTTTAGCTCCCCCCCAGCCTCCTTTAGCGGTTATGATACGTGTAACACTTCTAGACAGCTGGCTAGTCTGGAGGCGAAGATCACTGAGTTAGAAAGCCGCTTCCACACATTAGAGAAGACTAACTCAGCGCCAGATGGCACTGCGGCCCCCCAGAAGCTGTGGATGTACCAGAGAGATCATCCCCTAGCAAGCCAGCCAGTGAACCGGCGGCATCTCCCTCGCAGCAGGGAAAGTGGGTTACGGTGAGGGGCACTAGTCGCAAAACGAAACCCCCTGCACACCACCAACCAATTCATGTTTCTAATCAATTCTCCCCCCTAAGTAACTCCTCCATCCAAGACAAAACTCTGGTAATTGGCGCTTCTACTGTACGAAATGTGAATCTAGCGACTCCGTCGGCCGTAGTCACTTCAATCTCTGGGGCTACAGCAAGCGACATCGAAGCCTATTTAAAAGTGCTGGCGGCTAAACAAGTAATGAAGTACCCCCGGATAGTTATCCATACTGGCACTAACGACGTCCGATTAAGGCAGTCGGAGATCACCAAAACGAGTTTTATTTCTTTGTGCAGGTTGGCACAAACGATGTCAGACTCTGTAACGTTCTCTGGTCCCATACCTATTAAACGCGGTGAAGAAATGCTCAGCAGAGTTTTTTCACTGAACCGATGGTTGTCAGGATGGTGTGCCGATAACAATGTGGGCTTCATCGATAACTTTAGCTCCTTCTGGGGAAAGCCTGGACTTTTGAATCGAGATAGTATCCATCCGTCTCGGATGGGTGCTGAGCTCCTTTCTAGGAACATTGACCGTCACTTAAACTCGGCTTGTTCCTGACGAACCAGAGTTTGGTCCAGGTAGCAGAATTACTGTCCTACACAGTTCTCTGCCGCCCCGCCGTCACCCTAGCAGCAGACAGACCGTGAGAGTGTCCGCGACGAAAACGTTTTCAAAACGACCCGGTAGATATAAATTATACCAACCTCAATAAAAAATAAAACCAGACACAAAAAAAGAATATAGCCAGAAATCACAACTGAAATTTGGCTTATTAAATATTCGTTCGCTCTCCTCAAAGACGACTTTAATAAATGAACGTATTTCTGATAATCAAATTGACATACTCTGTCTTACAGAAACCTGGCTAAAACCTGATGAATACCTCCCACTAAATGAAGCTACCCCGCCTAGTCATCTAAATTATCACATACCACGTCGTCATGGCCGTGGTGGTGGAGTAGCCACAATTCACAATTCAAATCTCATTATGGCCCCTAAGCTTGATTATATTTTTAGATCTTTTGAAGTTCTTGTCCTTAACTTGATTCATCCTGATGAGAATGGCGCTAAACCCTTAACAATTGTAACATTATATAGACCTCCAGGCCCCTACACTGAATTCTTATCAGAATTCTCTGACTTCCTGTCCGCTCTAGTCATTAAAACAGAAAAGATAATCATATTAGGTGATTTTAATATCCACATCGATGTTGCAAATGATAGCCTGGCAATTAGTTTCCAATCTCTGCTTGATCACATTGGCTTCTCCCAAAATGTAAACACACCTACACATCAAGGTAACCACACCCTTGATCTTGTTCTGACACATGGAGTACAAATAGAACAACTTACAACCCTACCTCAACACTCTACACTAACTGACCACTACTTATTAACTTTAAAAATCACATCAGACTATGTAGCACCTAACTCAGTCTACTACTACACTAGAAACATAACTCCCAAAACTACAGATGACTTCATAGCAAAAATTACGTCTCTCCTTGAGCCTCTGCTGAGCCAATATAGCCCTGTATTAGAAGGCTCTATGCCAAGCCCAACCCAAGTTGATCAATTAACTGACAGTGTTGTAAATGTACTATACTCCACATTCAACACAATTGCACCACTCAAAAAGAAAACTAGGAAACAAAAAAAAATTGGTATAATATGGTATACCACACAGACTCGCTTACTGAAACAAGCTGCTCGTAGACTTGAAAGGAAATGGTATGCCACTAAACTTGAAGTGTTCCGCCTTGCTTGGAAAGACAGCTTAAAAGAGTACAAGACAGCACTTAACAATGCCAAATCCGCATATTATTCCTCACTTATACACAATAATGAAAATAATCCGAAATGCCTTTTTGACACTATATCCCGTCTAACAAAAAGTAGGAATGAGGTGACCCACTCCATTCCAATAACTCTAAGCAGCAAGGACTTCATGGACTATTTTAATGACAAAATTGAATCTATTAGACTTAAAATACACAACTCCCTTGTAACCTCAAATCCAGTTGGACCACATGTAATGGTTACAGCTAGCTCTAGTCAACCTGTAGCATACTTTGATTCATTCACACCCACCAATATATCAGAAATTACGTCTTTGATCTCTTTACCTAAAGCCTCCACATGCTTATTGGACCCTATCCCAACTGATCTTCTTAAGGCAGCTCTCCCTCTATTGGCTGAGACGATTCTTAAAATTATAAATGACTCACTCATAGCTGGGCATGTCCCAAAATCTTTCAAGACATCTGTTATTAAACCATCAATTAAAAAACCAAACCTTGATCCTGATGTCCTTGCTAATTACAGACCCATATCTAACCTCCCATTTGTTTCAAAAATACTTGAGAAAATAGTGTCTAAGCAAATCTGTAGCTTCTTAAATGACAATAATATCCAGGAAACCTTCCAGTCAGGCTTTAGAACTAATCATAACACAGAATCAGCCCTAGTTAAAGTCTTCAATGACCTCCTTATCGCATCTGATAATGGATATATATCAATAATAATCCTATTGGATCTTAGTGCTGCCTTTGACACTATTGACCATGGTATCCTACTACACAGACTTGAACACATGATAGGCATCAAAGACACTGCATTAGCCTGGTTCAAATCATACCTCTCTGGTCGCTACCAGTTTGTACATGCTCATAATGAGTCAACAACCCATACCAAAGTAAAGTTTGGTGTACCCCAAGGCTCAGTGCTAGGTCCCCTGCTGTTCTCCCTGTATATGTTACCGTTAGGATCTGTTATAAGGAAACATGGTATCACTTTCCACTCCTATGCTGATGATACCCAGCTTTACCTTTCTATGAAGCCTAATGACTATATGCCAATGACTAAACTTGATGCCTGTCTCCTAGACATCAAAACCTGGATGACTAATAATTTCCTTTGTTTAAATTCTGATAAAACTGAAGTTATGATGATTGGCCCTAAACAGCTGACCAACACTCTACCCCATCACCAAAACTTACTCAGTGGCCTGTCACTGTCATGTAATGCAAAAGTTAAAGACCTTGGGGTAATTATTGACCAGGACCTCTCTCTAAATAGTCATGTAAAACACATTTCAAAAACATCTTTTTTTCACCTACGAAATATTGCTAAGGTCAGAAAGTTCTTATCCTTTGAGGATGCTGAAAAATGAATACACGCATTTATTACTTCCAGGCTCGATTATTGCAATGCTCTGTTCTCTGGGTGTAGCAATACTTGCATCAAAAACCTACAACTAATGCAAAATGCTGCGACCCGAACTCTCACCAGGACTAAAAAATGTGAACATATCTCTCCTATCCTTGCTTCCCTATTAAAAGTTGAATTGATTTTAAAATACTCCTCCTAACCTACAAAGCCCTCAAGGGCGATGCACCAACATATATTAAAGACTTACTTGTCCCTTACCACCCTCCTAGAACCCTAAGATCCCAAAATGCTGGTCTCCTTGTAATCCCAAGAATATCAAAATCTACGATAGGAGGAAGAGCCTTTTGTAACCGTGCACCCCTCCTGTGGAATAATCTCCCCCCCCACATTCGACAAGCAGACACTCTCAATACCTTTAAGTCTAGACTTAAAACCTTCCTCTTTACTGTTTCCCATAGTTAGAGAGAAGTTAAAACATTTGCTCTACATTACACTGGAAACACACCTGAAGTTGACTCTGGCCTCTCTGCTACTGGGCGGCCTGCTGTCTCCTTCGCCAGGAACGCCAGCTGTGGAGGAAGGGGAACAGGGGTCTTCCTCTTTGCAGGTGCTGAGACAGGAACGACAGTAAAGCATATGAAGAGCATAAATTAGGAATTTATACATATTTTTGGAAGAATGCAATTATGCAAACGGGATAAGTATTTTTACCGTCAGCAGTCTTGTCAAGAGGCGTGGAAAGCGCCGCAGAAGGAGCTACAACAGACAAAGTCCTCTGTTACACACAAGGTTCACGATGGGTTGAGTTGGTGTTAGTAGAAAAGCAAACAGCCATACTCATACTGCTCCCATCTCCACAGCCTCATGCACTTAATATGTGTATTCCTCAGACACACCAGTGTAAATGTTAAATCCTACTTTCTATTAGCTAATGGAAACAGCAAGAGTAATATGACTGGAAGAACAAGCATGCAATCAAGTGTCAGTATGAAACACTGCTTGTTTTCTACCGTTTGATTAATGCAGCATGCATTGAGAGTAAAAATGTGTGCCCTTACCATTACCGTGGTTGGAACCATTTCATCAATTTGGTCCTTAGGATGGTTAGCAGACAGACAGAACATGGCCCGAACGTGGCCAGAACTCAAAAAACAGAACAGCAGCAGTATAAGACCAGGTTCAGTTGGGGAGGATAACTAATCATCTCATACTCCAGGTTTGAAAACCTGTCTCTGAAGACAATCCGGGCAGGGTAGCTACCACCGGCACAGTGCCTGTTTCACACAAAAACAGAGACAGATATATAGACAGGCGGCTCAGTTACAACATTTTCATCAGTTCTGAATTTTGCACCGTATTTCTAGTGTTACAAAAGTAAACTTACAGCTCTGGCCTCGCAGCTTGGCAGGGAAAAGGAGCAGTATCGCCTTCTCCAACTCCTCATCTTCATCCATAGCTACAGAAGACACTAGAATTAGCTTTCCCAAATGAATCACAGTCAAAAGCACTTAGTAATAAAATAAGGCTAATATAAAATACCCCGGGGTTGAGCCTGAGCAATACTAATGTAGTGCCTATCTGAAGTTCTACTATTCATACTGATAAAGAAAAGAAAAGACAGAATCTTAAAACTTTGTGTGAAATGTAAACAACCTTGTAATGAAATATGGAGCACCCTTCATGATTGTCAATGTGTTCTTTTGTGTTGTAAGTTCATGCCAATCAAAAAGGGGGCGATGACAGCTGTTACATGTTTTTTTGTTTTGGGGAAGAAAAGGAAGAAAAAGGAAAAAGAAGCGCTAGGGTTGTTGTTTTAGAAGACGATAAAAAAGGGGGTCGAGTAAAAAAAGAGAGAGAGAGTTTTATTAATGATACAGGCCAGTTGGCGGCTTGTTAAGTAGTTTTTCTTTATCCATAGGGATAGTTTATTCATAGATACAGTTCTGAATCCAACCTGTTATTGTGGGAGAGTCTGTTAGTAAAACTCTTCTGGCTAGTTTCACCAGCACCTTTGTGTTAGCTGGGTTTGAGCACTGTCGGCGGGAGACGTGACTGCCATCATTCGCTTCGAGGCCTGGAGGACCGCCGCTCAGGAGAGAACGACAAGTGGACTTCAGATTCCCACAGCGCTGACTTCCTGCAAGCCCCGGTAGTCGTGAGTGAAATCTTCTCCACGGCTATTGCAGCTCTGACTCAGCGAGGTGACTACGGCATTATGAGCTCCAACGAATGCGCGCCAACGTATTGAATGTGCACCAACTTTAGTATACTGGCCAGTAGGACTGAATACGTTTGCTTACCCTGGTTTTTCCAAATTGTGCAAACTGCTTGGGTCTGTGGTGAAAGACTTTGGGGGTGGTAATAATTTGTGTGGACGGAAATACTTGTTAATAAATGCATTCTTGTTCTTTCTATTGCAAATTTAAAACTGTGTCCGAGTGTATTGATCAATCAACAGTGCTAGTGTAGGTAATAGTGAATACCATATTTGGTTTAAAATGATAAACGTTCCTATGGTGGTGTTGTGTTACTAGGTATAATATTGATGTGCCTCCCATCATTGTTTATTTCTACACCCTAGACCTAGACTGAGCCAGATCAGGAGTGGGAGGGCCACACTAAATAAAGAATGACAAACATGGTGGAGAGAAGCAGGTCTGCAAGATGCGGTGTGCATGTGCATGCATCTGTGAGTGAGAACATGATAGGAGACGAGGGGTCATAAAGCATGGTGTGTGTGTGTGTGTGTCCATGTGAACATACATAAATGATATCTGTGATGTTTAAGGCAAAGAGCGGGTGTACAGACTATGAGCTTTGATCTATGATCTCTAAGATCTATGATATTTCTATGAGCAAGGAGAGGGCAAAAAAGTAGGACCAGAATAAATGTCTCATTTAGCGCAAAGCCTTGAACCTTCAGTAATCTACAGACTACCAGATCAACACTGCTTTGACACAGTAGGCTTATTCCGTGCGTCACTCCATGCGTAATTCTGCGCGCCATAATTTCGTTTGCAATTTTACGCGCCAACATCGGTTTACTCTGCAAACACCGATAAGATAGCAATATTGTAATAAATAAATTACCGAAAAGTGCCATTTCTCTGCGCGCCAATATCAATCTCTCTATGATGCAGCCGTGTCGAAATGACGTCAAGTTTATTTAGCGTAAAGATATAAAATGCACCTGTGCACGACATCACATATTAATATATATACACATACACATCTAACTACCATGCCATTTAGTATTCATGCGTAATCTATGCGCCAATGCAATCAACTACTACGATACAAGGCTATGAGGCAAGAGACAAACAAACTTTACTTAAAGTACTAGAAGAATGGACAATACAATACATGTAAGAGTATCGTCTACTCTACTGCTCCATGCATAATTTCATTACAATCCCAGTCATTGCCAGCCCAAATTGTGTGCTAGCCTAGCCATCGGTCCCCCGCCAATGTGCTAAGCTCCCGGCGGGATATCGTCGAATAGATAAGCGAAAATACACATACTACCTGCAAATATACCGATATTCTTTGCTTTGCAAATGCCTTGGTTATTTTTTTCTACCCAAATGCTTATCGTTCGTTATGGTGGTGAACTAGCAGCGGATAGTATTGGCTTGCAATCTCTAAACGTTACAAAAATATAAAAGACACCCCTTCGATATGACTAAATTCACCCCGTAGTTGTAAATTTATTCCCAGTAACCAGTTTTACCTAAAATCGATGGAGAAAGCGCTGAGAGTAAAGCAGTTAGTTGATTGTCACCTGTCGCTCGACCAAAACTCACGGAATAAACTTTTAGGAGACGGGCTCGTCCTAAAAAGCCTGCGCCACAGCGCCATAAAGGAAGTAGTGGCCAAAAGTAAATAACATCCGTAGTGGTTTAGGTGAAAATGGAATTTTGGGAGACGGGTCGTCCTAAAAAAAACTGCGCCACAGCGCCAAAAAGGAAGTAGAGGCCAAAAGTATATTACATCCCTAGTGGTTTAGGACTACCATTGGAAATGAATGGGAAACGGTTTAGGGCCGTTTAGCTAAACAATTCTCGCCTGCCGCCGTATCCCTGTAACGGAAAAACAGCCAATCAAATTGAAGCTTTGCGCTGACGCGCGCATATCATTATCCATGTGAATTTCCAGCGAAATCGCGGGTTCGAATCCCGGCAGAAGCATTACAAATATGAGAAACATGAATGTAAATACTGTAAAAACTCGTGAAAACACCCAAACGCTGAATGCTAAGTAAATGTACTGAGGCTGTCTTCTCTCTCTACCCCTAACTCCCTCTCTCTGTCTATTTGTCTTACAGATGCAGAGTAAGGAAACTGGTGCCCTCCCCACAGGCCTACTGGAAGAGCTCTCCAACATTTTTATGTCCTCTGGTGTTTTCCATTTCCCTGAACATTGTATTCTATTATATAATAAAGTCTTATGATATCTCTCTCTCTCTCTCTCTCTCTCTCTCTCTATATATATATATATATATATATATATATGTGGTGTCCGCCAACCCTTCCTTTCTCCATGATTCAGAGTGATTTATTATATTTTATTTTGTTGATAGGAACTAATGATAAGAATTTTAATGTAAAAATCATGGCAGAATTCCACAAGAAAAAACTTTATTTATGAATAATCATGTACATTAGTTATGAAATGCTGACAACACAGATGCTGGTCACAAATGGTAACAAATGAAGACAACAATTCAAGTGAGAAAAGGCAACACTCTTACTACAATGATATTATTTTGGCCCACCACCACCCCCCCTCTCCGGAGGACAACTTTATTAGGTTTACCTTACAATGTCACAAGTGCTTGAATGATTAATGCAGACAATTTCAGTAAGCTGTTCAAGCATTAGTGTATTGCAAGCAAAATCTTATTATTACTTAACTTCTATACATAACATTGAAAATAAAATGAATTCAAATTATAATAATGAAAAACACAGGGTGTTGAAAAACAGCTGCAAGGGCATGCATGTGTGTGTCTAGTGTAATGTGTGGATGATTCAGTGTATTTAGGCAGATGTGAAGGATGATGAAGAGTGTGTGTGTGTGTGTGACTTTGAGGAGTGACTGATGAATACCTGATGAACATCAGAATGGGAGAAGAGGAAGTCTGATGCATGTAAGTGTGTGTAGTGTGGAGGATGCAGTGTCTAGCTTTGAGGTTGCACTATGTGCAGAGAGAATCTGAAATACAGGCTTTGTATGGCAGAGTTACAACACAAGCAAAAGACTGTCAAAGTGTGTGTGTGTGTGTGAGAGAGAGAGGGTTCAAGGTGTGTTTCACTCAGTATGAATGTAGTGGTACCATGACTGAGTAAGTAGAGAGGGAGTGTGTGTGTGTGCATGTTGTAGGGTGTTTGAGTGTGCAGCATCATAAGTAAAAGAGAATAAAAAAACAATCAAACAAAATCAAAAGGTGTGTGTGAGCGAAGAGTGCTGATGTGCTTATGTGTGCACTGTGTAGCTGTGGCAGTGTGTAAGTGTGTGTGTACATGCCATAGTGTCATGAGTGAAAAACCTGTTAAAAGAGATAAAAAAAAAATCAAAAGGTGTGTGTGTGAGCAAGAGTGAGTGTAGAGTGCTGATGTGCTTGTGTGTGCATTGTGTAGCTCTATGTGTGTGCGTGTGTGTGCATGCATGCCCAAGTGAACTTGGTGTGTGTATGGTTGCCAATAGCATAAAAAGTAAAAGACTGTTTCAAACATTAAACATTACATTTCAAAAAACTTGTAATACGAAAAGTTCTTGTCTTAGTACAAAACTGCAAGTTTTATGGTGATGCATAAAAGTTAAAAATTTTAGTAATGTCTCACCCATGTAAAGTGCATACATATTTCACCAAAAATTACTAGAAACTGGGGCCCTTAAATGTTACATGTGGATCCATATTTGGATGACTGAAATATTGTGACAACTTTTCCACAAAAATGCCTGCAGGGTACTATTGGATATCTGGACCTTTCTTTATTAATATGTAAAAAAATATATGTCAGTTTTAGACAATGATTTTTATTTTTTATATTGTGTTTAGCTGTACATTGCTCTGGACAATAGCACCTGCCAAGTACACAGCAAGGCAAGTTTATTTATATAGCGAATTTCATACACAAAAGAATTTCAATGTGCTGTACAATAATAAAAGCAAAGTATAGGAGATTAAAGAAAGGAAAAGCACACAATAAAATGAATAAAGGCATGGAATGGTTAACATAAAAGTTAACGTGTATAGAGTATAGAAAAAGAAAGGTTAGTGAATCATTTGGAGAAAGCATCTGATAACAGTTTGGTTTTAAGTCCAGATTTGAAGCTGCCAACAGTAGGGGCATTCTTGATGTGTTCAGGAAGTTGGTTACAAAGTTGAACTGCATAGCAGCTGAAAGCTGCTTCACCACACTATGTTTTGACGGTAGGTTGACCAGCCAATTTTTCTCCTGTGACCTGAGAGACTTACGTGGTGTGCATTGCTGAAACATGTCAGATAGGTAATTAGATCCTGTCCCATGTTTCGATTTCATCACAAGCAGCAATGCTTTAAAGTAAATTCTGTAACTGTAACAGGTAGCTAAAGCAGGGACTTTAGAATTGTTGTAATGTGGTCAGTTGTTTTTGTTGTTGTAAGAACCCTAGCAGCTATATTTTGGACAAGTTGTTTGATGGTCTTTTAGGAAGAACTGTAAACAAAGTATTGCTGTAAAACGAACCCAGTGTGATGACAGATGCAGTAGATAAGATTAAATAAGCAGCAGGCAGTAATAGGAATGTACCGTGCAGTGGCAAAATAGGTAATTGCATTGGCCGGGAATCGAACCCACGCCCGTTCGGGCCAGCCACGTATAACTCTAACGGAAAAACAGCCAATCAAATTAAAGCTTTGCGCTGACGCGCGCATATCATTATCCAAGTGAATTTCCAGCGAAATCGCGGGTTCGAATCCCGGCAGGAGCATTAAAAATATGAGAAACATGAATGTAAATACTGTAACAACTCGTGAAAACACCCAAACGCTGAATGCTGAGTAAATGTACTGAGGCTGTCTTTTCTCTCTACCCCTAACTCCCTCTCTCTGTCTATTTGTCTTACAGATGCAGAGTAAGAAAACTGGTGCCCTCCCCACAGGCCTACTGGAAGAGCTCTCCAACATTTTTATGTCCTCTGGTGTTTTCCATTTCCCTGAACGTTGTATTATATTATATAATAAAGTCTTATGATATCTCTCTCTCTCTCTCTCTCTCTCTCTATATATATATATACACATGTGGTGTCTGTCAACCCTTCCTTTCTCCATGATTCAGAGTGATTTATTATATTTTATTTTGTTGATAGGAACTGATGATGAGAATTTTAATGTAAAGATCACAGGCAGAATTCCACAAGAAAAAACTTTATTTATGAATAATCATGTACATTAGTTATGGAATGCTGACAACACAGATGCTGGTCACAAATGGTAACAAATGAAGACAACAATTCAAGTGAGAAAAGGCAACACTCTTACTACAATGATATTATTTTGGCCCACCACCACCCCCCTCTCCGGAGGACAACTTTATTAGGTTTACCTTACAATGTCACAAGTGCTTGAATGATTAATGCAGACAATTTCAGTAAGCTGTTCAAGCATTAGTGTATTGCAAGCAAAATCTTATTATTACTTAACTTCTATACATAACATTGAAAATAAAATGAATTCAAATTATAATAATGAAAAACACAGGGTGTTGAAAAAAAGCTGCAAGGGCATGCATGCATGTGTGTGTCTAGTGTAATGTGTGGATGATTCAGTGTATTTAGGCAGATGTGAAGGATGATGAAGAGTGTGTGTGTGTGACTTTGAGGAGTGACTGATGAATACCTATGAACATCAGAATGGGAGAAGAGGAAGTCTGATGCATGTAAGTGTGTAGTGTGGAGGATGCAGTGTCTAGCTTTGAGGTTACACTATGCGCAGAGAGAATGTGAAATACAGGCTTTGTATGGCAGAGTTACAACACAAGCAAAAGACTGTCAAAGTGTGTGTGTGTGTGTGTGAGAGAGAGAGGATTCAAGGTGTGTTTCACTCAGTATGAATGTAGTGGTAGCATGAGTGAGTAAGTAGAGAGGGAGTGTGTGTGTGTGCATGTTGTAGGGTGTTTGAGTGTGCAGCATCATAAGTAAAAGAGAATATAAAAACAATCAAACAAAATCAAAAGGTGTGTGTGAGCGAAGAGTGCTGATGTGCTGATGTGTGCACTGTGTAGCTGTGAGCAGGAGTGAGTGTAGAGTGCTGATGTGCTTGTGTGTGCACTGTGTAGCTCTGTGTGTGCGTGTGTGTGCATGCATGCCCAAGTGAGCTTGGTGTGTGTATGGTTGCCAATAGCATAAAAAGTAAGACTGTTTCAAAAAATCAAAATCAACCAACAATGTGTGTGTGAGAGAGAGAGAGAGAATAACAGTGAGTGTAGATAAGACGCAAAGGTATGCAAGTGTTTGTCTAGTGTAATGTGTGTACTGTGTGGATGATTCAGTGTATTTAGGCAGATCTGATGGACGAAGTGTGTTTCTGTGTTCGAGGGGTGATTGTTGAATACCTATGACCATCAGAATGTTTGAAGAGGAAGTTTGATACGTGTGTAGTGTGGAGTGTCTAGCAGGTTGTAGTGTGTGCAGAGAGAATGAAATACAGGCTTTGTCTGGCATACAACACAAGCAAAAGACTGTAAAGGTGCGTGTGTGTGTGTGAGACAGAGAGAGGTACAGTTCAAGGTGTGTTTGACTCAGTGTGTCGTAGTAGCAGCAGTGGTGTGACTGAGTAGAAAGGTAGAGAGTGTGTATGTGTGCGCGCATGTCGTAGTGTGTTTGAGTGTGCAGCATCATAAGTAAAAGACTGCTGAGAGAAAAATAAAACAACCAAACAAAATCAAAAGGTGTGTGTGCGTGTGAGAGTGAGGATAGAGTGCTGATGTACTTCTGTGTGCACTGTGTAGCCTTGGCAGAGAGAGAGAGTGTGTGCACGCGCGCATGCTGTAGTGTATACAAGGAGTGAGTAGGGTAGCATGAGTGAAACTGTTAAGAAAAAAAATCAAAAAGTGTGTGTGAGTGAGAGAGTGTCTAGTGTTGTACTTGTGTGTGTGTGTGCGAATGAATGGCTGCCCAAGTGAGCTTGGCGTGTGTATGGTTAGTTGTGCATGGCAGAACAACATCAAAAGTAAAAGACTGTTTAAAAAAACAAAAACAGCCAACCAAAATGTGTGTGTATGAGAGAGAGTGAGAGAAAGAATAAGAGTGAGTGTAGAGTGGATGATTGTGTGAGTGAGAGCAAGGAGACCTAACAAATAGCAGTCAGAGCTCATGGATGTGTGTGTGTGTGAGTTAGGAGCCCCTATGACCATCAGTGTGAGTGTAGCATGGATGATGCAATGTGTGTAGAAAGAGCTGACTGACTGTAATCTGTGTGCGTGCATGCATTTCCATGTGTGTTTGTAGAGGGAGCATGTAAGGATGCACTGCAAACATACTGTAAAAAACAAAACCAATGAAAAGGTGTGTGTGTGTGTGTTCAAAGTGTGCCTGACTCATGCAGTGTGTGTTTAAGGAGACCTGACAAATAGGGTCTAATGTGATCTGTGAGTGCTGTGAGTGGTATGGACAAGGCAATGTGTGTCAGTATGCAGTGTGGATGGTGCAGATCCAATGAGTGTGTAAGACAGCGGTTCCCAGACAAGTGAACAAGACAACAATGGATATGTGGCCTTCCTATGGCCACAAGCAGTAAGGCCATGTTCAACAAGCCTGCCTCTACTGTAAGGGGGGAAAAGGCCAATGTTCAGAGACTCAACAGTTTGCCAAAACACTTCTATATCTAAACAACTTGCAACATTTACTTAACATACAGAACTAGAAGATGTTGCATCATTCCCAAAACAAACATGAACATTTGGGACTGATTTAACAAAGGATATATACAACTTTTAAGAGCATGTTGAGGAGCAACGGGCCTTTTCCACTATAAGACAAGATTTGGGAACCACTGGTGTGTGTGTGTGTGTGTGTGTGTGTGTATGTATGCGTTTGTGTGTGTGTGTGTGTATGTGTATGTGTATGTGTGTATGTGTTTGTGTGTGTGTGTGTGTGTGTGTGTACGTGTGTGTGTGTGTGTATGTGTGTGTGTTTGTGTGTGTGTGTATGTGTGTGTATGTGTTTGTGTGTGTATGTGTGTGTGTGCATGCACGCACAAGTGTCTACATGTGTCTGTGTAGAAAGAGAGTAACAGTCACATTAACACATCAGTTACTGAACAAGACAGTCACATCAATTGTCAAAGAAAAGGACCAGCACTACTTTCTGTCCTCCACCCATCGTTTCCTCTCTGCCTCATAGAAAGGAGACTGCTGAAATCCGTCCCAGGTCAACAATCTCTTTAGCCATGCCCTTGTGTATGTATATAGAGCACACATTAGAAGGGCAGTACATGTATTTACCTGCCACTCCAGGGAAGCCCGTGTGAATGTGAGGGCTGTTTGGTCCCTGTTTAAGTTCAAGGCGGCAGAATTGGCAGAGACGGCCTGTCTGTTGCGGTTCAGGCCTTTTCCTCTTCTTCTCAGACTTGTCCACCACCCGTTTCTTGGTGGCGTCCAGCTCCCTCTGGAAGAATTCGGTCCCCGCGAATTCTTCAAAGGGCATTTGGGGGTCAGAAAGTCCTTCGGCACAGACGTCTGATGAACTTTCTTGGAGCAGTAAAAGTAGCGCACTGGGCCCATCTGGTAAAAAGTGGACAGAGGACCCGTCAGTCTGGTAACGTGACTTGGGCTGACCACAAGCAAGACATGTCTTGGTCTGCCTCCTTTTCTGCTCTCCCCGCTGCTGCTGCTGCTGCCGTTGCTTCTCCAAGATGCCCTCCACAAAGACAGAGAAGAAGTAGGGGGGTTGACAGGGGCAGGATCCATGGTGACCACAGGAACTGTTGTAGTGTCACTGCCCACTGTCAAAGAATGCCACAGTTGCTGAGTCTCCAGAAGCTTCCCTGCACTAGTGTTCAAAGACGTGCTGGTGTTGAGAAGCTTTGCCATGTGCATCCCATAGCGGGAAATGTGGGACCTGCTGGTGGGATGAAGCAGGCTGTTAGGATCCTTGGCTGACTGATGGACCATTTCTGCGTAGTCCTGGTCCACAAGCTTCAGGATATCCTTCTCTCCACGGTGCTTCTGGAGAAGGTTGTCGATGGCATCCTTCATGGGTGGCGTCCAGCGTGTGTGACCCAAAACAAAGACCCGTCCACCCGTCTTAATGGGTCCAGTGCGGGCGCTCCTCGGTGAGGCTCTCAGCAGCAGGGGCGGGGCCTGTGAGATCTCTGAAGAACAATACAAGCAACACAAACAACACTTGGTTAGTATGGTGCATAGTATCAGAACATAAGAATCATGTGAGAAATGTGCTTACCCATGGCTGCTGAGGGCTCCTGAACATCCTCAGGTGGCATCTCCCACTCTAGGTGCAACGGGAGGCACGGGAGGTGCAGCAGGAGGAGGTGCTGGAACAGGAGGCGCTTGTCTGTGCACAGGAGACGAAGGCACAGGAGCAGCACGTTCCTCTCTCTTCTGGCTTCTGTCTTTGTCCCACTCCAGCGGGTACTCAAGTACTCAAGGCCAAACCTCTCTCGGTGTCTCTGTCAGAGAGGTGGAGTGCAGGGTGGAGTGCAGGTCAGATGCTCACCAGGAATGCTGTCCGGGATCCTGAATGGAGCGCAACAGTCCCTGTCCATCCAGTGGTAGCCAGCCTTTTCGATGCCCGCGTCGGCGTATCTCGTGGCCAACCCGCGGTACATAGGCTCCAGGGACTTCTTAGTCTCGGACTGAATCATGATCCATGAGACGATCATCCAGTTCTCATTCATCACGGCCTAACTGGACATGACGCCAGATGACAAGGTGACCTTCCTTGGCACCTTCCTGGTGTGGTCTGACCAGAAGAGCTGGCCAAAAGTTCCTTGGAGCAGAGCGTTGATGGCTGGCTCCTGACGACAAAACTCCTCCAGCAGGCAGTCTGTCAGGTAAAACGCTGACACAGAGGCTCCACTCCAGGCTGCTTGGTCCTCGTAAGAGCCAAAGGCACGCGGCGGCGCGCCGTCCCTCCTCAAGAACTGCCCCAAAGTTTTCTGTCCATAGACGCCTGCCTCGGCATCCCTGACACGTGCTATGGCCTGAAGATAAGCCAGGTGAGCACGTTCGTACTTGAGGTGCATGAGCTCATTCACCTGGTTGGCCATGTCGGTGGGTGACTTGCCGGTGCGCCTCAGCTCGTCCAGGACATAATGTAATACTGCCCGCTGGTGCCGACAATCACCCGAGGTCTGCCCACGCCAGCAGAGACGACGTGCGGGTGAGCGCGTCCATGAAGACATGGGAGGACGTAGTTGTTCCTCAACCTGACCATGATGTCACTCTCGGGCTTCCAAACGAAAAACGGATGGAGCTGGAAGAAGTTGGGGGGATGGCAATTCCGTAACCATGGCGAGGAGTTCTGGTTGGGGAGGAAGACGCCACAGGGAGATCGCGTTCCCTATGTGGCGCACAGGACGAGACCCAGGCCACAACCCGAGATCCTGTAGCTCTGTCTTCATCCACTGTCTCTGATGTGGAGAGCAGCTCCAGCCGGCGGTGTCGTGGTCATGACCCGGCAGTGGAGCGGGAACAGGGGGCTGGCCTGAGGGAAAAGGACAAACGACGACAAAACAAAACAAATCACTGAAATCAGCTGTGAGTTTAGAAACTGTGTGAAGTTAAAACATTTGCTCTACATTACACTGGAAACACACCTGAAGTTGACTCTGGCCTCTCTGCTACTGGGCGGCCTGCTGTCTCCTTCGCCAGGAACGCCAGCTGTGGAGGAAGGGGAACATGGGTCTTCCTCTTTGCAGGTGCTGAGACAGGAACGACAGTAAAGCATATGAAGAGCATAAATTAGGAATTTATACATATTTTTGGAAGAATGCAATTATGCAAACGGGATAAGTATTTTTACCGTCAGCAGTCTTGTCAAGAGGCGTGGAAAGCGCCGCAGAAAGAGCTACAACAGACAAAGTCCTCTGTTACACACAAGGTTCACGATGGGTTGAGTTGGTGTTAGTAGAAAAGCAGACAGCCATACTCATACTGCTCCCATCTCCACAGCCTCATGCACTTAATATGTGTATTCCTCAGACACACCAGTGTAAATGTTAAATCCTACTTTCTATTAGCTAATGGAAACAGCAAGAGTAATATGACTGGAAGAACAAGCATGCAATCAAGTGTCAGTATGAAACACTGCTTGTTTTCTACCCTTTGATTAATGCAGCATGCATTGAAAGTAAAAATGTGTGCCCTTACCATTACCGTGGTTGGAACCATTTCATCAATTTGGTCCTTAGGATGGTTAGCAGACAGACAGAACATGGCCCGAACGTGGCCAGAACTCAAAAAACAGAACAGCAGCAGCAGCAGTATAAGACCAGGTTCAGTTGGGGAGGATAACTAATCATCTCATACTCCAGGTTTGAAAACCTGTCTCTGAAGACAATCCGGGCAGGGTAGCTACCACCGGCACAGTGCCTGTTTCACACAAAAACAGAGACAGATATATAGACAGGCGGCTCAGTTACAACATTTTCATCAGTTCTGAATTTTGCACCGTGTTTCTAGTGTTACAAAAGTAAACTTACAGCTCTGGACTCGCAGCTTGGCAGGGAAAAGGAGCAGCATCGCCTTCTCCAACTCCTCATCTTCATCCATAGCTACAGAAGACACTAGAATTAGCTTTCCCAAATGAATCACAGTCAAAAGCACTTAGTAATAAAATAAGGCTAATATAAAATACCCCGGGGTTGAGCCTGAGCAATACTAATGTAGTGCCTATCTGAAGTTCTACTATTCATACTGATAAAGAAAAGAAAAGACAGAATCTTAAAACTTTGTGTGAAATGTAAACAACCTTGTAATGAAATATGGATCACCCTTCATGATTGTCAATGTGTTCTTTTGAGTTGTAAGTTTATGCCAGCTGTTACATGTTTTTTTTGTTTTGGGGAAGAAAAGGAAGAAAAAGGAAAAAGAAGCGCTAGGGTTGTTGTTTTAGAAGACGATGAAAAAGGGGGTCGAGTAAAAAAAGAGAGAGAGGGTTTTATTAATGATACAGGCCAGTTGGCGGCTTGTTAAGTAGTTTTTCTTTATCCATAGGGATAGTTTATTCATAGATACAGTTCTGAATCCAACCTGTTATTGTGGGAGAGTCTGTTAGTAAAACTCGGCTAGTTTCACCAGCACCTTTGTGTTAGCTGGGTTTGAGCACTGTCGGCGGGAGACGTGACTGCCATCATTCGCTTCGAGGCCTGGAGGACCGCCGCTCAGGAGAGAACGACAAGTGGACTTCAGATTCCCACAGCGCTGACTTCCTGCAAGCCCCGGTAGTCGTGAGTGAAATCTTCTCCACGGCTATTGCAGCTCTGACTCAGCGAGGTGACTATGGTATTATGAGCTCCAACGAATGCGCGCCAACGTATTGAATGTGCACCAACTTTAGTATACTGGCCAGTAGGACTGAATACGTTTGCTTACCCTGGTTTTTCCAAATTGTGCAAACTGCTTGGGTCTGCGGTGAAAGACTTTGGGGGTGGTAATAATTTGTGTGGACGGAAATACTTGTTAATAAATGCATTCTTGTTCTTTCTATTGCAAATTTAAAACTGTGTCCGAGTGTATTGATCAATCAACAGTGCTAGTGTAGGTAATAGTGAATACCATATTTGGTTTAAAATGATAAACGTTCCTATGGTGGTGTTGTGTTACTAGGTATAATATTGATGTGCCTCCCATCATTGTTTATTTCTACACCCTAGACCTAGACTGAGCCAGATCAGGAGTGGGAGGGCCACACTAAATAAAGAATGACAAACATGGTGGAGAGAAGCAGGTCTGCAAGATGCGGTGTGCATGTGCATGCATCTGTGAGTGAGAACATGATAGGAGACGAGGGGTCATAAAGCATGGTGTGTGTGTGTGTGTGTGTGTGTGTGTCCATGTGAACATACATAAATGATATCTGTGATGTTTAAGGCAAAGAGCGGGTGTACAGACTATGAGCTTTGATCTATGATCTCTAAGATCTATGATATTTCTACGAGCAAGGAGAGGGCAAAAAAGTAGGACCAGAATAAATGTCTCATTTAGCGCAAAGCCTTGAACCTTCAGTAATCTACAGACTACCAGATCAACACTGCTTTGACACAGTAGGCTTATTCCGTGCGTCACTCCATGCGTAATTCTGCGCGCCATAATTTCGTTTGCAATTTTACGCGCCAACATCGGTTTACTCTGCAAACACTGATAAGATAGCAATATTGTAACAAATAAATTACCGAAAGGTGTTGACACAAATTATTCTGAACTGAAGTCTAAGCACATTAATTTTGAAAACTCTTGACTGCTTTTATTACCCGTTTTAAATTTTGGGCGCCATTTCTCTAAAGCGGCAATATCAATCTCCCTCCCTTATGATGCAGCCGTTGTCGAAATGACGGTCAAGTTTATTTAGCGTAAAGATATAAAATGCACCCTGTGCACCGACACTCACATATTAATATAATAATAATGTTTATATAAAACCAGTTTTACCTGAAATCGATGGAGAGAGCGCTGAGAGTAAAGCAGTTAGTCGATTGTCACCTGTCGTCTCGACCAAAACTCACGGAATAAACTTTTAGGAGGGGGGCTCGTCCTAAAAAGCCTGCGCCACAGCGCCATAAAGGAAGTAGTGGCCAAAAGTAAATAACATCCGTAGTGGTTTAGGACTACCATTGGAAATGAATGGGAAATGGTTTAGGGCCATTTAGCTAAACAATTCTCGGTCCCGGGGTTCGACTCCCCAACGGGGAGGAAATGCTTTTTGCCCCGCCTAAACTACTCGGTGATCGTCTCTACAGAACCGCACACACCTCTATATGGCTCTATCTCTCTGTGTTCGCGTACGCCCTCTGCCGCTCGTTGAAAAGTTTTACTCATGACAAGACACTGCCCCAATTGTAAAAACACGTCTGTTGTGGAACAGGAAAATTGATTTTCTAACTATTCAGCAGTGTTGCAATATTTTTGTCTGCTAAATATTGCATCTCCACTAAAGTGAAGTAGCACTACACAGAATCGGCATTTCCGAACTTTCTTACTTCTATAGATAGGAGTTAGTTCTAAAAAAAATTAAAAAAGATCTAGAAAAAAATTATACTCTCAAATTTCAGGAAAAGTGGGCAAACATGCACCTTTATGTAAAGATGTCTATCATGCACCATATTGTAAAGATGTCTATCATGCACCATATTGTAAAGATGTCCATCATGCACCTTATTGTAAAGATGTCTATCATGGGGTGGTGGTAGCGTAGTGGTTAAGGAACCTGGCTAGCGTGTAAGTAGCCTGAAAAGTTGTGGGTTCGAATCCCGGCTGCCACCGTTGTGCCTTGAGCAAGGCACGTAACCCTAAGTTGCTCTAGGGAGACTGGCCTGAACAATTGATAGTTGATGAGTTGTAAGTCGCTTTGGATAAAAGCGTCTGCTAAATGCATAAATGTAAATGTAAATGAACATGCACCTTATTGTAAAGATGTCTATCATGCACCTTTATGTAAAGATGTCTACCATGCACCATATTGTAAAGATGTCTATCATGCACCTTTATGTAAAGATGTCTATCAACTGTGAAGATGTCTATCAACTGTTGAGATGTCTATCAACTGTGAAGATGTCTATCAACTGTTAAGATGTCTATCAACTGTTAAGATGTCTATCAACTGTAAAGATGTCTATCAACTGTGAAGTTGTAAGCTTCAGCTCAAAATTACACTTGGTTAATATTTTCAGAATCAGCACCCTACAATTATGTACAAAATGGCCGTTTATTGACTTCTACTAAACTTCTTATCATTCATAAAATTCTAATTATTGTCAACAAGCTGAATTTTGAGCTGTAAGCTTCCTAATGAGCTATTTTTAAAGTTCTAACCATTTTGAATGTGAGTGTTAACATTGAAGATATGTGTGACCTGCATAGCACAGCATCATCATATCATATTAGCCTAAGATTAGGCTATTCAAAATTGTGTTCTGAGCAGCGGAGGACGAGGAGAAGCAGTGAAATAAAATATTGGTCATTTATTCTATTAAAAAACAGCATGCCTTGCCTTCCCATTATCTTGGTTATTTCAGTGCATGATTTTGTGTATATTCTAACAGCTGCCAAAAATAGAAGGGATTGTTAGTTGAGTTTATTGTTATTATTCATGGACAACATCATGCACACTCTTGACGCACCGGTGGGAAACCTCTGACATGTTAAACTGACGATTATAATTGTCCCTCACATTCCAGACTCACTCATAGAATTGAGGTCAAATGCAAACAAGATCTCCCCAGGAAGAAGACCTACCAAAGGCAGGCCGTGGGTGAAGTGAAGGTCGCAGTTGTGGGCACTGAAACAAGCCAAACAAGAAGTGAGCTCACATCTTTAAAATGCTTTGATATAGCTACTCAAAATTTAGCAGATGGATTTTGGACCCGACCTTGAGGGGCCACAATAGATATGATCAATTCTGACCTCTAGGTGGCACTAGAATGTGCTAAACTGGCATATATCTCAGCAGCGCTTTAGCACATCAACTACAAACTTGGAAGATGTAAGCAGGACCTCATTCTGACAACACATGCAAATGAGGTGACCTTTGACCAATGGAGCCGTTGCCTATGCTCCTAGATGCCCATACCGCTGCTTGCTGCTTTATTTTCATGAATGTTTCCCTGGAAAACAGTGAGTGTCCCAGCAGTGCATCTGTGGTGAAGAACTTGCTCTTCTGGCACCATCTTCTGGTCAACCTTTTCCCCCGAAGAATGAATGGAATTTCCCTGCAGCTGCGGCGGTCATTCTTTGGGGCCTCCATTTTCCCTCTTTTCATGCATTGGTGGTTCAGTGGTAGAATTCTCGCCTGCCACGCGGGAGGCCCGGGTTCGATTCCCGGCCAATGCAATTTCCTATTTTGCCACTGCACGGTACATTCCTATAACTGCCTACTGCTTATTTAATCTTATCTACTGCATCTGTCATCACACTGGGTTCGTTTTACAGCAATACTTTGTTCACAGTTCTTCCGAAAAGACCATCAAACAACTTGTCCAAAATATAGCTGCTAGGGTTCTTACAACAACAAAAACAACTGACCACATTACAACAATTCTAAAGTCCCTGCTTTGGTTACCTGTTACAGTTACAGAATTTACTTTAAAGCATTGCTGCTTGTGATGAAATCGATACATGGGACAGGACCTAATTACCTATCTGACATGTTTCAGCAATGCACACTACGCAAGTGTCTCAGGTCACAGGAGAAAAATTGGCTGGTCAACCTACCGTCAAAACATAGTGTGGTGAAGCAGCTTTCAGCTGCTATGCAGTTCAACTTTGTAACCAACTTCCTGAACACATCAAGAATGCCCCTACTGTTGGCAGCTTCAAATCTAGACTTAAAACCAAACTGTTATCAGATGCTTTCTCCAAATGATTCACTAACCTTTCTTTTTCTATACTCTATACACGTTAACTTTTATGTTAACCATTTCATGCCTTTATTCATTTTATTGTGTGCTTTTCCTTTCTTTAATCTCCTATACTTTGCTTTTATTATTGTACAGCACATTGAAATTCTTTTGTGTATGAAATTCGCTATATAAATAAACTTGCCTTGCTGTGTACTTGGCAGGTGCTATTGTCCAGAGCAATGTACAGCTAAACACAATATAAAAAATAAAAATCATTGTCTAAAACTGACATATATTTTTTCACATATTAATAAAGAAAGGTCCAGATATCCAATAGTACCCTGCAGGCATTTTTGTGGAAAAGTTGTCACAATATTTCCGTCAACCAAATATGGATCCACATATAACATTTAAGGGCCCCAGTTTCTAGTAATTTTTGGTGAAATATGTATGCACTTTACATAGGTGAGACCTATTTGTAACTTTTATGCATCACCATAAAACTAAGACAAGAATTTTTCGTATTACAAGTTTTCTGAAATGTAATGTTTACATACTCAAATGAGGATTTATGGATTTATGCGTTAATATGCTCATACTGTGTATCCAAAAAAGGGTGAAGTTGACTTGAAAATAAGTACATAATTTAGTTTTGTTTTTTGTTGGTTTGTTTGTTAAAATATGCAATTATGCATTTCTTGGACCTGAAATCTACTCAAATAGAGAATGTTTATAAAATTAAGGAATCAAAATAGTAATATGAACTGTTTTGTCACGTATTAACATTGAATAATCTCATGAAAACTACTTAGGAATCCAATGCCAATCACACTGGCCATATACAAACAAATCTGACGCAGTGCCTCCACAATGGCAATAAAAGCTGGTTTGAATATACAGTGCTGCTCAAAAGTATGTGACCCCTTTACAGTTACCTGTTTTTTGTAATATTTAGTCATAAAATGGAAATGATTTCCATTTAAACCTTAAAAGAAAAATAAACACACAATGCTGAACAGCATGATGTGCTTAAGTCAGTAGCACTGCGGAAATGATTAAGTTTCAGGTCCGTTTCATACACATCCCTTTAAGATCCCATGCTGGGTGCAGAGGTATGTGATCCTTTAGGAGCAATCACTGATTGAACCTCAATCTCAAACCAGGCTTCCCCATAACTGTGACTAAGATCTGGAGGTAGCTGGGGAGGTATTTAAGCCCATTTCCCTTCAGTTCTCTGTATATCTATGGGTTAATATGGGTTAAGGTCATTAACCTGTTAGAATGCTGATAAACCTGGCAATTATTTTTTCCCACAGTGATGGTAAGTTGTACCCGAGACATCAAAGCAGCCTTAAATGGTGATGCTCCTCATCTGCTCTCCAGAATAGAGATGATGTTTAAATAGTATAAATGAGTGAGCACATGGCAGGGCATCACAGTGGAGCTCTGCTCTCCAAAACAAAAGCACTCTGCAAATTTACCAGCCTTGACATTACACAGTGCTACAGGGGGAGTGGTTTGTGGATTGGTAAAACATTCAACACACAGCACATTGGTAAAACATTCAACACACAGCACTGAATGACATCCACATAAGATTAAGCATCATTTCTATTCTGAAGTACATTTATGGAAGCATCTTGATTTGAGCTGCTTTGGTAAAACAGCTGGCAGAGAAATAGGCCAAGTTCATCAGCAGTACTATTACATTACCCAGTGTCACTCTAGACACCCTATGGCTGGACTGAAAGAATTGGCTAACATTGGCTCCTGACTATTATGCAGATCCACAGTTATTTTTATCACTTATTTTTAGCACACAGCATTTTGGATGTTTTGTGGCTATTTTAAAAAAGACCTGAAATGTAATAGTTTCTTTTGGGTATATTCCATCACATTTTTTACCTAATATTGCAGAAACGATGGGTTACATATGTAACCGCAGTTCTACAAATTGCGGATGACCGTAAAGCACCTGTCCATCACACACATACAGTACGAGTGTATATACCAACAAATACGCTTGCGACAAGGGTGACATATGCCACCATACACGTACTTAAGGTATGCCCACCCACTTGCCGGCTTTCCCGTCAGCCTTCCATCAGTCTATTTCATTTCTGCTGACCGCCAGATGCAGTGCTTAAAGCACCAGGATGACTAATACCAGCAGGGTCATGAGGAAGACCTACTTACCCTCTGACTGGTGCGAGAGTCTGACCGAGGCCAGCAGATTACGCATGGAGACGTTGACCCTATAAAATCTCACAAACGTGCAAGTCGAGACCCAAGATGCAGCGGCACAGATATCCGAGAGCGGAACACCCCATAAAGTTGCCAATGAAGTCACCACACTCTGAGTGAAGAGGCGTCGGATGTGGGGAGGGACTGGGATGTCACTGGTAGTGTGGGCGTGGCTAATGACCCTTAGGGTTAGGGAGGCAGTGGCTTGGGGCTGTGTCCCGATGGGTTACCTGGTGGCTCCCGAAACCTGTCTGGCAAGGGTGCCCGTATCTGAGCGTCAGGCGGTGGAATTGGTGGGACAGCAGCAGGAGCCAAAGTGGGCCTCAGCGACTGCACAGAGACACACGGCTCAGGATAGCAAACTGCTATCTGGCTTGTGTCACTCCAAGGCTTGCTGAGCAGCAGCTCCAAATAGATGTACATGGTATGACTGCCGCAGTGGGAACCGTTGGTATGATGAGTTTGTGAGCTCCAAATAGCTGCTCCGGGACAACCAGGAGAGTGTGGAGGGCCCACCTGCAGGGCTCAGAGAGTGGTGACTCCACGCAAGCGTTTGGGAAGCCATGAGCCTACCTAGCTCCCTAGACATGAACGCAAAAGCCTGTAACGAGGCCTCACTCAGGCTTTGCAGGGACAGGTCCATTCCAGAGGACTGGAGGACTTGAGACTGGGCCCAAATCAGGTGCAACATGGAATTCCCAATGCGTGCACCCCGCGCTGCAGCATCATAGCTCTCAGTCAGTCAGTCTCAACACCCCATCTAGCAAAAGAATCAAGGCAGCAAAAGCCAGTTCAATGGTCAGCATACGGTCCAGACTTTGGCTGGACGCATCCTGCATGTTCGCCGGAGCACAGCAGTTGCTAGGCAGGTGGGAGAAGCATCCGGGCTCGCCCAGCATTTCTGGCCTGCCTAAAAAAAGTATTCTGCACGCTGACCTCGATGGCGCAGCATCCAACCTCAAACGTGCTAGCGCCATTTTCACAGCAGTCTTGACCACTGATGTAAGGCTGACCACCAAGCCCCTCAGTGAATTGCGGCCAGTGTCAAGAGAGTGGACCTCAGCGTCACGAGACGTGTGCACCTGCTCGTCCCCTCATTCATCGACTTCAAGGCTCACAGATGCCGTGGTGGAACGAACGTCAGGGACCTCCACAGCCGGGGACAGCACCGGCGGTCGTGGCTCGGGAGGAGACAGCAAAGCAGCTGCGGTGAGACCACCAGCAGGCTGTGTTTGGGGAGGCTGCAGATTATGATGAAGGGCCTTAACAAATTTCTTCCCCGACCTCTGAGTGTTTCGGCAAACTCAGAGGCCAAAGTGTCTACACTCCCTCCATGTGATTTAATATTAATTGAGACATCTCCTAACTTCCGCCTTACCGTGGACTATGCATAATTCAGTGTAATGTATTACTATATTTGTATTTGTTTATTTTGGTCTTGGCAAGCAGACTATGACAGACACATGTTTAATATCAACAGCAATATTGATGGCAAAAATACTGATATAGATGTGCAGTTCAATCTTCTATGACAAATGTCACACACAAGGGGCAACAGTGTGTCATGAATCAATGAAAAAACATCTTACCGATGACGTCGCTCTCGGCCTTCCAGATGGTGGCAGTTCGGTCACCAGATCACAGAGTTCCAGTTGTGAAAGACAACGGCACAGAGAGATCACGTTCCCTATGTGACGCACTGGACAAGACCCAGGCCAAGACCTCCGGGCTCCAGCCGGTGGTGTCGTGGTCATGCCCCGGTGGTGTTATGGTCATGTGGTCATGCCCCGGTGAAGTTGTGGTCATGTGGTCATGCCCCGGCGGTGTCGTGGTCATGCCCCGGTGGTGTTATGGTCATGTGGTCATGCCCTGGTGAAGTTGTGGTCATGTGGTCATGCCCCGGCGGTGTCGTGGTCATGTGGTCATGCCCCGGCGGTGTCGTGGTCATGTGGTCATGCCCCGGCGGTGTCGTGGTCATGCCCCGGCGGTGTCGTGGTCATGCCCCGGCGGTGTCGTGGTCATGTGGTCATGCCCCGGCGGTGTCGTGGTCATGTGGTCATGCCCCGGCGGTGTCGTGGTCATGTGGTCATGCCCCGGCGGTGTCGTGGTCATGCCCCGGCGGTGTCGTGGTCATGTGGTCATGCCCCGGCGGTGTCGTGGTCATGTGGTCATGCCCCGGCGGTGTCGTGGTCATGCCCTGGCAGTGGAACAGGAACAAGGGACTGACCTGAGGGCACAGACGATGTCAAATCAATAATTCCAACCCTGACCTGAATGAATGACTGTGAATTTCATAGGCGCTTGAGAGGTTAAACACATGTTGTACATATTTCCCTGGTTCATCGCTGTCCTCCTCAAAGGCGTGAGCCGTGTGAACAGAGATGCATGAGACGCAGAAATGTGAGCAGCGCTTTGGGTGGGTTCTAAAGAGGGAAGTAGGATCACAATACATGATAAATGTAAATAATATGAGGAGTGTGAGCTTTGGAAATGTGAAGTTAAAACATTTGGAAACTTACCTAAAGTTGACTCAGGCTCCTGACTATGACTGTTCAACTTCCTCATCTTCATCCAGCACTACAGAACACACTAGAATTAATTTTCCCAAATGACTGAGTCAAAGGCACTTCATTAGCAGAATAAAGTTCATAAAATGCAGCCAGGAGGAATCCCACGTAGCCATCTGCTCTCGAGTCCCAGATCTCCTTCCAGGTGCTTGGGACCCAAAGCCGACCAGCTTGTTGTCGTCTGGGTGCTGCACCTGCCCGATTGCTGCTGGTGGCGTGGGTCATTGTGGGAGGCTGGAGCTACGCCCACGGCACCGGGCACCGGCCACCGGCCACGTACCTCTGTACCGTCCCCCGATCTTTCGGGCACTAAGGGCAAAGGACTAAACAGGTCGTCCTTGCCGTGACCCTCAGAAACAGAAATCCCATCAGCCTGCTCCCTCTGAACACTCTTAATGAGGTAGAGGGAGTACCCTGGATCAGCCTCTCTTCTCTGGCGGACTCACAGACCAGGGCCTCCTTCTGCAAGCGGCACTTGTCCAGCTGAGCCGAATCCGCCTGGCCGCTTTGGAGGGGTCATGGGGGACAAATCCAGCAGGCCCCTTGCGGAACATAACACAGACTCTCCCCGGGAAAAAACCCTTCCTCTGCATCCTGGTATGCACCACAATAAAGAAACAATACACTCTGAATTACTACTAAGCAATTACATACAAGTTTAATTAATATTAAATAAAGAATGACAAACATGATGGTGGGCAGCAGGTTTGCAAGAGCACTGTGTGTGTGTGACACTACAGACAAATGTCATCCATAAGGGGCCAAAGGTGTGCTCCTGGTTACCTGGTGGGTCGTTTCCACATTAACAACTGATTTTCAGTCAAGACCACTTCAAATGTTTTCTTCATATACACATCTGTCTGTGAGCACACACGAATTTACAATTCTAAAATGGATTATCCTGGTACTGTTGAGATGAGCAGTCCAGTCAGCACTATTTATATAAAAAACACCTGCATTACTCCACTCCACCCCAAGCGAACATACCTGACACACACCCCACCCAACAGCAGACATGGCAGCTCCCAGCACAAGCTTCTTCTTAGCTGTAATACTTTAGCACCATAAAATCAGGAAAGACCATCTTACGGACGATGTCGCTCTCGGCTTCCAGATGAGGGATGGAGCTGCTGGGGGATGGAGTTCGGTAACCAAATCGTGGAGTTCCGGTTGTGGAGGGAGACATCACAGGGACACTGCATTATTTGCATGTCCACTGGACGTGACTCAGGACACAGCCCAAGATCCCAAGGCTCTCTCAGGAGCAGCTCCAGCTGGTGGTGTCGTGGTCATGTCCCCACAGCGGAGCGGGACAAGGGGCTGGCAACAATGCCAAACCAAACAATCATTCCAACCCTGCGCTGACTGAATGATTATAAATGTCACAGGCACTTGAGAGGTTGAATGTATGGTTAGGCTGGGCTAGGCCTAAAGAGGGCCGTAGCATCATTAAACATGCGTATGGTAAATGTAAATAAATGTGATGCTGTCATAAGCCTGAAATCAGCTGTGACTTTAGGACATGTGAGGGGGTCTAGTCCCCAGAGAGGGTGCCCCATGCACCTCTAAAACATTTGAACCAGGCATCACACAGCTGGAAACTTTCAGTATAATTTGGATATAAAGAACTGCAGAGAGGTGATTTACAAAATCAAAAGCATAGTTGGACCGTGTTTTTTTGGACATTATTGAAAATTACGATGAAATTAGTGAAATTAAAACAAGAGTGATGACACAAGGTGTTTCAAACGAAATACTTACTGCTGATTCATCCTTTATGAAACTTAAGGGAAGGCTTATCACTGAATTAAAGCCAAATGGTGAAAACACACGGTTTCCTGTCCAAGGTTTTATACATTTTAGTCAATTTAGTACCAAAAAGTGGTCTAAATGTGTATCAACAAACTGACCCTTCCAATCAACCAATCAACGGCTACGTTGAAATGCTGTGAAAAAGTGAAAAAGATAAAAGTCATTTATCTTAAATCTTCTCTGGTTCAAAAGTTATGAGAATTGACAGATTTCCACAACTGCACAGGTTCTAAGATGACCTCTGAAAAACAACCATGGGACATTTTGCAGCAATGTTAACATGTCAAATTGTTAACTAGACATATTTAAGAGTCTAAAAACTGGGTTTCAATAACAGGTGACTGAGGTGCATGAAAACTACTACTAGTTTTACTACTTTACTACTTACTACTACTACTTAACTACCTGAGGCGTGTGGGGCATCTGACTGAGGCCTGCTTGAGGTGCAGCATCGCCTTCCTAACTTCCTCATCCTCATCCAACACTACAGAACACACTAGAATTAGTTTTCACGAATGAATGCGAGTCAAAAGCACTTAATTAGCAAAATCAGGCTAATAAAATATACCCAGGTTGAGCCGGCGTCCTCGGAGCAGGCGTGGCAACAGCGAGATGACAGTCTGCCAGTCCCGCAAACAATCCTGCGTGGGTCATCATGGGAGACTGCTGCTGCACCCACGCTGCTGGCCACGCACTGGAGAGACTGGAGACAGAAAACCCACCAGCATCCTCCCTCTGGACACTCTTACTGAGGTACAGGGAGTACTCTAGATCATTCTCAAGCAGCCAGCGCAACGGCTTGCCTTTGAACTGACTGAACTGCACAACAGCTTCTCCTCTCTGACCCACTCTGCCAGGGCTTACTCAAAAACATAAAGCTGTGTGTTTTCCTCTACTGTCGGCGATGGCGAAAGCCAAGGTCACGGTGGTGTAAAATGTGTACATTGAATGTTTTGAAGGGAGGACAACATAGCGCAATGTACACACTGTAAAACAGACCAGGCCCACCATTATCATTAATGATGGCATCTGCACGCTAAAGGCAGTTCACCAAATGGAGCTTCAAAGGTACGGTATAGTAGTATACGGTACGGTATCGTTGACACTAGTGAAGTTACACTTGCGCTCCTTAGAAAGAACAGGATTTGTGATTATTTGCAGCTATAATAGATTACAGTAGATTTGTTGCAAGATAAACAACCCTCTTTCCTTTAAAAAAAAAAAAAGAAACGAAGGACAAATGGCCTTTATTTGTGAAGTTTTTGTGTTTCATAGTTTTAAATGAGAAGACAGAGGACAGACAGGAGTATTGGAGTAAAAACCTTTTTTGATCAATTTGATCAACAATTGATATTGCTGTTTAAAAACACAAAAGTGTTTAATCTGATTACTTGATGTATCAAATCGATACTCGATTCCAAAAATATTTGATAGACAGCCCTAATTAATGTTCTACAATTGTATACATTATGCACAACTGTAATTACTAATCTACAATTGTATACATCATGTCCAACTGTAATCTGCACTACATAAAGACTGTAATTAATACTACATAAAGAATTAGTCAATTGTATAAACCATGTCCAACTGTACAACTTAATACTACATAACCACTATAATTAATATTACATAAAGGCTGATAAACATAATGGAGGGCAGGGGCTGTGCAAGATGTGGTGTGTATGTGCATGTGCACAGAACATGATGGGAGAGGAGGGGTTAAAAAGGATTTTGTGTGTGTGTGTGTGAGAAAGAGAGAGGATGCCCCATCATGTTCTTTAGGAAATCTGAAGAGCGAGGACTGTCTGAGCGTACCAGTGCCATTTGGCCACAGGCCTTTTTAAAATACTAAAGCAGGTAAGAAGGTAGGAAGTGACTACAACATCTCTCTTTTGTGCTAAATAATTACGCAAACTTAAGAAAACCACTTGCATGCTTACATTTACACACGTTTCATATTTGAAAAACACTTCTCTTTGCGTGTGGACAGAGTTTATTGCATGGCCTTCAGGGTGCCCTTCAGCAAATGTAATTATGTAATAATAATAAATCAAGCTGAGAGCGAGTTTACACCAGATTCTTTCCTAATGAAATGACCCGTAAATATTTAGTGGTAAAGGCCATTGAGATTTTCTAAATACCTAGGAAAGGTGCTCCAATGCTTTCTTTCAAAGCTCCTTTAGCACAGTGGTGTAGCACAGTAGTGTTCCTATGGAAAAGCACACTGGTGTGGCACACTGGTGTTCCTATGGAAAAGCACAGTGGTGTCCCTATGAAGCCAAAGGACACATGACAAGCCCCACAACTCCTCACAACAATCAACCAACTTGACACACATCATTAGCCTTCCTGAAAGTGTCAGTGGGTTTGGATTTAATAAATCTACTGACACACATCATTAGCCTTCCTGAAAGTGTCAGTGGGTTTGGATTCGCTTTAATAAATCTACTGACCTTCACCTTTGACTGTTGCCTCGTCCGCCCTGGGCATCACGTCAGTGATGACACTTCTCCTCTTCCTCTAGAGCTGTCACCTCCTCCACCGCCACCATCACCCAGGAGTCTCCTGAGGAAATCCTCCCTCAGCCTCTGGCATCACTAAGCATGCAGATACAGGCACTTTATAACTGCAGCAGATTCATGCCGCTCTGCAGACCAGGGGTTAGCAACCTTTTGGCCATGTAGTTCCAATAAGAAATGGTCATGTTCCTTTGTGTGCCAATCAACAGACCACTTGTTTTTTACTATGCATAATAATGGTGCCACATTTCCAACATGAAAATATGTTGAATCCATTCTGGCTGAATGTAAAACAGCACTTCAGGAATATGTTAGTGTAATTTTTTGAAAATAATTGAATCATTCCAATGAATTCCCTCCAAATTAATCGTTCTAAATGTCATACATGGAATGCACGCTACAGGTAGATTTGCATAACAGGAAGCGCAATTACTCATTTGAAGTTTGTTCGAATATGGATTTTTGTTATAGCCAAAGTCCTGTAACTTACATTCTCACTGTGCTCTAATCATGTTTCTTTAAAATCAAACAGTTAGAATTGGGTACCATGCTCTTTAACCATGTCCTTTAGTAGGCCTACGAGGGTCCCTGTGTCCTTCCAAATTATTGCAAGCAGAAAACTTCACAAAAAAACAACTAGCTGTGCCGGTTCTGTTCATGTAGCCTACATTTCAAAAAGGTCCCTTGCAAAATGTAAACCACGCATTTGGTTTGGTTTTAGTCCGTTAACCGGTTCAAGGCCTTGAACACTCCTACATCTGATTGACAATGATCTCAAAATGGCGGTGGATGTTGGACGACAAAACACAACGAGAACACAGCACCATATATATATCCATAACATATATCCATTATCTACCAATATATATATCCATTCTCTATCAATATATATCCACTATCTACCAATATATATCCACATATACTGCAGCACCTGCTTTTGTACTTGCCACACTGCATGATGCACCTCCATCCTGTCTGAGGTGCCCTCTTCTCTCTGCCGTACCACCAGAGCAAGGTCCTCCTGCAGTGGTGCTGACCTGTCCTGCAGTCTATGGTTGTCCTTGGTCACCGATTTAGACGCGATGCTTGTGAACAAAACATAGAAAAAACACTTCTGCATATAGATCTACAAAAATTGCTGATTTATATAAGACAACAATTTAAGAATAATTACCACAGTTTGTTGTCCTGTGGATTTCAGAGGTAGAAGGCCAATATATTTTTCCCATCTGTTTGATTCATTTAGTTTATCAGGCTACTTTCTATTCCCTGAGACAAACTTGAAAAAGTTAATGGCCTCCTGTTCCTTTCCTCCTGTACTTCCTTACCTCCTGCTGAAATCCCCACTGTCCTCCAACACCTCATCTTCCACCAAACCATTGTCAGTTTCAAGTGCAGCTGCAGGTTCAAGCTTATCAATCTCTTCTCTCTCTTATGAATCTCTGCAGGATCGACAGTGAAGATGGCCCCGATCTCCTCACCGATGAGTTGACGCCTTCTGCCAAAATGTTTTGACATTGTGATTTTTCAATTAAGTTTTCATTGAGTTACCAACCATTGAGTTACAATTTGTTTCTCTGACTAAATGTGGATGTGGATGCCCAGCTTTTGCAGTAATAGCTGTTGTTGATGATGGGACAGGCCAGAGCTGCCTGTGAAATTCTTGTGTATTAGTGCAGCAAACGGGCTACATTGAGTTATGCCAAAACGAAATATACTGTTTTGTTAAATAATTAGAACTATTGGTTTCTTTGTTCTGAAGCAAATAGTTGATTGATTGATTGATTGATTGATTGATTTTATTTGACATTCTCAGTTCTTGCATACAGTGAAAAATACATGGATTAGTTTGGGTGAACTGCACCACATACCCACTAAAAACATAAAAACAGAGAGTCAGGATATCACAATAAAGCTCGAAGGCTTATTTCCATTGTGGTCCTCTGATGTTGAAGGGCAGCAGGTGTTAGAATGACAAGAGTGGCAGTGTGATACAGCTACATATCAAAAAAACGTACACAGATCATACTAAATCATACATCATACATAATAAATAAAATCATACATCATAAATAGAAATTTCTATACATACTAAGATAAATTTAAGACCTATACTGACTGATCTCTAATCCAAGTTTTCAAAGCCCTTTTGTAACTATCTAAGTTGGTGATAGTCTTTATGTTACCTGGTAGTCTATTCCACTTACAAGATGCAACATATGAAAAGGAATCCTTTCCTACTTTGGTTTGCACTTTCAGAGGAACAAAATTTGAGGCACTCCCTCTTGTTGAGTAGCTGTGAATGTCCCTCACTCGACTGAAAAAATTACATAAATATTTAGGGACCTGACCCTTTACAATCTTGTAAACCATGTTAAGCTCAATTTGAGAGACTCTATCTTCTACTCTCAACCAACCCAGTCTCTCAAAATGACCAGGATCAAGGTGAGTTCTTGGGGGCAGATCCAGTATGATCCTTACAAGTTTATTTTGTGAGATCTGAAGCTTATTCTTAAAGAACTTACTTAGGCCATTATACCAAGAACAACAGGCATAATCATAATACGGTTGAATTATAGCACCTGCTAGGGTCAGCCTAGCCTTCTTTTCCAGATACTTGGAAATTCTGGCCATATAACGAACTCGCTGGTTTACTTTAGTTATTACTTTCTGGGCTTGACCAGCTCCAGACAACTGACTGTCAAGCACACACCCGAGATAACTGACTGAGTCTTCATTTGAAGTGCCGTATTCCCAACCAATACCTCAAAACCTGGGTTTTTATTCAACTTCACTCTAGACCCAAACAGAATGGATTCAGTTTTACCAAGATGAAGTGATAACCTATTAAATGATAGCCATTTGCTCACATTAGACAGTTCAAGGCTTAGCGTTGACTCTACAGTCTTTTTATCCTTGTGCGAAAACACTAATGCAGAATCATCAGCAAATAAAAACAGTTCACATGAACAAGCTGATTTTAGGTCATTAACATATAAAAGAAATAAAAGAGGGCCTAGAACACTCCCCTGAGGGACCCCACATTGTACCTTTTGCGGTTGTGATAATGTTCCCCCAACATCCACCACTTGTATTCTGTTCTGTAAATATGAGTCAAACCACTTAACTGCCATATTAACAAAACCAATCGCCCTTAGTTTAGACAGTAAGATGCTGTGGTCCACTGTATCGAATGCTTTTTGCAAATCTAGCATGACCATACCACAGAAATTCCCCTTGTCTACGTCCTTTCTAATGTAATCTGTTAGGTACAATAAACATGTGTCTGTGGAGTGTGATTTACGGAATCCTGATTGCAGTTCATATATAAGGTTGTGAGATGATAGATATTCATTGACCTGCTCATAAAAGAGTTTAATGACAGATTGGAGGTTAAGTTAAACTTAAAGCCACAGCTAGTAAGAGGGTCATGCAACTTTTCCTTTTAAGTTTTCGTAAAATAAAGACAGCGCAGATTCAAAATTGCAAATCCTGTCTCTGGTGTTCTCTTCGTTTTGCTTAACATCAGGTGTCTTGCAGTGGCGTGGAGAAATTCTGCAAGAAGTAAGATAAGACAGGCCTAACTAACTCGTGTTTTCTCCCACAGACCACTATGACATTAAGCATACAAAATTCCACAACATAACAAGGTTATGGCTCCTTATTTCGTAGGAAAATTACCGTAATTTCCGGCCTAAAAGACGCACTGGCGTAAAAGCCGCACCCACCGTTTTTTAAAAAAAAATAAATAACAGTACACGCATTGGCCGCACCGCCTCACAAGCCGCAGACAGTCAATGTTACAATGTTTCAATGTTTTCAACTTCTAATAATGTAGCTAATTAGTTCGTGTTAAAAAAAACGCAATGTTTCAACAGTAGCCTACGGGATTCCCTTCAAACTTCTCATCAATTCCCCTCAGCTCGCCTCCTAAACACACAGCCATTCACAATTCATCCATTCATTATTGGTATGACGCCATCTATATTAACCAGCTCACGCTTCAAATGCTCTTAACACATAACCAGCATTTTAACAGGCGTTCAAACGTATCGACCTAAAATCACATTGAGAAACTTTAACAGAAACTTTCACAAGCACACAGCCATTCACACAGGCTAGTTTAACAGTTAGCCTACCAGACGCTATCGTCCTCGTTCTCAGAGGCACTGAAACCATTACACGCAGAGCCGTCTAGATGGGACCGCCTGGCACAGGCAGCCTGTAAAAATCCATAAATTGGCCGCATCGTCGTAATAGCCGCAGGGGGCAAAACGTGTGACAAAAGTAGCGGCTTATAGGCCGGAAATTACGGTAATAATGTTTATGATGGGCATAAATTGTGTTTTGAGTCGGCACATCGTGTTCCAGTACACAACATATCTTTATGTGTATGTGCAGTATTTGATACTCAGAAATAACTTCTGCAGAATCTTACTTGATAACACTTGATAACAGATACCAGATTCCAATAGGTTTTCAAAGTATATTCTATATAATAAAATGTAAACCATAGCATATTGTGACATATATTACATACATTAGCCCTTAAACTAGACCAGCTTGTGTCAGTAGACACTTATTAGTCTTTGATGGATGGCATGCCTGTACAGTGTCCTCATTTTAACTGATCTGATGTTTTTTCTTTTAATTTGTTTTTTTTCTCCTATATTTTATTTATTTTTACTTTTACTGACTTTCTTGTATTATTGCTAGTTGTTATTTGTTTATTTACTTTACTGTATGAACAAAAACTCAGGGCTGTAAAAGAGCTTTCAGTCAATTCTCCCTGAAAAAACAATACTTGATGATGATAAGTTGTTCAACATCTATATTACAGATTTTATTACAAACATAATATAAACTATATTTCAAATTTTTTTAAATAATTTAATTATTTTACTTGCTTTCTTTTGGTCCATTATTTTTCTATATTTGTTTGGGACCTTGAGCACATTTCATTCACATTTTACTGATATTCATTCATTTACATTACATTTACATTTTTACATTTAGCAGACGCTTTTATCCAAAGCCACTTACAAAAGAGGAGAACATTCAGGATACAACTCAATGAAAGAACAAACAAGGAGTGCATATTGCTAACATAGAATCTGCACTATTTTAAGTTGAAAGTGCAATAGTGTAACGCAGTGTAGAGAAATTAAATTATTAAGTGCATTCTCAAAATTTACGCCAGGAGATATTCTTGGAAGAGCGGGGTCTTCACGAGTTTCTTGAAGGTGGAGAGGGTATCAGTTGATCTGGTCATTCCACCAGCGTGGAACCAGATGAGAAGAGTCTGGTTTGACCTGCACAAGGCGTTGGCCGTGCTAGAAAACGTTCCTTAGAGGAGCGTAGCGGTCGTCGGGTGACATAGGGCTTCAGAAGAGTATTTAGGTAGATGGGAGCAGAGGCATCATTCACCCTGTAGGCCACCATAAGTGCCTTGAATTTAATGCGAGCAGCCAAGGGTACACAGTGAAGTTCAATGAACAGAGGTGTGACATGTGCCCTTTTTGGCTGGTTAAAGACCAGACGTGCAGCTGCATTCTGGATCATCTGTAGCGGTCTCACCGCACAGGCTGGTAGGCCTGATAGGAGGACATTGCAGTAGTCAAGACGAGAGATAACCAGGGTCTGAACCAGGAGCTGGGTTGCATGTTGGGTTAGGTACGGCCTGATATTCCTTATGTTGAATAGGGAAAAACGGCACGACCGAGCCACAGAGGCAACGTGATCTGCAAAGGTCAGTTGGTCATCGATCATGACACGTAGGTTTCTTGCCACTTTGGTGGGAGAAACAGACAGCGAGTCGATCTTGATACTGATGTTGTGATGTATGGCTTGTTTGGCTGGGAGGACCAGCAGTTCAGTTTTGGAGAGATTTAGTTGGAGGTGATGTCCTTTCATCCATGCAGATATATCAGAGAGACAGTCCGAGATCCGTGTTGACACCATGGAGTCGTCAGGCGGAAAGGACAGATGGAGCTGGGTATCATCAGCATAGCAGTGGTAAGAGAAGCCATGGGAGTGGATGATTGAGCCCAGCGAGGTGATGTACAGGGCGAAGAGAAGGGGCCCCAGCACAGATCCTTGGGGTACTCCTGTGGTGAGTTGGTGAAGTTCCAATGTCTGTCCTAGCCATGATACGTTGAACGACCGAGTGCGCTGTGCCATCAATGCCAATGTTGGTCAGCTTGTCCAGTAGGATGCTGTGGTTGACCGTGTCAAATGCTGCTGATAGGTCCAGCAGGATGAGCACTGAGGATTGACCTGCCGCTCTGGCCTCTTTTAATGCTTCCGTCACAGACAGAAGCGCCGTTTCAGTGGAGTGGCCACTTCTGAAACCGGACTGGTTGGAGTCAAGGAGGTTGTTCTGAGTGAGAAATCCTGTGACCTGTTTAAAGACAGCTTGTTCAATGGCTTTGGAAAGGAAGGGAAGAAGAGAGACAGGCCGGTAGTTCTCCACTTGAGTGGGAGCAAGGGATGTTTTTTTGAGCAGCGGTGTTACCTGGGCTTGTTTGAAGGCAGTGGGAAATGTACCCCTAGTTAGTGAAGCATTGACCACATGTGTGGTTGCTGTCACAATGGTGGGGGTTATGGCCTGAAGAAGGGTTGTTGGGATAGGGTCCAGAAGACAAGAGGAGATTTACACTCATTCAGTTATTAGTCTTATTCATCTCTTGCCAACAACAGGCCTACTTTAGTATACTACACCTAAAGTAATATATACTATGTGAATATATGAATATCTATGACTATTTATGTACCCTGAGACATTATCTGCTGTTAGAGATGTCTTATAAATACATTGGCAAGATTTCTTTTTATGTTTAGGACTAAGTAATCACAGAATCTTTTGAGAATAAAATGGAGTCCTGACGCAATCTCTACAGCAGGAAAACTAATACAGTTTTCTCCGTGGTGGGCTCTCCTACAACACAGCTTTTAAGCTGCATGATCCGCCAGGACCTTCCTAAAACAGAGCTTATAGGCTACACACTGTGCCAGGACCCTCCTACAACATAGCTTATAGGCCACATGCGTCACCAGGACCCTCCTACAACGTAGCTTATAGGTTGCACACCTTTCCCGGAGCCCAGCAAGGAGAAAAGTTGCATTGGCCGGGAATCGAACCCGGGCCTCCCGCGTGGCAGGCGAGAATTCTACCACTGAACCACCAATGCACTGAATACAGTGGAAAGTGTCATACCTTAAATTCATACACACTCCTGTTGTTCTCACAAAATAATACACTTTTAAATGTAATAAGTTATATTCCTACAATCTAATAAGTACTGTTATTTTTTTTATTTAATGTTATTTAAACTTACTTGTCTGAGGGTGAAGTTATTTTTAATGGTAATGTGATATTTATTGTTATGACCAGTCATCCTGAGTAAATTAATCTGCTAAGTTAACATAAAACATAAACAGAAAACCACATATTCACTTTATTTTACAACATTCTCACCTCAGACTCTGTCTTGTGCCTTAGCCTCAATAACCAAGTACTGACTTCATCTCCAAGCAACAACCAACTGCCAGCCATAACCTCACTAATGCTCTGTGCTTAACATCTGTGTTGAATATCTACAATCTGCCACTGCAAAATTAGCAGCCAATTTTTCCCAACTAGTCTATAAAACAAAGGTAAAGGGGCTGGAGAAAAGGTCAGCTGGAGAATGCGGGCATCGATCCCGCTACCTCTCGCATGCTAAGCGAGCGCTCTACCATTTGAGCTAATTCCCCATGCTTAGTACGTAGGGGAGCCTCTTGCTTAGCTCTTACAGTCCTATCTGTAACCTGCACATTTCAGACTAACGTAGGTTTTGAACTACCAATATCGGGTGTAACATTCTGCATTTAGTCATCTAATTAAGAATGACCTAATCTCACATTCAAACTACACTACGCAGTTCCGTCTCCAAACAATGCCTACATGTGAGACAACTGCATGTGAAGTCCGTTTCCCAAAAGCTAGTTGCTAAATTGACAGGCACGGGGAATTGCTTTGCACGTGGTAGTTAGCCTACTTAGGCTACTTGGTTGACAACTATGCTTCTAGGAAACGGACCCATGACTGGCACCAAGAACAATAACCAGACACTCCATCCACTTGCAGGGAGCTTAAACGGAGGCTATGGTTTGCTATGCTTTGGTTCACATTATTATTATTACACAGCAATAAGTGCAAAAGCTGTTTCCGCCCGGTTTCGAACCGGGGACCTTTCGCGTGTGAGGCGAACGTGATAACCACTACACTACGGAAACTGTATACAAAGCATCACACTTGACATTTTGACCGTTCCGTTCCTTTCTATCTCCATTTCAAAAGCGAATGTCAGTCAGTACTTTGGGATTAAAACACAACTAAGACTACTGAAGGCATTATTGGTGTTATGACGGAAAACGGATTGTAGTAAAACTTGTAAAGGTAAATGTCTACAGGGACATCTTATGCCCCAAATCGCCATAACATCTAAGCTATGTATTTCATTTGACAGTCCCAAAGTACCAGTGTCGCTCATAATCACGCACCGTGCAGTGGATGGCGTGACCTGTAGGGGAGTATGCAGGCTGGGGAGCGGCATCAAGGGCAACCAATCATTCTCTGACTGTCTGTTCTTGGTGTATCTTCAGAGCATATTCTGAAAGGGTAGTAAGCCAGGTCCAAATAGTTAAATTACTTTACATCCACAGCCCTTTCACAATACTAAACTACTACAAATCAATACTCCTTACATAATGCAAACTGCCACGATATACTCGATCATGTTGTTCTACAACATGACTCAAAACATGCTACGGCATCAAATGTAGGCTTTGACAGATGTTATTTTATCGGCACAAACTTAAAATATGATATATATCACAACAATATGATTTGGCATGTCAACACCAACTCAGAAATCATCTCTATTAACAGGCCAATTCGTGTTCACGCAGCAGTGAAAACTGCGCACATGGCGCGAACAGCTAGCGTTAACCACGATAGCTAACTAACTTACTTTACTCGGTGTAAATATCTTGAAATTACCTGAATTCCATCCTTATGAATCACAGAACGAACACTAGGATATTACAAATATAATGCACCCACCTGAATTCTTCCAACACTCAAAAAACATTGTTCAGGCGTGTCTTGAAAAAATGTAACATCGTAACTCCGCTCAGGTCACCTTCAGCTGGCTGTGCCGTTAGCCAAGCAAGTGCGCATGTGCACAGGATAAGGTCAAAGGAGTATTCCTGTTATCATGACATTTGCCTAATACATTAAAAGTCAATGTAATTGTGTAATGTCTCAAGACATTTAAGGTAAGGTGGCCCAGACGAGCCTCCAGAAAAGTAGCTAAACACCATTCACAAGGCTCCAGAACTTAGGATACTACAGAAAATCAGAGACAGACCATAACCCTCTCTGAAGCTGGTTACTTTTCTCATTTCCACCTCATCCTACTCCACTCTTTTCCACCCAGAAACATTGTTTATCTCATTACGCAAAAGGAAACAAATGCACTTAACATGATCCTTGGGTCTGCTGACTAAAATGTTTATTTCAAATCAATAAAAGTGTTGTGACTTGCATTACTTCTTCTGGTATTTTCATTCTGCACTTTATAAAGTATTTCAAAAAAATAGTATTGTTTTGTCATAATGAATGAGTTGATTTAAAAAGTGTCATAACTGTTTTCTTCTCTTGTGCCATCACTTCCCATCTCCAACATCTTAAACCAGCGTCATGCTCACAGCTATCAGAAGTGCTTCAAAACCTAAAGCCCGCTTATTGCCCCCTTGACATCATTCCATCACATCTCTTCAGGGAGGCTTTTTCTAACCTCTGTCCTTTGGCCTTGGCCATCAACAGCTCCCTAATGAGCGGCAGTGTCCCTGAGTTTCAAACATGCCATTGTGCAGCCACTCCTCAAGAAACCCCCCCTTGACTCTGACAACCTCAAACATTGTCAGCATATCTCTAAGCTGCCTTTCATGTCAAAGATTTTAGAAAAAATTTTTTTAACCAAGTTTGCTCTTATTTTAAAACTTTCAATATTTATGATCCATTTTAGTCTGGCTTTGGAGAATGTGCTCTTTGAAGTGTACATAATGACATCCCTCTTATTATTAACTCTGCCTTTCTGTCAGAACTGAAAACTGCTCATCCTCCTCCACCCCTATCAAACATGGAATTCTTCAAGGTTCTATCCTGGGTCCTCTTCTGTTTTCTTTCCACATGCTTCCCCTTGGATAATTTTTTAAGAAGCAGAACATTTTTTACCATTGCTATACAGACAACACTCAATTTTACCTGCCAGCTTCACATGATCCCCGCTCCACAAACTGCCTCTTTAGCTGTCTGGATGACATTAAATGTTGGATGACAGTAATACCGAGGTGGTCAACTTTGGCCCTTCAAATTTAACCTTCAGCATTACCTCTACCTTTGGCCTCTTGTCTGCATATTTGCAAAGAGAGGTTAAAAATGTTGGTGTTTATATGGACAGTTGATTGAGTTTTAACAAACAGGTGGCAAATGTGGTGAGAGGTATTTTTTATCATTTGAGAAAGATTGCAAAGCTAAAGCCAATATTAGCTCCAAAAGACTTGGAAACAGTGACTTGGTCATCCAGGCTTGTATTACATATCGGTTAGACTACTGCAACACACTTTACTTGGGCTTGACTCATTCCACCCTCACACGCTTGCAGATGATCCAAATAACGCAAAGAAAAGAATACACATAACTCCCATTCTGGGAGTCCCAGAGCTACACTTCTTCTTTCAGTACCCCAATCATGCCTCGAAATCTGCTGCCCCCAAGCTTTGGAACACTCTTCCTGTGCATGTCAGATCCTCTGTTTTAAATCCAATTTAAAGACGCATCTTTTCTCTCTTGCCTTTGACAGTTAGGGGTTTTCATTTTAATTGATGTCAAGTCCACTCTTTTTATTATGTAATTTCCTTGTGTTTTATATTCTTTTACATTTGTATGCCATTTCTCTACAATTTCTTGCTAACTTGTGTTTTTATCTACTATTTCTCTATTTACTCTGTTTTCCGCAAACTGTATTTCTAATCATGCGTTCTGTTGTGAAGCACTTCAGGGTCAACTTTGTTGTATTTAAATGTGCTACATCAATAAAAAAGACTTACCTGAAAAAGCGCTGTTATTGAACAGCCCTGACATCTCGGACATCAGCTGGGTCAACATAGAACCACCCACCCCGTAAATACACATATACTGAGTTGAGGTCAGGAAAAATATATTTCTATTGACTACAATAGAATTTCTAATGCTCTAGGCAGACATCATGATTAGGTGTTAGTGATGAGAGCTTGAAGAGCAGATATACATACATACACACATGGATATAAGTCACTCTGTGCAAAGATCACGAGTCAGGTTGTCAGAGTAAGATTTCATCCATACTCATACAGCACAGTATGCTCACTCAATAACATACTCATACAGTACAGTGTGCTCACTCAAGAATATACATATTAGACAGAGCTGTGATGTGTCAGAGGTCAATGAGGACAGCAGGCTGAAGGAAGGCCAAAGTGAACACCAGCAAGGTGAGGAAAACAGGATTCACAGGATTCCCTCCACTGGCTCACTGACACTCTACCCAGAAGCTCATGGTCCTCCAAACCAGGGGTGCAGCGGTGTTGGGAATCACGTACCAGTGATCTGATGAATACGTGAATTAGTGACAGAGACTCACAGGTCAGCTAGCCCCTTGCCAAATCAAGTTCAGTGGATGGGATGGAGACCAGGGGTGTAACGCAAAACTCTGGGCCTTAGTTGGTCATTTCCATCCCAACAAAGAACACACAGAAGAATTCTCAGATAGACAACACCCATTGCTGATGTGTGCATCCTTTATTTCAACGGCTACAGCAAGAGGAAGGAATGCTTAGTGTGATCCAGACAGCTTTCTATGGCTCTGGTGTAGCCTACAGCTGGCAGATATTCAAATATCAGTGTCTTAGAAACCTGTCAAATCAGTCAATGTTTCAGAAGTTGTCAGCAACAGAAAATGCCACCGATGCACCATAGTACAAAATAAAATAATCCACGTTGCAATCCCTCTGCGTCTCTGAAGGCATCGCTGCTCTATCATATTACAGTCTCCTTGTTAAAGTCCACCTGAGGTAATCAGTAACAGATTACAGACTTTTTAGTAATCTACACGTAGATAAATATGCAGTCCTGGGGCAGCTGTCGGCCCATCAATCATTCTGCTAATCATTCAGCTCATTTTCACTGCAAAACCTTTGTTCCTTAAAGGCTGTTTTTATGGTCAAGGCTGTTCTTCATCGTGGGCAAGACCACTGCTATGGTCAGGGCTGTTCTTTATCGTGAGCTAGACCACTGCTATGGTCAAACCAGCCGCACACAGGCATTAAACATGAGTCTGTAGGGATAGTTTGTTTTCCAGAGGCAGGTCCCTTAGGTATCCAGGGTAACAGCAGTGTAGGGGTCATAGCTGTGTGTGGGTCAGAGAACTGTGTGTGGGTCATGGCTGTGTGGGTCTTTCTCCTTTGGTGCTCCCAGAGGTTGGGTTCTGAGATGCAGCAAAGGTTGGGTTCTGAGATGCAGCAAAGGTTGGGTTCTGAGATGCAGCAGAGGTTGGGTTCTGAGATGCAGCAGAGGTTGGGTTCTGAGATGCAGAGGTACTCTGAGCTTTCTTCTTCTGGTCTGCCGTCTCATCTGTGGGTGAGAAAACACCATCAGCCACTCTTGCCACAGTTCTAACAGAGATGGTCGATGAACTAAACTATCTTTGGTTCTACTAATAATAGGAGACCCCAGTGTTAGTTTGGATCAGAGAAAAACTGTGAATGTGTTATTATGGAATAATTCCCACTGAACTATGGTTGAAACACCATAATATAGAAACTTATGGTAATTAATGCCTACAACTAGGCCTGAGGGACCAAACTAAATCCTATTCAGATACTAATCAGTACTTAAATGTAGTACTGAATTAGATACTCAGTTGTACGGACCCCAACAGCAGTTTTCGCCTCCTTCACTAAACGTACAGCTTCACACACAACCCCTGTGACTGAAACAAACTAGAGACACTGTGCATTCAGGGCATCTGGCAATCATGGGAGAACACATGAACACCATCTCATATGGGAGCTCTAGAACAATATTGCTAACAGGGTTTCCCAGCTGAGGATTTGACATCAACCTTTCACTTTGTATTTCAGTTGTAGTCCATGCGGACATGGAGGCTCTGTGATTTTAATGTCAACTTGTAATAATGCAGCTAGTCAATAAAAGCTGTATGGACTTCTTTTAAAAGCACCACAAGCCATACTTTTAGAGACACTCTTTTATTTGTGATTAAGAGTTCCATGTTTTAAACACACACACACACACACTCTTATATGTGATTAAGAGTTCCATGTTTTAAACCTTGCTGTGGTGCTCATGTCTTCTCCACATCCCAAAGGCAAAACACATGAATGCTTAATGTCGGCATGTCACACAGAGTGGACACCCACCCTGCTGTGACTGATATGAGACAGTGGACACCCACCCTGCTGTAACTGATATGAGACAGTGGACACTCACTCTGCTGTGACTGGTTCTCTAGTTGTGCCTCAGGCTGGTCCACCCATAGCTGATGGTTCGGGCTGTTCAGAAACTTCTTTGTCTGTCCGCAGCTCAGACACCGCAGCAAAGTCACACTCGGTTTGCCTTTGCGCTCTATACACACCAAGCAAAGACAGACACAGACACAGACACAGACACAGACACAGACACAGACACAGACACACGCACACGCACACGCACACGCACACGCACGCACGCACGCACGCAGACACCCTATTTTAGTCCATGTCTGCTTCCCTTTACGCTTTCCACAAGCCAAGCAGACACATCTGCATAGTTCACAAATCTTGTTTACTCTTTCTTCTAAGGTTCAAACACATCACCACCATAAGCTAACATCTGAAATAGAATTCATGCTGAAGCAAGATCGTAAGATCGTTTCTCTCCCATTAGTAGTATAACAAGACCACAAATGTAATGGGGGGGGGGGGGTTAATATGGCATTCATAAAGATTCATGAAGGGAAATGAAACTTACTTCTCTGTCTGATAGTGCCCGTTACCCCTGGAATCAACAATCCACAGCATCTCTTACAAATGGTTCTCTTCACTGAAGGATCCCTGCAGGGAGATTTGGGGTAAATCTGTCATTCATGTAATCTAACGTTACCAGCGTCGTAGGTTTCAAGTATGTTGTAAGCATGTTGAAACTGTTATTTTACTCACTGTCGAAGAACCAGCCGGCGTGCGATAGTTTTCTGAGTAAAACAGTAGAAACGCGCAAGTTCTGTGTTCTCTGGAGTCTGAGCCAAAACGCAATGTGCAGCCTAGGGGAGTCACGTCCATAAAACACAGCGCTCACACAGCACATAAACCATAAACTTGTTTAAGGCTAAATAATGAAACGACACTTACTTGATAGAGGAAGTTCAATCTCTGGAAGGCTTCCTTGTCTTTGATATTACCAGCCATGGCCCTTCGCACTGGTTCAGTCCAGCCTTACACAACACACGTGAACTATGGGCCGCCTTCTTTTCACTGCGCACAGCAACCATAGACAGCAGTAGACAGCAACACAGTAAATTACTTCCTGTCAGCCTTCTGGCAGTCCATCGGCGTGTTATCGCCACCTAGCGACAGCGAAATAGGACCAATGACTATAGATATCCATACAGTTGTTGTGTAGGACAGGGTCACATCGGCTCACAATATGATCAAATATCCTCATTTACGAAGTCCGCTCCGCCTCAATCCACTACTATGAATTTGACCCAAGCTTCTCTGCTCTACAGTAACGTTTTTGGACACGAAAGCCTGCATGCACTACAAACGCAATATGAACTCGAAATGTCATCGACTGACAATCTGGCGACTGGTTCGACAGCGTGTCGCATGGAGTAACAGCGCCTACTGTATTTCCCTGTCTCAATCAACTCCATACATGAACAGTTTGTCTGAGAAGCCATATAACTGTCTACTACTTTTCGGAGAAATCACAGTGGATGAAAAAGTACCTGCGTTGGCCGGGAATCGAACCCGGGTCAACTGCTTGGAAGGCAGCTATGCTCACCACTATACCACCAACGCTGATGTCTTAATCTTTTTCTAGGCTGTACCTTTCAAAATAAAAGCCCATAAGCCTGTACACTATAGTCTCTATCTAGTTTATATGATAGAAACTCTGTTTGTCTGAGATTTCAGAGCACTGGTAACATTTCAAAGTCCTTTGCTTAGAGAAGAGGTTGTGGTTTGGATGATTAGGGTCTCTGATGCCTTTTTTGGCTCTGGACTTGCATCTCCTGCTGTAGATGTGCTGAAGACTGATTCACGTGGTCTAGGTGGAGCAGCCTGCTGACTTTACTGCCCTTTGCAGAGTCTTGCTGTGTGCTATTAGCATGCCAGGCAATTGTACTCCCTGTAAGGACACTTTCAGTAGTGGCTCTGTAGAGGTTCCCAAGCAGATGGTGGGGTAGTTTAAATCTTTTGAGTCTTCTAAGCTGGAGAAGACCTACCGTACCTTCCTCACATTCAGTGTGCCTGATCCATGTAAGGTCTTCAATAACATGGACATGAAGTTATTAAAACTATCCTCTCTACCTGAGATCCGTTACAGTTTCTTTCTTTGTTGTAAACAAGCATTACCCTATACTTGAAACACTTTTTCTAAACTCTTAAGCAAAGCACCCACATCACACAATTAGCCAGTTAGTTTTCTCATCAAAAACAAATTTTATTGACAAAACAAGTCTTTCAAAGTGCTAAAAGCCTCTCTCCACATACACGAACACCACCAAAACATGTACAATCTGGCTCAAAATCAAATGATTCTACCAAACACTAGCATGTGTTTTCCTAACATAGTGAATAAGTCATAGTACACTAACTTTCAAAATACTAACAAATCATAGCTTTTCTAAAACTACATTAATGTTCATGTTTTTCAAATCCATGACTTCATGGACTACACTGATTCCAAAACAATGCTTCCGGTAACTTTACAGGATACTTTAAACTTTCTGCTTACTTTCCCAATTATATTTGTGTGAGTGTTTACAGTGTTCAAAATGAGTCAGTCATTTTATGTTAGATAATGAATGTTCTGTAGAAATTCTGCAGGAGTTGTTGCAGTTGCACAGGCCTACAGATCTTTCCAGGTGCTAACATGCTTTTGTTCAGTCTGTAATCACTTTTTTCAAAAGTACAACAAACCATCAGTCTGTGGTCAGCACCTGTCAACCTCTCCAAATACAACTGAAATTGAAGAGGGTTTGTCTATTTTTCCTGTTTCTCTTTTTTTTATTATCTGTTTAGTATTCTTTCAAGAATTATCATCCATGTAACCATTGTGCAGCTGTTACTGTCAACCTACGGTTTTGCACTGTATTTAAGGTTTTAGAAATTAGAGTTACATTTCTGGCACGATGTTTGTAAGCATATACAAATAAGACAGATACAAAGATACATAATTTTGGTTTTGGAGTGTGTGTGTAAAGAAAATGTAAGTATTGGCGAAATGTATTCTTTGACTGTGTATAGTGTGAAAACAGCATGAAATCTGTCTACTGTGTCAACCAATGGTGGGCTAATTGTATTTAGAGTTTAGAAAATTAGGCTAAGGGTGAGACAAAAGCTTCCTAGCGATTGAAAAAAAAACTGTATACTAAAGGACTGTCAAACTTCCTGCTGATTGCATCTGAATTCATGGCCATTTCCTTTGTCTTGGCAACATTTAGAAGGAGGGCAACTAAAAATGTTCTATTTCATTTCCGTAGTCTGCTGGTCACTAACAGTAACAGTGTTATGCATTAATGC